>JAOBSW010000108.1:0-455988 GCA_026214975.1 Gentiana macrophylla | reverse complement strand
TAAAACATTGATAAATGTTCATAAGGGTGAACTGATCCTAAGGATAAATAAGGACAGAGTAGTGTTCAATGTGATGTAAGCAATGAAGTATGCACAAGATGAATGATAAGCATGTTACATGCTAGATGCCATAAACGAGCTTGTTTTGAAATTACATCGCCAGTTGTGGCACTAGACCACAAAGAGCAGAGACTTTGCTCTAAAAAGGGATGAAGAAAGTAATGAGGAAACATGGCCTGGGGTAAAGCGAAGGTCAAGTATGAGAAGTAGACCCTATATCTTCTATGGATGTAGGAGGAAAAATCCATGACCTTCGTGGCATAAGTTCTTTGACTTACAATTGACTGGAAAACTATTAAGATGATCGTTGGAAGAGCCACCAAAGAATTTAATGTTGAAACCTTTGCCATCGCACCTGAAATACGTATACTTACAAGATGATACTCTTCCGATCATAATTTCATCGTCACTATCACCTTTAGAGGAGGAGAAACTATTAAGAGTACTGAGAGAGAATAAGGGAGCATTTGGGTGGACGATTGCAGATATACGAGGAATAAGCCCATCGGTGAGTATGCATAAAATATTTGTAGACCCAGAAAAGAAAGCAGTGGCACAACCTCAAAAGAGGTTGATGCCACAATTGAAGGATGTTGTTAAGAAAGAGATTATAAAGATGTTGGAAATGAGAATCATTTTTCCAATTGCAAACAGTGAATGGGTAAGCCCGATTCATGTAGTGACCAAGAAAGGAGGATTCACTATTCAACCTAATGAGTTAGATGAATTAATCCATGTGCGGCTAATTACTGGACATCGAGTCTGCATCGATTTTAGGAAACTAAATGACGCAACTCGTAAAGATCATTTTCCCCTACCATTCATTGACCAGATATTTGAAAGATTAAACGGTCATGTTTTTTATTGTTTCTTAGATGGATATTCTGGTTACTACCAGATCAATATTGCCCCCGATGACTGAGAGAAAACAACTTTTACATGTCCCTATGGAACTTTTGCGTACTATCGCATGCCTTTTGACTTTGTAATGCACTAGCAACATTCCAAAGTGCATGATGTCACTATTTATGGACATGGTGGAAGACTTTCTCGAAATTTTCATGGATGACTTTTCGTATTTGGAGAAAGCTTTGATAAATGCTTGGACAACTTGAGTAGTGTGCTGAGGAGATGTGAAGAGACCAACCTTGTACTTAACTGGGAAAAACGCCATTTCATGGTCACAGAAGGTATAGTGTTGGGTCATACGATCTCAAAGAAAGGAATGGAGGTTCATAAGGCAAAAATAGAGGTAATAGAGAAGTTACCCCCTCCATCAAACTTAAGCGTTGCGAGCCTTTCTTGGCCACACAGGCCTCTATAGGATGTTTATTAAGGATTTCTTTAAAGTTTTTAGACCTTTGACAGAACTACTTGCAAATGATGTGCCTTTTGTATTTGAAGAGGAATGCAAGCAAGCATTCAACACATTGAAGCAAATGCTTATAACCGCCCTAATTCTAGTAGCCCAAGATTGGAACAAACCTTTTGAGCTTATGTGTGATGCAAGCGACACGGCAGTTGGAGCAGCCCTAGGACAAAGGAAGGATAAAATATTTAAGCCTATCTATTACGCCAGTTGTACCTCCAACAGTGCCCAAAGGCATTATGCGACTACAGAGAAGGAACTCTTAGCTGTTATCTTTGCATTTGCCAAATTTTGACCATATCTGATATGATCGAAAGTCACTGTATTCATTGACCACGCAGCTTTGAAATACCTTCTAACCAAGCAAGACTCCAAGCCGAGATTTTTTAGATGCATTCCACTCTTACAAGAGTTTGATGTCAAAATCAAAGATAAAAAAGGATCTGAGAACTAGGTGGCTGATCACATGTCAAGATTGACTTTGCTAGAAGAGGAGCAACCAAGCGAGATCGTGGAAAGTTTTCCCCGGTGAACAACTTTTGCCGTCTTAGTAGTAGCTCCATTCGAATTTTAGCCCGACAAAATACATCAAGAGTGGGCAAGGTATATCTTTGGTTTGCCAACATTGTAAATTATCTAGCGAAGCTACCTACCACCGAAATTCACGAGTGCCGAGAAGAGAAGTTCTTTACATATCTGAAGAATTATTATTGGGACGATCCCGACCTATACAAGATGTGCCATGATACCATTCTTATGAGATACGTCCATGATGACAAGATTCCAAGTATTCTGAGACAATGTCATTCTGGAGAAGTTGGAGGTCACTATAGGCCAGACAAGACAGCAATAAAGGTACTGCAGTGTGGATTCTATTGGCCGACAATTCATAAATCTGCTTACGAGTTTACAAGAGCCTGTCATTCTTGTCAAATGACTGGTAACATTTCTAAAAGGAATGAGATGCCACTGCATAGTATCTTAGTAGTGGAGTTATTCGATGTGTGGGGAATTGATTTTGTTGGGCCTTTCACATCGTTAAAATCGAATCGTTACATCTTGGTAGTAGTTGATTATGTTTCTAAATAGGTGGAGGCAGTTGCCTCACCTACTAAGGACGCCAGGGTTGTCCTGAGATTTCTTAACAAGAATATTTTGACAAGGTTTGGAGTGCCCAGAGCCATAATTAGTGACAGAATGAGCCATTTCTATAATAGGTTGTTTGAGAAATTTATGTTGATGTATGGGGTTAGACATAAGATTGTAGCAAAGATATCACCCCAGCATAAGTGGACAAGTAGAGATAGAAATGATCTTAGAGAAGATTGTTAATCCCACGAGGAAGGATTGGTCTTTGAAATTAGACGACGCTTTGGGCATATAGAACTTCTTATAAGACCACAATAGGGATGTCACCGTATATGATAGTGTTTGGAAAAGCATGTCAACTCTGGTGTAGAACTCGAGCAATGAGCCCTATAGGCTACGAGGTTTCTAAACATGGATGAAAGTTTAGCGGTGAGAAGAGATCACTAGAATTGAATAAATTGGAGGAATTTAGACTTCAAACTTATGAGAATACAAAGATTTATAAGGAAAGAACGGTTGCGTCTGTTAGGAAATCTTCAAGGGAACGCAGCCGAATTCATAATTTATTTCCTATTTAACCAGGATCGACTTCGTTTAAACAACAAGCATAAAAGAAGTAGACGGTGGTTACCGTGCTTGATCTAAAAGATCGACGCTTTGACCGTCTAAGGAGAGTAGTGGTGCATAGAGCCGCCAAGCGTTCACCTCTCTCTTGTTAGTCCACACGAACAACCCGCCGAATCCACCATTGGATTGCTACTAGAAAAGTCCGTTGCTAGACCGGCCTTTTCTCTCTCTCTAATCTCTAAGAAGCTCATTATTTTTCACAAGAAACTATTAGTCTATGGGAATTTTGATGTACAAAAGAGCTAGCCAACCCCTTTCTTATATAACAAGAGTTGGGCGCCTCATGTCTCCCAATCTGATTGGGATTAGCTTCCTAGTAGATTGAGGAGAAAGAAAACTTTTTCCTAATAAAATAAGGAAAATATATTTGATTGATTTATCTCATTAATACTCAATATCTTATATTAAATATTTTTCCAAGATATATATTGACAATATCTTATATTGAATATATCTTTATCTTATTACCATAAATCTATTTTTCCAAAATCAATTAATATCTAATATTAATATATGGTAATCATATTAATTAAATTGCACAATCCAAGTGTATCTTATACACATTTAAAGTGGCGCCCCATAAACCAATATATATATATATATATATTTTTTTTTGAAAGGATAAACCAATATTTTGACATCCGGAATATTCTTTAATTAATATAATACTATGATTAATTAATTTTCAAAATACATGTGTATCATATACATCCTGACATTTGCCCCACATGTATCAAAATACATATATTTAATTAGTCAACATAATCAATATCTTGTATTATATTTATTTATAATAAATAAATACCATCATATTAATTTATCACTATAACACTTTATTGTCGAGATAAACTTTCCTTATTTGGTTATCACTATAACCGTATTTTAATACGGCTAGATGTTCTTATGTGTGTGACCCGATAGGCTTCCGAATATGTTGGTCGTAGGCACAAAGTGCAAATTACGAAAATGCCCTTCATACCTTACGATCACGGGATACTGTCTAACAACACACCATGACCCCCAATCATCGGAAGAGTCAAATGCAATGACTACTACCTTTCATATGAAACAGTTACCGTGTAAATAGAATCCTATCATTTGATTAATATCCATACGGTCGTACGTCGAGTGTCAAACATCAACAACCGTATCTTATAATCCGGATATCATGCTCTCTCGAAATTATTCATTTACTCCCACTTTGCAAAGATTCACGAGAGTAAGACATTCTTTATAAGAAGGCCCTTTCGGATATTCACTCCTACTGATAGGGTATGCGATTTCCGGACGACCAAACATGTATACTCCGTATGCTTCAGTATCACACCCAATCACTACCGCATGATCACCCCATGGCTAGGGAAACCTCAATAGTGTCAAAGCATGACAATCCACACCATGATGCCATGTAAACTCCGGTCCTAAGGATAATTACACAACCGTCGCATAGTGTGACACTTAACAGTGTAGGTGGGTCAGTCTAACGTACACATTCTCTAATACACGTCCACGTACAGTCCAAGTGTCTCTACACTTCGATAGACAAGATCTATCCCTACCTTTAAAGACAGAAGACATCGAATACGTGCTAGACCATTTGTACTTGTCAATGCCATGTTTAATAGTACATAAGCCTGTAGACATTTAAGTATCAAACTTATTAAAGTGATTAGAGATCTCATCAACCACAATCGCCTATCATGGTTTCCTATCGCAGCTTTAATGCTAAGGACGTTATCATATAACAATTTTTAATTGGTTCTTTAAAAGAACAAATATATATATGACAACGAAAAGCCATTTATTATATATGTATAATCTTAAAGAAATAGTAGAAATGATTCGACCGGTCGGATCCGGTCCAACCCGATTGGGTTATGACACTATTTCAACAAATAATCTGCATGATAAAAGATTCTCCACCACACGCTTCAAGATGGAGATAAGGTGCTTGGTTTATAATTCGCGTCTTCATCTTTTTCCTAGGAAACTGAAGTCTAGATGGTTTGGACCACAAGTAGTCACAAAAGTCTACAATTCAGGTGCGTGTGAAGTTAGGAATGAATACTCCAGGAAGACTTTCATAGTAAACGTGCACAGGCTGAAGCATTACCCAGAGCGCAAGTTTGACCCTGAATTGGAAGTCTTTATGTTGAACTATCCAGTATACGAATAAAGGAGCCCTATTAGTACAATGAAATGTGGCGACTATAAATTCAGAACTATTTCTAAACCTTTATTTACTGTTTTTGTTTATTTTGAGTTGTTTGAGTCAATAAAGTAGCATGGCAATCATAAGGTTTTCTCATCACATATATCTTATGTTCTCTACTAGAGATATATGTGGTTTATTCCTTCACGATTCTCATATGATACCCTCATAAATGTTTTCGCGTCTTGCTTAGCTTGGCCAATAAAGAATAAAGTGGCTTAATCTGTTTTTGCGCATTCCTGAGGTATGCACAATTACCTCCACCTTATTTTCTTATTTCCCTTCGCATGTTACTCATAGTTTTTGGATGTATTTTGGAATGCAGTTACATACTTAGAGGATGGATGACCTAGGAGCTAATGATTATGCTCCATGATTCACTATGCCGACAAATTCCGGAGCTAAGTACCTTTTCTTTTCTTTATTATTAGTCATTGTGGACAATGTTTTTAATAAGTGGGGGGTAAGGGCGGTCTTAGCTTGTTAATCGAAAAAAGGGAATAATTTTGAAGTTTAAAAACACTATTTTTAGCTTGTCTATTGAACGTTCTAAGTAAGGAATCGGTAGAAAAGAAGCCCAAGAACGATTTGAAGTTAGCTATAGCATATTCAATTTAGTATGGAAGAATGAGCATGTGTCATGTTACATGAAGTAGTAACTTATTAAGTGCTATTCCTCGCCACCGCACTCAATTATTCGAGCACATTACAGAGTGAGAAGTATTTGAGATGAGATGACGAGTTGTTTTAACCGGGAATCACTATTTGTCTGTGTATACACTTTAACTAATTGTTGTAGGAAAAGGAAGCAACTTGAATGCTAGAAGAGGTAAACCAAGACAAAATAGGCTTGCGAGTGAGAGAGAAAAAGAGTGAGAAATCTACCCAAAAGAAAAGAAAAAATCAAAAGCTAAGGATATAATAAATGCGGTGAGGAAAGCGAACTCAGAATAAAAAGGGCATGACCGTCGCATAAAAAGAAACAAACGAGGACCTAAGAGTAATACTCGGTCCCCAAGTCCGCCTTGGCCCGATTAAGGTACCATGTTGTGTAACCAAGTCTGAAGGCAAGGTGAGAGAGTGTATGCATAGGTACGCTAAGATTGTGGGGTTAATACAACTTGATTCTCTTCAAGAACGCACTATCACGGAGGATTTATCACATGACACATTGATGCATGGTAAGAAACGATTAATGGGGAGCTTATGGATTGTTGCTTGACGTGTGTTCTCCCGGAAATCTTTATTGAATATGTGGTAGTTAATGGGGATTGCTCTTGGAGGTACATTCCGCCTTGACACTCAGCCCGAGGACGAACAAAGGGCTAGTGGGGGTAGTTGATGACGCTTAAAATAGTATATCCTACGACATCAACATTCTATCCATTACGAGCTAAAAATAGTTGTTTCGACCTATAATTAGGAACCATTTGAGCTGAATGTCACATGTCGGGTTCATGAGTCGAGTATTTTGCATTTAACATTTATTTTCCCTTATTTGATATTATTTCATACTTTATTTGATTATTTTCAGGATACAAAATATTGAGCGGAGCATTGTGGACAATTCTGGAGTAGACTGAATGAAGAGATTGGGCCTAGGGTATTCCAGAACCTTCCAAGTTAAGTCAGCACAAGAAAAAAGACAAAAATACCTCCGATTAATCGGGAAGTACCTCCGATTTATCGAGAGTCCAGAATCTTTTAAAACACGTTTCTTGGATGAGGGGTAGTTCTAGGTGTTTCTAAGTCAGTTTATTTAGCTATAAATAAAAGGCTTCACCTCAGAATTCAGTGTGACCAATTGTAGTACCTCAAAACTTACAATTATTATGCAATAAAAGTTCTTCGCTCTTCATTTATTCACTTTATGAGTTCTAGTCACGGAGCCGACGGATTCTCCTCCTATGAAGAGATCCGAGGGAGATCTACACTCATCTTCGAGGGTATAGTTTTCTGTCTTTTCCAAGATGTTGATCTGTCATTGTTCTATTTGACTAGTATGATTTTATTGTTTATTTAGTTTAATTATGTAGTACTTAGTTTATTTTACCCCATGTATGTATAGATCTAATTCGTTGGTGAATAAATCATGAAATAGTGATTGCGTTGTTCAGATCTGTGACGGTCTATATCGCTAGATCGGAATCCTTTTGTAAATTACTAGTTAATGATAATCGGCGCTAGCTACGTTGTTCGACAGATTTAATTTACATGTTAGTAGCCTGATCAACTATTTGCATGTCTTCGTAAATTAGCATGAAGGACTGTTAGTGAAGTGTTAATTCGGACATAGTCTTGAGGGATCCTTAGGAACGTGCTAGTCATAGTCGATAGTTTGCCTAGGAGGTTTTCGGTCTTGAGCCGGCAAATCTAAAACTTATTGCGTATGAACTAATACAACCAATGAATGAGGTTAGTTGTTTATAGATTGTCTGCTGTCCTTACAGTGGTTGTAGATAGGGTTAGGAGTTTGCACCCATAGCTGACAATGAGTTATAATTTACCAACGGGGATGATTAATGCATGTTATGGGGGGGAATAACTAATAAATCATAATTAGACTAATACATTAGAAACTCTTGTGTGCTCCGTTTGAATTTGCATAATCTTGTTTGTTTATTGGCACGACTTTACTCTTTTCTTTATTATAGTTGGTCGTAGAGCTTTATCGTGACAATTCAATCTCGATTAATTTGCGTCCATACGAGTCTCTGTGGGATTCGACATTGACTCGCCGGTACTCTACTACGATAGACCTAGTCCTATTGCTAGTAAGTGCTTTGCACGTGATCAGCCACAAATGATGATGGTTATTGATTAGATCCGGGAGCTGTTTCTTGATCCACTAGTTGAAAGTCACTTTCAAACCTATGCCAATAAATTCCTACTGTATGGCCTATTTTAGCACACAATTGACAAACCATCCTACTCCCAGAATATTTCCTTCCACCACCTCTTCCTACACTTCTTCCACCTTATCCAGCTTCTACCACCCTCCTCGAAAGATTTTTGTCCAGACCATTAGGCCTAGTGTTGGATCTTCCTGATTCCCAGAGCCACCAGAATATTTGGCAAAAATGGCAGAGGGATTAGTCTGAGACAGGGCCATCTGAGGATTAAACCTGGCCAAAAGTCTCTCATGGATGACTAATTGAGCTGAACTTCCTGCCAAGACAATGACCCAATTCATGCAATTAAATTGACAATAGCAACCACATATTCTTTGTCCAATCCGCCTAAAGTGGCAAGAATCACTTCATATTTGAAAATAGGATAGCCAACTGCTCTTAGATTATCACTGTAAAATTTCATCATGGCTAGATAATTTGCCATGGATTTGGATCCCTTTTCTGCCTAGGTGAGAGCACTTTTATACTCTAACATTCGAGACTCTAATTGATTGTTGAACATGATTTCAAGAGTAAAGCAGACTTCATGAGAGGTTGAGCAACCAATTACCTCGATTAAGGCTTGTTCTATCATGGATCCAAGTAACCACCCCATAAATAGACGATCCACAGAGTCACATTCTTCAATTGTTGGATTAACCGGATGTCCTGGTATTTCCGGTGGTCGTGGTTTAGTCCCAAGTAAGCAGCCATCAAGTTTGTATCCCTTAACTACTGATAAGATTGTATACTCCACAATAAGTAGTTGTCCCGATTAAGTTTCACTGTAGTGGCCTGATTTAGGTGACCATGGAAGGGTGCCGGTGTGAAGGTGTTGAACGGAGATGCAGGACTAGCAGAACGAAATGAGGAAATTAGATTTTCTGGACGAAGAAAGGGTGAAGCAAGAAGTGTTGGCATTGTTGTTCCAAAGCTCAGACATGTATGTGATGGGCCAGCATGTGTTGGATTCGAACTTGACGGTGATGGAAACATACTCCCATAGAAGAGAGGAGAAACTGGTGGAAGAGGGAACCCAAAATTGGGATTCAGTGACTACATTGAATTCTGAGATGATCTGTGTTTGCTGCAGTATGGTAGCCGAAAGAGGATCAAGATCTTGATGCCACCTCCGGTGACGGGGAAGCCGGTGGCGGTGGTGGTTCCGCCATTAACCTTTCTCTCGATATCAAGAAAAGTTCTAGTAGTGAAACATTTTTTCCATTCAATGATACCAAGGGTTTACACAGTAGCCTATTCATACATAATTCTGGTACATCATTGCACACATAACTAGGCCGAATATTACATAAAATCTAATAGCTGTATAAGGACAAAGAGATGATGTGGTATCATAATCTAACATCACCAATAATAGGCAGACACTTGGCAATTTCAATAATCTTCATTCTTTCACACAAAGGCTATAGCAACCATGGAATAAGATTCACCCAACAATGGTGATCGAGAATGTATTGCTAAACAAAAATGAATATAAGTGTGTTCCTTATATATGCCCACGTTGTAATTTTGTGTATCTCATATTCGATTCAACAAAGATATCATTGAATTTTGGAAGAGAACAAACCAAATAGCTTGACTCCAAGTGTTATGTGACTTGAGAATCTTGGGAGGTCACCGGTTCGATTCTCCTCGTGACGCCAGGAAAGAGCTCTTGGTCATACCTTACCCCAGAAGTAAGAGTCGACTTCTGAGAGAACGACTCGTGCCGACACGGATTAGTCGGACCAGGTTGGTTCCGATACCGGTGAATTAAAATTTTTTTAAGAGAACCTATGTTGCACGAGACACGGACACGGATATCGCCGCATACGACACGACACGGACACGGTGATACGGCTAATTCCAAAATTTAAGGACACGACACGCCACCACACACACACACACACACACACACACACATATATATATATATATATATATATATATATATATATATATATATATATATATATATATATATATATATATATATTCGTAAAAATCTAAAAACTAGAAAAATAAGATAGGTAATACGTAAACTCTATGAATGTCTAAAATAGATATTCGACATTTGTACGATGCCAACAGAAATTGTGATTGACTTTCAAAATACTACAAATTGTAAAAATGATTGTTTATCAACAAGAAACATATAAACTTAATACGGCATACTATTTATCAATTATTATAGAAATAAAAATCGTGTATTTTAACATTTCCACTGAAAAAATCTTAAATAAAGAAAAAAACAAAATTTTAAAAATAGAGTGTAGGAGTGTCGGGGAGTGTCTACGGCATGTCGTACATTAAAATTTTAAATAATATTATTTTAATTAGCCGAAACGTGTCGAAGCATGTCATGTCCGAAATATGTCGAACACGACACACGACATCCAGATTGATGCATCGGTGCATCATAGAATAGAAGAGAACACGATCAAATAGTGAAAATACTTGGATCTTTTAATCCACTTATAAACCAGTTCATGATAAGGTGCAAAAGTCAAACCATCCGTATAGTCAAACAAAAAATTGATATTTTTAACAGATGAGCTTGCATAAAAAATTACTCTATTTATATAAGGGAACTTGAAAAAATATGCTTCAAAAATAATACATCCCTGAAAGTATGCTTCAAAAGTCATAATTGATAAACTATGCTTCCTTCGGTTCTGTATCGCCGTTCGTCGTCATTTAAGGTCAAGGTCATGCATGGCATTCACATGCAAACGTGAGCGTAGTTTTCAAACATTATATTTCAAATTTTTTTCTTCTCATGCATAGAAACTCAAGTTTCCCCTTATATAATAGTAATAATAACTACGTAAAATGAAAAATATTGCATTATTTTTAGTAAACTATTCATATGCACTTATAAAACTATTATGAAATTTTCCTTAGGACTTTTTTTTTTGCTAATTAACTTGGACCAGCCCTTCATTTCTTGAAAGCATCATATACTTGTCCTTCCTTGTAAGATTGGTTACCTGAAATCCCAATGAATCAGCTAATAGTCTCTGAATGTAATTAGCAACCTCATGGCCTGATTTTCCTCCAGCAACTGTGAGTTGTTTAGGCAGTTTCTCTAGAATTCGGATATGATAACTAGGATTAGGGTTCATCAAGAAAAAAATAGGGTCTAAACATTTTAGGCCAGTAGCCGTTGTACCATGAAACATTGTCACATTTGTATTAATGGCCACAGGTACAATCTCATCAGCTAATTCTGCAAACAATGAGCTGAATCTCAATAAATATGGTTCTCTGCATGTTGTTCCTTCAGGACAAACAACCAAATCACCTTCGCGTAAAAGCTTCTCCATGGTCTCCTTATCTCGTTCTTTATCTCTTGTTAATCTAACTGTCTTAATGGGTGATAAATATTCAGAAATTTTACTCAGACTATATGTTAATGCTGTTAAAGGCTTCCCTAATGACGTGCTTAGAAAAATAGGGTCCAAAGTGTCCTGTGAGTGCAAACATAAAGCACTCCTTTTACATTTTGATTACTTGCTGCTTTTGGAGGAAGAATCCCTTTGACTTTAAGGTCGATCCCAGATGCACAACCAAGAAAAATGGCTAGTTTATATGGCAGGAAAATGCCGACAATCAACCTGAATATCGCAAGGTTTATCCCTACAGGAAGCCACACAAACATGGATAGAGATGCAAGTGGTGTTGGCAAAAAAGCAAGCCTGGCATCATGGAAAATTATTGGCTTTGGATATTTCTCTCTAAGCAATATTGAATTTGCACTATTGTTGTCGTCGTCCTCGTCCTCGTCCTCGCCGTGAACAACATAAGCTTCCTGTCATAAAATGGCTAAATGACATCAAGATTGGCACAGATTAACAATTAGTGTTTCCATCATGCATACAAATCCCTGCAAACTATTTATGATCATAGAAAGAATGATATTCTTCTGTCTCAAAATATAAGTCATAATAAATGTTTTCACACCAAATATGAGGCAATTTTTATTTTTTTCAAATAGATTAATAAATTGGCTGAATTTCACAAATTTTCAAGGCAAAAGTATAAAATGTACTTTGACTATAATCGAACAAATAGTTATAACGTGTTGAGAAGTAGTTGAATCAATAATAAATTAACGTAAGATTAAGTAATGTTAAATAAATCTTATATTAATATTCAATATTGGCTAATATTACTGTAGAAGACAAAAAAAAAGAAGCTAAAATGACATTTATTATTGAATAAAACCTAAAAAACTAAAATGGCATTTCTCTTGGAACGAGTGGAGTACGTACTTGTAATAATGTTATTCTACGATGCTTAGGGATGACAATTTCGATTCAACTCGGTGGATGTCCACCCGATCCTACCCGTTAGGGTAGGGTATGGGTTTGATTTTTCAAAACCCGCCGAGGGTAGGGTAGGGTATGGATATGTATTCTCTACCCGTCAAAATACCCACCCGACCGACCATATATTATATTTTGTATAATCTATTATGTATAAAAATTATTAGTCTGTAAAGAAAATTAAAACAAACATCATGTTTATTAAAATGAAAAAAAAACAAGTCATATTGTCACTAAGGAAAAGACGCTAAATAAATATTAATTCAATTAATACTCATGCCTCAATCATTGGTAGTATTTTACAAAGATCGAAAGTTACTATTGTGACTTCTCTTCCGAATTGGCTAATTCATATTGCATTTTCCGGCAACTTTAGTGTTCTATTGTAGCAACGGAAAGGTTAGAAACTTAGAATTGTGCTTATATCATGTTTTTTGTGTTGTTGTTTCTGTTTGTTTCTATTTTATGATTTCTGTAATTAGTTCTTCAACTATAATGCATTTTTTGTTTGATAGCTATGTTTTATTAATGCTTTTTCTTGTTAAGATTTATGCATTGTTACATTCGTGACAACTTCTACGTCTCACACCTACCCGATTCATATCACATGTTGGCTAATCTTGAAGATGAAGAAAGTGATATACATGAAGCTAATGGTTAAATGGAATGGTCTCTATTTTGTTTCTGGGTAGAACGTATATATAATAGATTGAATAATAAGTGTTTACTTTAGTATTGGTTGACTTGATATTGATCTAATATCTGGTTTTTGTGTGTGTGTGTGTGTGTGTGTGTGTGTGTGTGTGTTCCTTTTGGATGTTAATGTGTTTGATTCATAAATTCATTGCAATGGTAACCAAATTAGTTAGACAATTATTTTTACATGAAAAATTATCACTTGGAGTTGTCGATCGACCTATGTCCTTCGTTTCGATTTGCGAGTTGACTTTCTTTATTATATGGAGTTACGATATTTAATTGAGAATAAAATTAGATATCCATGGATATCCACATACCCGTGGATATCGGTATGGGGAGGGTATGGGTTTAAAGTTTTCTACCCGCATGGGTAATGGGTAATGAAATTTTTTGATGGGTAGGGTATGGATATAGCCAAACCCGTACCCACCCGTACCTATTGCCATCCCTAACGATGCTTGTGTAATAAAAGGTTCATATTACGGGTGCATCCACATAAGAGAAGGAGGTAGTGCCCTCCGTTGAGATGTGAATTTCTTTTGTATTAAAACGACATTGTTTCGTTGTTAAAGAATGTAAAAACACCATTTATGCCTCCGATGGATCTCCAAATTTGCTTCGGTGCCCCTAATAGAATTTTTTTGGATCCGCCAATGGATCATGGTAACTACTCTAACGAACTGAGTTAGGTAAAAAGAAAAATGAAGACATACTAACAAATTCCATAATAGGTGACACACCACATGAGGTAAGATAAGATGGGGAGATGTAGTGTGCATAAAGTTGGGTATGTTGGGAGGGGTATGGTTAGGTGGGGTGGGATAATGTGGCCTTACCATACAACCCACCATACTTTACAACATTTTCCCTAGAACCTTACCTTACCACCCTACCATTAGCCCACCAGACTCTTCTTTATTACCTACATTACCATTTGCCACTACCCACCCCACTCTTCCACCTACACCTTACATTACCTAACCCGACCCCACGCCACTCTATCATACTACATACCCGACCAGACCTAACCAAACCATATCCTACCTCACCTACCCTACCTCACCATATCCCACTCTACTGCCCACTCTACCTCGGCCTACCCCACCCCATAACCCACCCCTACATTACTCTTACCCACCACTCACTGTGTTTTGTTGATTTTATTTTCATTCCATCGATTTATTGAAAATTATTAGAAATATTTTATCTTTTGATGATGAGTCTCAGACTAGATTTTATAGTAGCAAGCAAGAAGATGTCCAGAGCTTAATGTGTAGGTTCTACTAGAGTCTGATATTGTTTAGGTTAATCAGGCTAGCACTATAATAGAAAGCTTATACGATCTCAGTTGACTAGGATCAATATTAAAAATCTTCGTAAAGTCTAGGATCCTGAGCAATGCTGAGTTGAAGGCTGAGGGAACAAACTTATTATATAAGAGCTGAAGGCTTAGGTAACAAACTTAGTTTTGAAGATTGAAAATGAAGGCTGAGGGGACAAACTCGGTGTTGAAGATAAGATTCAAGACTATAAAGTGAAACTTTAGGTAAGTCTGTGATGGCCTGAATCAACTTTATAGATCTTGCATAGAAGGCTTGAGTTGCATGTAAATGTGATTATAAAACTTAAATATGGTGTACTATGATCTCATAAAATAAAGATCAGATGAAAACTAACTCAGATAAGCTGAGTACTACAAGTAGTTGAGCTGAGCATACAGGTCCGATTTTGCTGAGCAGAGACAAAGCTAGAAAAGAAATCTGTAGAAGCTGAGTATTTCAGCAGCACAAATGCATAATCAAGTGTTGAAATAGTACAAATACAATTATAAAGATTAATAATGGATGTCTGATCATGCATTCAATCAATGGCCATGTTCAGATGACCGTTGAAAGGATTTTTGTACTGGACTTTTCAAAGAATTTCATTGGTTGACAGGTTGTCATGTTAGAAAGACATTGACACTGAATCGGACATCAGATAATTTCAGAGGAATAATTAGGCATATCCCATAAATGGTAATTTGAATTCAAAATCTAAATGTTTGATATGTTCTTATAAATAGAGGACTTAGCAACAAGAAGACACACAACACTAAAATTTGAGCTATTAAGATACACAGCCGAGTTCTGCACTTTCCCAAAATCTGCAAAGGCATTTCATTGCAAGATCAAGTAACTTCTAGTGCTGCTTTTCATATGGATAAATCCATCATTGAACACTTGAATCCTAATCTACTAAACTTCTTATATACATCATGATCAAGCTCAAAACAGAATCTATGGTTTCAAACTTTATTTTTGTTTTACAAAGTGTTTAGAGCAGTGAAGCACAACTGAGTGTAAAAGACTATGGTCAGCTGAATCATGGGATCTGACAAGGAGCTGAGTTTTGTGGTGCAGCAGTTGAAGAGGAAATACTACCCTCCAACAGATAGTGGAACAACTTCAATGAAAAAACAGAGATGACTGTGAATGACTTATTGTTCAGATTGGGAAGCTGAGCAGAGATCAGCCTATGACAATCATCTTTGAATCTATTGTACATGTAACAAAAGAACAATAGTGAATTCCCCCATGTTACATGAGTGCAGTGGACTAAGGGATTACACCACCATAAACCACTATAAACCTTGTGTTTTTATTTCCTGTACTTTACTTTCTGCATTTTATTTTTCAGTCAAGCAATGTTAAAAATAAAATGTTTGTTTTGAGGATGATTTGCTTGTTTTAACTCCATTGATTAAGTGATATAATTAGTTGTTATTGTAGAAAGAAAAAAGATGCCTAGAATGGAATTTTATAGGATTAACTAGCGTCTGATTATTTTATAGGTTAAATCAGACAAGCATTGTTATAGAAATCTGATAGGTTTTAGTGGAGTCTAGGACTTCTGCTGAGAATCTCGTATGCTGAGGTTTCAAACTCATCTGAATTTCCTAGTGCTAAAGATTAGAGGTTGTGGGTACAAACTCAGTTTTGAATACTGAGGGCTAAGGTTTCAAACTAAGTTTTTGAAGACTTAAGCCGACACTATGTAGTTAGAATTTAGGTAAGTCTGTGATGGCTTAGACTATATGTATATATATATATATATATATATATATATATATATATATATATATATATATATATATATATATATATATATATATATCCTATATTGAAGGTCTAAGATTCAAAAGGACATTTGATGACGAGTCTTAGTCATAATTTAAATGGTGTACTCGATTTAGCAAATTGTGATCGATTTAAAGCTAGTCTGCTAACTAAACTAAATGAGTCATCATGACAAGCCATCTGAAAAATCTATATGAGCAAGTGACTTATTTAAGAAACACAGCAGAACACATATGAATGCAGAAAAACGTTTTATTGACGTCCATGAAAGAAGTACAATTAACGTCTATATTACAAGTGTAATATTTCCATTGGTTAACAGCCTGTCATTGTAAGAAGGACATTGACATCTGACATATATCAAAGCAGGACCACACCAACGGCTACAAGAATTTGAATTTGAACGTTGGAATTGCACTTATAAAAGGAGGATTCAACACTTAAGAAAGGTGTGTGTGCGGCATGTGAGTATGCAAGTGTGCATGAAAGTGTGGATAAAAAAGTTGTAAAAGATTTATTCAATAAGATTATAAGGGGGAAGATAATCCACTACTGTAAAACCTGCTGAGAATATATATTGCAATATCGAGAAAACTTCAAGTGTCTAAATCATTCAAATTATTAATCAAGCCTTGCAACACTTGAAGAAGCAGATTTATCGAGGATATCATATACATCAAGATCAAGTTCATCCACAAGTTGAATTACTTACTTGATTCAAATCATTCTTTGTTCAAACAAAGGATTTTGAATGTGAAACACCTGGGAGGTGTGAAGGATAGTCGTGAGCAGTTAGGAAGACTGTGTTTGTGTTGGAGATGGTGAAGAGACAATTCAACCCTTCAAAGGACCAGTGGAGCAAGCTTAGTGACTCAACAATTCTACATGTCAAGGACTAAGGGCTTAGATTGTCATGCTAAGGAAGAGTCAAGGACAATCATCTTTACTTTGTATCTTGTAACTGTAACTCAAGAACATAATGAATTACCTCCAACATCACAGGATAATAGTGGATTGATAGGATTGTACACCACTCGGAACCACTATAAACTTAGTGTTATTTACTTTACGCATTTAATTACTTGGTGTTATATACTTTTTAGTATTTACGTTTAACCAACTACCAAAATTCGAATGCTGATTATTCACATTAACACTCTTCTGAGTTCACCAAACTCAGCACATCATATTTTAAAGAGATCAACAATTTAACAAAGCTTTATTATTCCGTTGCATATAACTCAATTGACTTAAATAGTCAGCAAGATATTTAACAAGCTTCGTTATCAACTCTGGTTTATTTATTTATTAAATAGATCATATTCAAGTTTTAAAGGACAAGTTTATTCACATCCCTCTAAACTTGTCTCAAGTCTTTCTAAGGGACCTAACAATTGGTATATCAGAGCGATGTTCTTCTGTTCTGAAGAGACCTCTTGTTTTTGGCAAATATGTCTTTTGCAAAGATTGATACTGGAATGTCTATCAATATGAACCATTTTGTTCGCGATTGTCTTGGTGGTAAATTAGCAAAAGAAATCAGGAACAAAATCTTGAAGATAGATGGGTCGGAGGCTGTACTTAATATAGGTTTGACAGAAGTATTAAATGAACATGTAAGTCAATTTTATGAAGACGTTGTCATTTCTGAAGATGGCAAAGAATATCGGACCACAGTGAACAACAGGGAGATTGTTGTCATAAAACAAACCCTCAAGGCGTCTGATCATCAAACTTCAATCAAGCCAAATACAGAATCAAAGATGAAATTCTGGAGAGCCATTGCTCTCGAACTAGTTTTAAAAGTGAGATTATCTGGAAGATTCACAGAAATGCTAAAACATGAGTTACGTTACTTAAGTCAAATTTTCGCCAGATGTATTATTGGTAACTCTGGCACATTCAGCCACTTGTCTAGAGCAAAATTCAAACTGATGTATGATCTATGGTATAGCTCACCATTCAATTGGGCTGGATATTTGTTCAAACAGCTGAAGCACAAAATTACAATCGAGAGAGAACTCACAAAGAAAGGTGATGTAAAGAAGGGAATTTTTCATCCGACCAAGACGCGTGGGATTGTTGTTCAAATGATTTGGAATCACTTCAAAGTGCAACTCATCAAACCTACTACAGAACCAATTTGGAAACCCAAAAAAGCCACTTCATACTAAGAAGAGGTAGGCAAAGAAGATTGCGGAGGTTGTTGAATATTCAAAATCAGCAGAATATCAACCAGTTGCTGACATTAGAGAGCCAACAAAACCTGAAAATCCTGTTGACAAAGGAATATTGTCTGAGAATGCTGACAAGGATGAAGACTCAGATGATCAGTCAACTTTTGATGATCTTACTAAATCATCTGAAAAATGAAGAAATTGAAAGTGTCTGAAGAAGTTATTGCTAAGATAAAAGACATTGCAGATGATCCCAATAAATTTTCAAAGAAAATGAAGTATATCACAACAAAGAAAATTGATGATAAGTTGTTCTCAGATTCTTAAAGTAAAACACACAAATCCAAAAAGAAAAAGACTGAGGAAAGAGTTGAGGAAGATGTTCCCACAATACCAAAAGATACAACTCAGGGGGGATCAACTCTAAAAGATATTGAGAAAGAACACCTCAAGAAATAGCCGACATGTTGTTGCTGCTGGAAAAGGCCAAAAGCACACCCAAAAAGCCAGCAACCCATGTCACTGAAGAAAAACTAGAAAAAAACGTCTCAACCCGAAAAGAAAATCATACTGAGAAGATGCTAACAAATCAGTTGTGGATGTTGTTGCACCTAAGATCACAGAGGTTGAAGAAAGGGAAGTTAATCTTACCATTGCTAAGGTACGTCGAAAATCAGCAGTTGCTACAAATGAAGAAGCACAATCTGCTGACAACGAAGAAGTAAATCCTCTTGAAGGACTTTCAAATTCAGACAGATTCAAGAATTATACATACTGGAAGCTAAGCTCAATTAAATATCAAAAACCTTTTAAGGATCTAATGGAAAAATAAGAAAATGGGCAATGAAACTCATTGATGTGACCCAATTATCACAGAAGCTCGACATTTCTTAATTTTTGCTTACTGGTTATGCTGCCATCAAGGCAATATTTTATAAGAAGAAGCTGATGGGAGGAGCAGAACTAGATAATGAGGAATGGTCAAAGAAAGATGATGAAGATGATGATGATTAACAGGCAGATGAGAAGTTGTAGAAAGGTATTTTGGCATCTTTAAGGGAAACTAGAGGACACCAGTCAGAGAAAGATGTTGAAAACTTTGTTACTGAAGAAAAGTTAGAGGAAAAGTCTTAGGGATCCTCTTCTTCAGAATCAGAAACCAAGCAGGACTCAGAATCCAAGACGGAAGAGAAGAAAGGCCATCAATCACCCCCTGATAATGGGATTCTTAGCGTATCAAGATTAGTTGTTGCTGATGTTGAAGAGCTTGGTCAAACTGCTGATGATCAAGCTACTGACAATCAAGGCACTGTACCAGCTAGGTCACTGACAGCTGATACTAGTGTTGATGTTGAAAATGATGGGAAATTTTTTGATACTGAAGATGATGATTAATTAAATGATATTGACATTATCAAAATCTCATCAGTTAAAATTGAGATCCATTTACTCTAGAATCACGATGACAAGAATGGAAAGCGAGAATGTCTGCTGAGAAAACTAAGTAAAAATATAAAAATCCAGCAAAAGCATATACTTAGGGGGAAGATGGAAAGAAAATGATAAACCTAAAGATGAAATTCTTGCCGAGAAAACCGTCGCTTCCATATCCAACATTCCCACTGAGAAAACTGAAAAAGCAGATATTGTTGGAAGGAAAGAATAAGTTATTGAGAAAGCTAAGGATATTTCAGCTCAACCTTCACCAAGCTTGACATTTTGAAGCTATCCGTCAACGAAATTATCAAGAGTGAAGGAGAAAATTCTCATTGAGTGGGAAATCATAAAACTGAAGAGAATAAGATGCCGACTGAGGTCACAAAAGTTAAAGCCTCATGCTACACAATCCCGGTGAAGTAAGGAAGACTTATATTGAAGCAAAGAAAAGCGAGGCGAGAATCAAGAACTCTTTTCAACTTTACTTGGAGATATGAATGAAAGAGTAAAGCACATTGAAAAGACCTTAAAGAATCAGCTTTGGCTCAGTCCTTTCTGGCATCCACTCAAGAAACCATAAACTAGTCATCCTAAAGCAATTATCTGGGGATGATGCCAATAAGGGGGAAAGAGAATGACTTGTTAAAAGTCAATGTTGACCAACTCAAATGAGTGTTTGATCAAGTTGTTGAGAAATTGAAGTTACTCAGAACTACTAGAGCTGATATGGATGATGAAGAAGTAAAGCTGATTTTGAAGTATAGCCAACCTGTTGAAAGAAAACTCGAATAGAATCAAACCCTGTATAAGGAATTTTGCAAATTACCACCTTCTGATCATGCTTATAGAGTAGAAGCATTGGACAGTTTTCTGAAAACAAAGAAAACTATTTAGCATTACAAGCACAAGTTGTTGAAATTTGAAAATCAAGCCATAACTGCTGAATCAGCTGACAGTGAAGAAAATGCTGATGAAGCTGCTGCAAGGGAGTTTATCCAGAAAATAACAACTGGCGATTTTCTACGAATAATTCGAACAAAATTCAAATGGTTTTTAGGAGGGAATTCTTTGGGAATTCCAATAAAAATATCTCATGGCAAATCCGGACCAACATCAATGAATTGGACTTCACATCAGTATATAAAGCTATGAAAGAGTCAGCTGAATGGTTTGACAATTAAGTGAAGAAAAATGCTGAAGTTATGAAGAATATTGAGGTTAAGTCAGCCGACTAGAAGAAAACTTACATTTTATTTCAATTCATATTGTTGTATTTTAACACATTCTATGTAATCCAAAACTTAGTTGAATTGAATAAAATCGGATCTTTTCAATTAGTTAGTTTGTTTTATTTATCTTTTTGCATTGCTTTTAAAGAGGGCATCGGCATCATAAAAAGGGAAAATTATTAGAATTTAAATGTTTTGTTTGATGATGATTTTTTTTTGTTTTAACCCTATTGATGAAGTGTTATAACTAGCTGTTATAATGCAAAGTAAAAAATGTCTAGAATAGAACTGTATAGAATTTAAGGGGAAGGGGCTAGAAATACATGAAATAACAAAAATGGGGACCAAATACATTTCTCATTTTGGATGAATAAAAGGACAAAATGAAAATAAATGGACCGAAATACCCTTTTTGTGTGTGTACAAATTGGCATGCATAACTGCGCCAATAAATGCGGGAATCATTATTTGAATTTTTACAATCATAAATATCTTTGACAAATTAAATCCACAATCAGAAAAATGTAATTACAAATAAAAAGTGCTCACTGCCAAAAAAAATATAGTAACATATACAGAAATAATAACAATCAATAAAATATAGCAACTATAAAAAAAATGTAGTTAACATTAAACATGTAGTAACATTAGACAAGATGTAGTTACATATTAAAAAAAGTAGTTACAACCAATATACAAAGAACTAGCACTCGTAATTGTTACTGTATGTTGAAAAGTATCATTCTTATTGCATTGTTACTTCACGTGTTACTGTGATTTACTCGTAATTTTTACTATATGTTGGAAATGACCATTCTTATTGCATTTTTGCTTCACGTTTTACTGTTACTTCTCTTGTAATTTTTACTATATATTGGAAATTATCATTCTTATTGCATTGTTACTTCACTTGTAATTTTTACTATATGTTGGAAATTATCATGCTTATTGTATGCTATTCACGTGTTCATTCACTACTTCACTTCACTCGTAATATATATATATATATATATATATATATATATATATATATATATATATATATATAATAAAAAATTAAAAACAAAAAAGACACAATAATGAGTACAAGCTTGATTACAACTATATATATATATATATATATATATATATATATATATATATATATATATATATATATATATATAGTTGTAACAAAGCGTACTCATTATTGTGTTTTTTTTTTTTTAAATTTTGTTATTTCAAAATTGTATAAAAGAGTTGGAAAGATTCAATTTCTTATGATTACTCATCCTTTAATTCCTAGGATTTACTTCCCTTTATTCAATCCTCCTTCCATAATTATAAAATATGGGTATTATCGGAACTCTTAATTAGTTTTGTCTTATTAATCATGTGTGTACTTTTAGCCTGATTTATTAGTGAATGTGTCATTCTTGGAAAATATCTATAGAATTTACTAGAGTCTGTTTATTGTATAGGTTGAATCAGACAAGCACTATAATAGAATTCTTATAGGTTTTAGTGGAGTCTAGGACGTCTGCTAAGAATATAGTCTGCTGAGGTTTCAGAATCAACTGACTTTCCTCGTGCTGAAGATTAGAGGCTGAGAGTACAAACTCAGTTATGAAGGCTGAGGGTACAAACTCAGTTTTGAAAACTGAAGGCTGAGGTTTCAGACTCAGTTATAGAAGACTTAAGCCGAGACTATTTAATTAGCATTCAAGTACGTCTGTGAAGGCCTGAACTGACTATATAGATCTTGTATTTAAATTCTAAGATTCAAAAGGACATTTGATGATGATCTTAGTTATAATTTAAATGGTGTACTCTGATCTAGCAAATTGTGATCAGATGAAAGCTAGTCTGCTGACTAAACCAAATGAGTCAACATGACAAGCCAGTTGAAAATTCTATAAAAGAAGCTTACTTATTAAGAAACACAACAGAACACATATGAATGTTGAAGAACGTTTTGCTGAAACCAGTGGAAGAAGTACAGTTAACGTCTATATTACAAGTGTAATATTTCCATTGGTTAACAGCCTTCATTGTCAGAAGGACACTGACATCTGACATATAGCCAAGCAGGACCACACCAACGGATACAATAATTTGAATTTGAACATTGGAATTGCACATATAAAAGGAGGACTTTACAGTCAAGAAAGGGGTGTGTGTGGCATGTGAGTATGCAAGTGTGCAAGAAAAAGTGGATAACAAAGTTGTAAATGATTTACTCAATAAGATTATAAGGGGGAAGATAATCTACTTCTGTAAAACCTTTGTTGTGAATCAATTTTGAAAGATCTAGAAATCTTCAAGTCTGAATCATTCAAAGTTTTAATCAAGCCTTGAAACACTTGAAGAAACAGATCTATTGAGGATATCATATACATCAAGATCAAGCTCATCCACAAGTTGAATCACTTACTTGATTCAAATCATTCTTTGTTCAAACAAAAGATTCGGTCACAAACACCGAGAGATGTGAAGGGCGAGTTGTGAGCGATCATGAAGACTATGTTTGTGGTGGAGTTGGTGAAGAGGCAATCCTACCTTTCAAGGACAAGTGGAGCAAGCTTAGTGACACAACAATTCTACATGTAAGGACTAAGGGCTCAGATTGTGAAGCTCAGTATCGAATAGTCAAGGACAATCATCTTTAGTTTAAATCTTGTAACTGTAACTCAAAAACATAGTGAATTACCTCAAACATCACAGAAGAATAGTGGACTGACACGATTACACCACCTGCACCACTATGAACTTAGTATCATTTACTTTACGCATTTACTTAGTGTTATTTACTTTTCAGTATTTATGTTTAACCAACTGCCAACATTCAACCGCTGATTATTAACAATAACACTCTTCTGAGTTCACCAAACTCATCACAACATATTTTAAAGCTATCAACAATTTAACAAAGGCTTTATTATTCCACTGCGTATAACTCGGTAGAGTTAAATAGTCAGCAAGCTATTGAACAAGCTGAGTTATCAACTCTAGTTTATTTATTTATTAAATAGATCAGATTCAAGTTTTAAAGGACAAATTTATTCACCCCTTTAAACTTTTCTCAAGCCTTTCTAAGGGTCCTAACAAGCAGTTTACAAAAACACAGCACCAAACACAACATTGTTGAGCACTTAAACACTTAACATATAATTAACTCATTAAGTTTATGAACAACAATTTTAAAATGCTTTTATCTGCTGCATAAACACAGCTGAGCTGAGCCAATTAGCAGACATGTTTTTCAGCTGAGTTCTTAAAACTGTAAAAGTTACAAGTTTATTCAACCCCCTAAACTTGTTTCAAGTCTTTTCAAGTGACCAATAATAATTGATTTTTTTTATTACATTGGAATGAAATTTTATTCATTTACATTATCTTATAATCACATTCAAACATTTGAATCAAATAAAGATAATTCTATTCCATTGCATTCATTTCCTACGAGACAAACAAGCCATTCAGGTAAATAGTGTTTACGGGAAAAGACAAAGTGACAATTTTCCATAAAAAGAAAAAGATACAAGTTGCCAAAAGAAACTTAATAAAATATGCTCCTAAAACAAATAAGCCACAAGTTGCATCGGTCTACAGTATTATTAGATTATAACGATTTCGTGAAGTCAGTGTTAACCCTGTTAGAGGCAAAAAAAAAAAAAAAAAAAAAAAAAAAGCGCAGATTCCCTCCGCAACGAATCCATAAAAAATCTGCAACAAAATGCATTGGAAGTATAGTTTTGAAAATTTTAAGGCGTATTTTTTTTTAAAAATTTTTATTCTTTTTAATGATATCTTTTCAAGTTTCCCTTTGGCAAAAAATACATCAGCAATAGTCATTTGCTAAAAAAATATATTAAAGAAAGTTACTCTTATCAAAAGATCACTTCCTACTTTTTGTCAAAAGATCACTTCTTTCCTAACCTTTCGGAGTTTCACTTTCCAACTTGATGTTATCATTAATCATTTTCACAACTTGATTGATATCAGATCACGGGTACTTGAAAAGAAGGCAACAATTTCAAGAAATATACGTATAACAAATACATGCCAGTCATCTTAAAATGTTTTTATGAAAAATGTCATCTTAAAACGTTAATCAATATATATTTCATTGTCATCTTAGTGATTCAAATTATAGGAAAAGGTCATAGATGACAAGTTTACATCTTATTTATGTAAAAAGGACAAAATAATAATGCAATGGTTGTGAAGGACAAAAAATAATATATATCCAAAAATACCCTTTTTAATTATAACTAGCCTCATTCCTCCATTATCCCAAAATGTAGAAACCCTAGCCTCCATCCTCTGAAACGTTTTCCCCTCTCCTCTTCAGCTTCCTCCGCAGCCGCCACCGCCACCGCCTTCAACGTCTCCGGCTTAATTCGAGGATTCAAACTCAATTGATCCTGCTATATACATTCCTCGGAGAAACGATCGGAAAAAAAAGCAGAGAAAAAAAACGATCGGATTCACGTTATTCGAGGATTCAAACTCAAAACGCGTCTCGGCTTAATTCGAGGATACAAACGCAGAAAGAGAATCCGCCTTCCTCCTCCGCTTGTTTTCAAACGCAAAAAAAACGCAGAGAAAAACACCAGAAGAAGCTTCGAGGATTCAAACTCAAAACTCAATTGATCCGCCTTCTTTTCAAACGCAAAAAACGCAAAGAGAATTTTTGGAAGCAATTTTTTCGGTTTTGGAAGCAAATTTTTAGGTTTTGCTGCATTTCAATGCATTTTTGCAATTTTTTTAGGTTTCTTGCATTTCGGTTTTGATCAATTGTTGTTGTATGAATCCTACTGTCTTTATTTTTGTTCTTGAAGAATTGTTGTTGAAGAATTATCAATTGTTTGTTTTGAGGAATTATCAATGCCTTTTTGTAATGTTACTACATTTTTGTATGAATGTGCCAGCGATCTTAAGATCTGTGAAATCATCCTCTTGGGGTTAAAAATCCAAGTAGGGTATAGAAAGAGTAACGTTTTGGCATTTTTTCTATGAATGTGCACGATCTTAAGGTGCATAATCACTCTATTATCGTTCCTCTTCCCAAGTAGGGTATAGAAAGCAATGGAAACACCCTCAAACATAGTAACACATAATGTAGTAACTTCGTAATGTAACACCAACACGTAGTAACACCAAAGACGGCTTTAATGTGAAAAGAAAAAAAAATATTATCATTAAGGGTATTTTTGTACATCTCTTTTTTTGTCATTCTTCAACCAAATATTATTTTTTTGTCCTATTCTTCATTTAAGATGTAAAGTTGTCTTTTGACCACCACCCGCTCAAATTATTCAATAACTGTATATTACAATATGTTTCATGTTTGATATGTCTGTGGCGTTCTTATTACAAACATTGTATTCTCACATAATATTTTTTTAATAAAAAATTGTATTCTTTCCCCTGGGCCGGCACGACATTTTTACTTGGGCCAAGTCGTCCAATTAGCTTTTTAATTCGAAATTTTATACTTATCAATTCGAATTAGGCTAAGTAAAATTATTATTTTTTGGGTTTTTATCGATTCGAGTAAATTTTTTTGAAAAAATGCTAAAGATTAATAGGAGGCTATGATTATACTTGTTAAACACAGACTTGTATCATTAAAAAATGCTAAATAAATGTTATACAGACACAAGAAAAAAGATTAAGAAAATAAGTAAGGACTAAAGATTAATAGGATGACTATGATTATACTTGTTAAACATAGCCTTGTATTATTAAAAGTGTTGTACAGTACTTTGTACGAAAAGAATAAGTAAAAGAATAATTATGATTAATATTAAAAAAATGGATAAAAAGAAAATTAATAGGATGACTATGATAAGTGTTGTATAGTTTGTACAATAAGAATAAGTAAAAGAATAGTTATGATTAATATTAAAAGAAAAAGATAAAAAGGAAATTGTAAAGCAAATAAGATATAAAAAAAATGAGGAAAGTGGGGATCAAACACAAGCCTACAAAATGAAGGGACATGCATCTTACCATTTCAGCTGCGGCGAAATTTAGTTCTATAAGGACATACAGTGTATATAATCTATAATTGTTCAATATTACGTATATTATCGAAACATAAAATGTTTGTTCTCCGGCCACTGTTGGGCCTAAGACCACCGGCTCCTTCACCTTACTGGTGGGCCGGCCCGGTCCTTCCCGTATATCTTATCAAACATCATTAATGAACCATTTTCAACATTTTAAAACAAATTGTTGGATTGTTTTTAAAAGTGTGTAGCTGATAATTCGCTTCTAATGTAAAAAATGTAAACAAAACATTTAATATTATATAGTTTTAGGAAAATAATTTATATTTCAGTATAGCATAAATAAGGTAGAAGACCCTATATTACGGGACGTATGGAGGGAGTATATAGTGCATCAAGTAAAATCATCAATAGGTTCAGCATGATATATATATATATATATATATATATATATATATATATATATATATATATATATATATATATATAGTAACACAATGTAATATAATTGTCATATACCCCTCAATTTTTGTTTTTGTTGTTGATGTTGTAATTGTCATAAAAAAGAAGGCCACGACAGTCGGTCTACTAAAATACCACGCTTCGTGTAAATTTTAAATCAGAATCTGTTTTTGATTATTTTAGAGTCGAGTTTTGTGTATAATTAAATTTGACTCTAGAGAGATTGATTAATTTCACAACGGTACCCAACGGTAGATTAGATTGTAGTGCTATTAACACCGTCAAAAAAGAAGGGGTTTTAGTTTGGCAATGATCATACCTTGCACAGGGAGATGAAGAGCTGATCATGAAGGTCTAAAGTTCCAACACCAATAATATGTGGCATCTTTTCTCCACACAATTCTTTGAGAGCTATATTCTTAACCAGAAACCCTGCAGGACTAGAGACCAAACCTGTGTAGTATTCTCCAACAACATGCAGCTCTGTCCCCTTGACAATTTCAACATTCAGATAATCTTTCAAGAAAACATCAACCATAACTCTTGGTAAACTTGTAAGGATGATCCTAAACCCTGCAGAAGCCAACACCTCATAAACATTAAGGTTAAGATTTTCCATGTAGAACTTAGGCAAAACAGCCCTTCCAACATTAGCCATGTCTTTTGTTCTCAGCCCACAAAATGTTATAAAGGTCATGACCCTTATTTTCTTTTCATAGTCAAGAACGGACAATATCGGGCATGATAGAAGTAGCAAGAATGCCCGGAAAATGCTTCCTCCTTCAAAAGAAACTAGCATGAAAAATGGGAAGAAAGATTTTGATCTCAGCAGGGTGCCTTGAATATCACAGACTACGGTTTTTAATTTTCTTTTGTGTAAAGAACACTTGCTTAAATCAGGCAATGGAGGAATTGTTTGGTAAAATTGTCTGTGCAATGGATTCTTGAGAGAAAACCCATGATTTTTGACGTTTCTTGCTACTTTGTAGCATGTATTTAATAGAAATCTGTTGAGAAACCACTGCGCATGTTTGAGTAGAATCATCATTTAATTTGAAATACAAAGACCTAGTATATGATAAATGAGAAAGAAATCGTGAATGAGGTTAATGAAAGACTGCAAAGAAACAGATTGACCCAGAGAAATTTATAGGAGTAATTAATTAAAGGGGTGTAGGGTAGGAAGTGAGCATTATATTTAATTTTATTTAGTCTTGTGCAATATACTATTGCAGTAATTCGTTTAATACCCCGTTTTTTAAAATAAAATCGAAATGTACACTCCTCCAAATTAAAAGACTCATCCTATCCCTGACCTTAAAATGGGTGAAATCGCCTAAAAATAGACGAAGTCGCCCATTTTTCTCTCACAGACAAGGGATCCCGCCCAACTTTCGCCCATGGTGAGCGGCCCCGCTCTTCGAGATGGGCAACCCTGCCCTTTTCAAAAAAAAATTCAGAAGAGTCCTTTGCAGATTTTCGAGTTCCATTTCTTTTCCGAAGCAAAGTTTTTTTTGTTTTTTGAAGGATTGCAACAAATTTTCAGGGATATTCAATGAAGGATTCGAAGGTACAAATTTCTCCAGCCTCTCGGTAAATTTCGTGTGAGTTTCATCATTTTGTTAATAATCGTTTCTTGAAATAGTGGATTATAATCGTTTTTTGTTTGTTAATAATCGAATTTTCTTGGTAAATTTGTGTTCCATCATTCTTGATGGAGTTCATCAGATTCCAACCCTTGTTCATGCCACCAAATAACCCAATTTGTAGCTTCTTTGGATTTTTCCACTCTCGCCATTTCTGGTCAATTAAAGCACCAAATCGGTCTTCTTGAACACTTGGAATATATTGACTTCTCCTTTAATTGACTGTTCTGAAATTCTTTTTTTTAATTAAATGGGCAGGTTCGCCCATCTTCAAGAGCGGGGCCGCTCACCGTAGGCGAAAGTTGGGCAGGCTTGAGGGCGGGGAAAGGCGGGATCCCTCGTCTGTGGGCGGAAAATGGGCGACTCTGCCTATTTTTGGGCGATAACACCCGTTTTAACGCGGGAGATAGGAAAATATTTTGAATTCGGAGGGGTGTATATTTCGATTTTATTTTAAAAAACCGGGTATTAAATGAATTTCCCCTATACTACTTCCATTATCTGTAGCGAGGGATTTTGACACTCTCAGTCCCTTATTTTTAGTTTTGTTTTAAAAATAACTCATATTTTTCTGAATGACACTTTTTGTCCTCTATGTTTGTATTTTGTTTTAATTTAAGGACAACTTATGTTTCTGAATGATATTTTTGGTCCCTTATGTTTGTTTTTTGATTCAATTATAAGACAATTATCTAATTAGCTGTCTAAGTTAACGTCGACTAAACTTTTGATGATACAACCTGACTGTCACGTATGCTTTCATATCCCACCTAAACGATTAAACATCGACATTCCTCTCATTCCTAGTTCAAATCCATAATTTCTTTCCCTCAAATTGACACAGCTGCACAAAAAAGAAAAATGTCTACAAGTTATTTAATTTTTCTTAATGTCGATGTTTAATCGTTTAAATAGGATACGAAAGCATACGTGGCTACCATGTTGGATTAAACGTTTAGTCGACATTAACTTAGATGGTTAATTAGGTAATTGTCCTAAAATTGAAACAATTAGACGACCAAAAGTATCATTCAGAAACATAAATGTTATTTTTGAAATAAAGCTAAAAATGAAGTACCAAAAATGTCAAAATCCCTTGTAGCAATATACAAACGTTTGAAGTGTATATCTTCCAATAGAATTTGTACTTCTATTATAATACTTATGAATATATTTGAGTACTCACCCCGCCCGTCTCAAAATATAAGTTCGTTGTTTTTAGTCTGGCCTTATAATATACACTAGTGGGGAAATCGTGCGATGCACGATTGTTGCCCTCGGATGTATTTTCGGCGCTAGTTGTTATGTAGTAGATAGTCAGATGTTTTCTTACTATCTCATTAGTGATGCTGATGTTTTAATGTGTATTGTTGATTAGATGCATTGGTGGTTATATTACATTCGTACATGCATATGTTACATAGTTCTATTACACATCCAGTTTTGTAAGTTCGAGTACAAACATGAAGACCTGTTTGGTAATGTGGACATTACTTTGTTTGGTGAGTGTCTTGACTCTAGTAATGCTTCTTGAGAGTTCTCAGACTCCGGACAGGTTCATTTATTGGAGTGACATTCGGTGGTACGGTGGGGCTGGGGGTAGAAGATCATCACACGCCCCGTTCTTTTCAACCTCACCAACACCATTATTTTCAGCATACCGTTCTTTTCAAATGGATCCATTTACTGCAGATGAATGCAATTTATACATACATAAGAGCAACAAAAGAACATTAACACAGATTTAACGCGTCGTTTAGGAATGCTACTAGTCACAGCCATGATTCATATAAAATCAAGCACCTAAGAAGTATTTTGCCTACAAAAGTCGACCAAAATTGACAACTAAGGCTTACATGCAATTACATATCGAACATAAACAGAACTCGAACACACTACATCCAACCAAATTTCAAGATACTCTATATTTATCAAGAAAACAAAGTACTTAAACGGCGCACAAGAAAGGGGTATATCCACTAATGGTAATAGAATAGCACAATCATCTTACAATGCATTTTAAGTAACCAAAAACTGCATCCCAAAAAGGGACGCGTAGATTTTCTCAAGACTGCATACACAGAAACAGAACTCCCAATTGACATCCTACCAAATGCCAAGATACCTTAAATTTATGAAGAAAATGGAGCACTTTAAACTATTCTGAGCCTACAAAAATAGGGGTTTATCCACTAATGGAAATAAAAAACCAAGAGCACATAATATTAGGTACCAAGAGAAGAATCAAGGGAATAGTTTTCTGCTGCAATTGTTGTCGTATCAGTTGCCCAATGGCAAATATGTCATCCCCAACTTTGTAACCTGCGACATTTGTTTTAAAACAACATTAAAAATGTTTTCAAGACAATTCAATGTTAAATGATAGACAAACAAAGTTTTAGGGTAGACAAACCATTTCAATTACTGGTTTTGGTAGCCGGTAATTTGTGCATGTGTTTTAAAAAAAACAGAAAGAAAAAAGAAAAAGAAAAGTAAATGATTTGATTGTGAATAACAAATTTAAATGACTATTGAACTTATCAATGTGTACCTTCTCAGTTATATGAAGAAATAAAACAGAGCCTGGTCAAATGAGATGAGTTCCAAACATTCCTATAAATCCAAAATATTAAGGTGAGTATAATTATCATAATCAAGATTGCCATCATTGGTGATAACCATACCCAAAAACCTCAAAGATCATACATATGTAGTAGATTTAAAAGAGACCGGTGCAACCTAAGGATGTATTGATACCATTTTCAAGTTTAAAAGCTTATTGGACATGGAATGTAAATCACAATAATTTCAAGAGGAAACATAGAATGGTTATAAATAAGCAAAAACATTCAAAATATATGTATATATTTCCATTCACCTATTCTTAAGAAGAAGAAAAAATTGAAAGGAAGCAATCTTGTTCATTGAAACGAAAGGTTGTTGTAATTAAACTGAAACAATGTGTAGCATCTACACTTTGAACATTTTCCATCCATTAATTTTTCTTATGTGTGTATACTAAGTACTAACCTCTTGATGTGCTTTAGCAACCTTATAAACTCCAAAAAAAAGAAAAATTACATCTCTCGCCAAATGACATATTCACTGTTCAAATTCTAGCCTATAGCTATCCTCTTTACCCAAAAGTTGCTTCACGGGGTAAATAAGCAATTTCGAACAAAAAGTTCAACAAGAACCAAAGCATAACGAAAATGATTAACTAACAAAATCCAAATAAATAATGTATCAACTCTGACAATCCAGAAACCCATAAACACAACTTCCTTAAATGTAATAGAATTAGAAACTCACAGGATATTGGATTTGGAGAAGATGAATGCCAACCTATAATACTTATACATACATCACCCGTATTTATGGCTGATTTTCTGAATCTTCTTTGGTCTAAAAAAACGTGAATAAAAATCAAATCGGCCAATTTTTTTTCCTGGCAAAAAATTTAGGGAGATGAAAATTGGATTTGATTTTGTTAACAAGAACCATTGTTGTTACACCCAGATAATAGATATACCTAAATAACCTTTAATATAACAGAGAGAGAAAGATGGGAAAGTAGAAGCAAAGACAGAGGAGAATTTACAGGCGAAGAAAACATTCAATTACCGAGCCAATTCAACCACTTCCTCTGGGGGTCATGAAGAACTACAATATATTACCGAGAAAATAAGAACATGAGAAATGAGATACATATGCATAGAAGAAGAAGAAAATGAATGAAATTTCTCAGTATTATTCAGTGAAACAAAACCTGATGATTATCGGATAGGCAGGAATGGAATGTCGTTCACAGTTCTCACCACCACCGTTCTTTATCTCTAATTAAGCAAAAGAGCAACTTGCCTGTCACACTCATGACCATTGCAGCCACGGAGGAGAGAGCCATTGGTCCAACAAGGAGATGGAGCCACCACCACCAGGCACGTACACGATTTAGACCTGCCACGTACCAGAGCTAGGGGATGATCTGTTAGCCGAGGAATACGTCGTCGTTTCTGGAAGCCAATAAGGAAAGAAAAAAAAAGGAAAAAGACAAAACGGTCGTCCATTTCTTACGTAAATAATATGTACTCCCCTTTATGATTAATTAATAATACCAATTAAACATTTTTTTTGAAAACAATTAAACATTTATTGATTTTTTCTCTCTATTTTACTTTACTTTAAAATATATTTATTCAATTTTCATTACTTTGGAACTATGGCATTAATAACATTTAAATATTATTATACATTTTTATAATTTAAATTAATGATACAAAATTACTTTGTTAAACTATATATGTGAAAAATCTAAATAATCTTATAATTAATATCCCCGTCCCAAAATATAAGTCATCCTACACGTATTGATTTGTTTCACGTCATTCTACATTATCAATGTAACATTATTACATTTTTCTCTATCTTACCCCTAATTTATTATCAATTCAATCACTTTTCATTACTTAACAACTATGACAATAATGATAGTTAAGGGCTTTTAGATATTACTTTCAAATTTATGACATTCAGTAGATTTTCTAAGGCAAAATTAGAAAAATGGTCCTCTAAGTTGACATACTATGGATTTTAGTGATGCTTATGTTACGGTGAGGAAAATGGTACTCTGAGTTGTTTTTTTATTTGAAAAAAGGGCCTATCCGTCGGATATTACTGACTGGACACCGGAATATGTTAAAATTGCTGATGTGGCTGCCACTAGGCTGCAACATGGGATCCTACGTGGCCGTGGGGACCCATTTCTCATCCATTTACTGAATCCGACTGGACACCGGAATATTTTAAATTGCTGACGTGGCTGTCACATGGGATCCTACGTGGCTGTGGGACATGGGATCCTACGTGGCTGTGGGGACCCATTTCTCATCCATTTACTGAATCCGTCTGGACACCGGAATATTTTAAATTGCTGACGTGGCTGCCACATGGGATCTTACGTGGCTGTGGGACCCATTTCTCAGAAAATAAAAAGTTGTTGCAAGACGGTTCGAACTGGAGACCTAACCTAAAAATTACCAACCACTTTGCCATCCAAGCTATAAATTCAATGTTTGTATTATGACACAAATTATTACTTATGCACAACAACATTACTTCCAACTTTGTATGTGCCTAATTTAAATAAATTAATTTACAAAATACACTTAATTGTAGATGATATATATATATGTCTAAGCATGCTTATGTACAATGACTATTTGACTATTTATTAATGTTATGAAAAAAATGTGCAAAATAACCTATAATAAAACACTAAAGGAAGTTGATGCATAAATGACAAGAATAGCCCCAGCAGAAGAGTAATAATTATAATATTTTTTCTTATCTTGCTATTAATTTGTATATATTCGGTCAACTTTTTTCATTTTATAATTATTACATTAATTAATGATAATCAAATTGTATATCAAACACTATAGTCTCTTTTGAGAACCAAACATTATAGTTTAATATATTTAATCACTGTGTTTCAAAAAGAAAAAAAATCACTTTATTAATGTATATGAAAATTCTAAATCCACTTACATTTAGGGACGTAGAGAGTATTATTTTTTATAGTTTAAAAAAGAACTACATCAAATTAACAAGGAAAATCAAGGCTTAAATCAACACATTTGACATTCTAAATCTTGAAATCATAATCGTAAAAACATTTGTATAGATGATTCCGTCAAGAACTTGAAATGTCAAATTAAATGTAATATTCCGATTTTCGGGAAAGGGCAGACGTGTCATTTTGCGAAAATGAAATATTATTGTTTCTTTTCTTTTATTGGAGTTAAGTATTTTATGGATTATATATATATGGTTTTCAAAATTATGTATATGTAATTAAAGGATTATTCTGATTTTGGTAATTAAAGGGCAAGTAAGGAAAAAGAGATTTATGGGAAATTGGTATTTAAGGGAAAATTAACACACAATAATCCCATAACCTAATCAAATCAGAAATTCAGCGTGTGTGCCTTCTTTCTCTGCGCAAATTTGGAGGAAGGAAGAGGCCAAGAGAGTTTTCACAAATTCTAAGAGATAGCTTAATCGTTTTCAAATCAGACGAGAGCTTTGGATTCGTCGTGAGAAGGACATCGTTTGGTCATCAGAGTTTGGGAGTTGCAGCAGATTTTCTGAGGCTGTTTAGATAGGTTTTTGTGGCTGCAATTAGGTAAGAAACTCTTCCTATGATCTCAGTTATGATTCGTGAAGTGTAGATCTTGTTTTAAGATGTGCAGATGTTTGTAAAAGATGTGTTTTTCATTTATCAAGGATCATAAGTGTCCTTGGGATGTTTAGATATGTTTTCTACATTTTTCTGAGTTTAATTCGATGTTAATTAGGTTAGAATCGGTTCAGAAATCAAGTTTTGACGATTTTAGCGTTTTGGGAAAAACCTAGGCGGACGGGCGTCCGAGACCGTAGTAGCCCAGACGGGCGTTTGCAATAGGTAGACGGGCGTCTGAGGTGAGATTTTTGATTCAAGATGTAGCTGTTTTTGACAGACGGGCGTTTAGGGTTTAGTGGACGGGCGTCTGATTACGGACGGGCGTCCATAGGGTTTCAAACGGGCGTCTGGCCTGTTTTACATTGTTTTTACGGTTTTATCATTCTAGTTTGGTTTCGGGTTTCATAATCATGTTATAATTGTTTTAAACCTTAATTTATGATATGATAATATTGGATAACATAAACAAGCCTGAATTGAGCTTCTGATTCGTTCAGTTAAAACACCGAATGTACTCTTAAAGGGAGTTGAAGTTCGGATCCGTTGGAAGAGCTTGATAGGCTTGTGCTTTGATGAATTAGTATTCATCAATGTCTATGTAATTGCTAGGCCTCGTCTATGTCTAGTGGTCTAGGAAGAGAGTAGTCAAGGTGAGGGAGATTAATTGAAAACACATAGGTGGTTAGTTAATCATCCTAATAAAACACGTACTTGACTAGTAAAAGATTAAACAACTTGTCTCTCCCGATAGGCACCGGTCTATGTCGCGATGTGTGTGCTACCTACCTCGAAGGTGGAAGAACTCCGTGGTCAACAAAACCCTAAATGCGGAGGGACTCCACGGCCAGGTGTGTGCATACTATCGGAGCCTACCTAGTCTAGCCTCCGTGGGTATTGGTGTGATCCACTAATATGTTGCAATCGATATCTCCTGGTGGATATACATCAGGCGTAGTGCCGTTGAGTGCGGTTGTAACATAGATAAGTTAAGTAGAAACGTTTAGTCAATTCATGTTGATGGACATGAGATGAACCCTAGGTTGAGTCGGTCAAACTTAAACAACGAAACTTTTAATTATCTTATCTTTATAAATTATAACTGTTGTCATAGCTTCTCTTTCTTATTAAGTACGTTGTACTTACCTCAAATGCATGTTTTCTATGTGTTTGGGGATGAGAAGACGAATAGGTAGATAATGTTTACGAGGAGGAGTTCGATGATGACATTTGAAGACGCCTCATTGAAGACTTTACTTTTATTATCTTGTTATTCTTAATTAGACAGTATTAGACTTTTGGTCTTTCGAGACATGTAGTACCATTACATTAATTTTGGATTTCGTACTTTCCTTGAATGTAATAAATTACATTTCCTTCTTTAGATTTCATTTCTATTCTTGGATGTTTGGAAATTTTTATACCCGAGTCTTTTGCTTCCGTTTGCTTATTTTTGATACGACGTAGTAGAGGCTTACGTATAAAGTGAATTTATTTTTATTTTATACGTGCCGAACGTTCCTTTTCCGGATAAGGACTCGGTGTCCGGGAATGGGGCGTTACAGTTGGTATCAGAGAAATCGTCTTTTAGGCTTCCTTTCTTTTAAGATAAAGTTTTCTGTAGACCTTTTAGTAACGTTCTAGTTTTCTTTGATCATCGGGATGGTGTTCACGAACTGGGCGGTGCGAGACTTCCGAGTTCGACGGGAAAGTCCAACACCGGGTCGTAGGAGGCGGTGTTGTGGCGCGATTCCTCCGCCCGTGCTCGGAGTTTATCACCACCAACTCGTACTGCGACACCCACACCAAGGTCTCAGCAGGGCTTGTCACCGCGACCTCATCATGAGCAACCTCCATGATGGCACTTGCGGAGTTCAGTTCAGTTTTCTTTGGTGAGTGATGCTCCAGCAGGATTTGTACCGCCACCGGTAAGTTACCCTCCGCACCAGCAAACCTTTTATCCTCCACCAATCAGTGTTTACCCACCACCAGTTAGCGTTTACCCTCCACCAATGAGCCACCCCTCACCATTAGTGTTTCATCAACAACAGCAGACTTTCTACCCACCTCCTGCAGGTCATACCCCTCGACCTACTGTACCACTTTCACCGCAGTTCGACCATCAGCAAGGTTTTGGTTATCCACATTTTGGTTTCCAACAAACTCAGCCAATCCCGCAGCACCTCCAGAATTACCATCAGGGATACTACCCTTTTCAGCCGGAACCTCAAGTAAATCCCACTTACCCTCAGCAACAGCAGTATCAGCAGCAAGTACCTTTTGGTTACCCTCCGGTTTACCCACCAGTGAGACCGGCATTTGAGTAAGCACCGGCTGTGGATTGGTATACAAGATTGAGAAGGAATCGGGTTGAGAACTTCTATGGAAACGTTGAACATTCAAAGGCCGAGGAATGGATAAGGAGCTTCAAGAAGGCATGAAGGAACATTCATGTGCCTGAGACCGAGATGGCACAACTGGCAGTTAGTTTTCTTTTGGGCGCATCAGAAGCTTGGATAGATTCTATACAGAGTAGCAATGGCAAGGTCACCGACTGGGAAGCTTTCAAAGCTATGTTCTATAATGAGTACTTTCCGGCAACAGTACAGGCAGATAAGGCAAGTCAGTTTTTAAAACTGAACCAGGGTATTCATCTGACGGTATCTCAGTATACCAACAAGTTTAATAGGTAGGAAGGTTCTATCCCGAGCTCATGAAAGTGGAAGAAAGGAAGATGGCACTATACAAGGAAGGACTAGAACATGAGATACAGTCAGGTATGTTGGGTTTTACAGCGAGGAATATGACAGAGTTACTGAATAAAGCCTTGGAGGTTGAGACTTTCAGGAAGAAGGCCACAGTCGTCATTGGAAACAAGAGAAACTTTGGGATGAGTCAGGGTAATTATCGAGGAGCACCGCAACAGAATACTAAGAAGACAACAGCTCCTCCGGCAGTTAAGGCCCCAAACAGTGCACCTCTGTGTTCCAAGTGCAATAGGAATCATTCGAGAGTGCGAGCTAGTTCAGTGGTTGCTACTTTTGTGGATAACCGGGCACTTTTCTAGGAATGTCCCAATAAGGGAGTAAAGGGGTGCGAGCCGAGGAAGCGGTAGGGCGGCCCAAGCCGACCGGTTCGAGTTTTTGCAAATGATGCTAGAGATGCGAGAACCGAGAAGACGATGTTATCTCGGTACCTTGTTGTTATTTTATTAAGATAGTTTTATAGCACGTTTATTCATCTCAGTAATTTTATTTAAATGAATGAATATGCATCCTAGAATACGATAATGCTAGATAACCTAGTGGCAGAGCTTTGTTCGATACGGGAGCGTCTAACACTTTTGTGTTGACCAAGGTAGCTAAGAAGTTGAGTTTACCCTCGGAACCTTTAAGAAACACTTTGGAGATAACTACACCATTAGGGAAGGTAACAAAGGTAACTAAGATGATACCTCAAGTGGAAGTTCGATTTGGATCTTATCAATGCAAGAGCGACTTCACGGTTTTAGACTTTTCAGACTTTGACGTGATTCTTGGGATAGATTGGCTATCCGAGAATTTTGTTCACTTAGATTTCCGGGAGAAGAAAGTGACCTTTAAAGTACCCGGGAAATCAGATAAGACGTATCAAGAGAATGTGTACAAGCCGAGCAAGAAGCGACATCCGATAATTTCAACGGTCAAGGCAATTAGAGCTTGTCAGAAGGGTTGTGAAGGCAACTTGTTGTACGCAGTGGATGTGGTACAAGTGAAGCCAAAGCTAGAAGAAACTCCGGTAGTGAGAGAGTACCCTAAAGTGTTTCCGGAAGAGTTACCGGGAAACATGCCGGATAGGGAAATCGAGTTTGAGATCAAGCTGATACCGGGAGCAGCACCAGTTGCCAAGGCACCCTATAGAATGGCACCGGCTGAATTAAAAGAGTTGAAAGCTCAACTTAAGGATATGCTTGAGGGGAATATAATTCAGCCCAGTACTTCGCCTTGGGGATCCCCTATTTTGTTCGTGAAGAAGAAAGATGGTAGCATGAGGATGTGTATCGACTACAGGGCGTTGAATAACCTTACCATCAAGAATAAGTATCCATTGCCGAGGATAGATGATCTGTTCAATCAGTTGCAAGGCAAGAAAGTGTTCTCTAAGATTGATCTTAGGTCCGGATATCATCAGTTGAAGATCAAGGTGGCAGATATACCGAATACGGCTTTTAGTACGAGGTATGGACATTATGAGTTCTTGGTTATGCCTTTTAGACTCACTAATGCTCCATCCGTATTTATGGATTTGATGCAGTGAGTCTTCATGCCATACTTGGATAATTTTGTGATAGTGTTCATAGACGACATCCTAGTGTACTCTAAGGATGAGAAAGAACATGAAGAACACTTAAGGATAGTGTTAGATACCTTGAAGAAGAACCAATTGTTTGCTAAGTTCTCTAAGTGCGACTTTTGGTTGAAACAAGTCAGTTTCTTGGGACATGTCATTTCTGGAGATGGCATCCAAGTTGATCCAGCAAAGATAGAAGTAGTTGAGAATTGGCCTAAACCTACAACCGTTTCGGAAGTAAGGAGCTTTCCTGGTTTGGCCGGCTACTATAGGAAGTTCGTGCAAGACTTTTCAAAGATAGCTAATCCACTCACTAAGCTTACACAGAAGAATGTGAAGTTCGAATGGACTAGCGAGTGTGATCTCGATTTTCATACCACGAAGGATAGGTTGACTACGGCCCAAAGTGTTGGCGCCCCGGAGATCTTCGATAACTACGATGTCTACACGGATACTTCGGGACAGGGTCTAGGTTGTGTGTTGATGCAAGGGGGGAAAGTGATTGCTTATGCATCCATGCAGTTGAAGGTGCATGAGAAGAACTACCCGACACATGACTTAGAATTGGCAGCAGTAGTGTTTGTATTAAAGACTTGGAGGCACTACTTGTATGGAGTTAAGGCAAGGATCTTCACCGACCACAAGAGTTTAAAGTATTTCTTCACACAAGAGAATCTGAACATGAGACAACGGAGATGGCTAGAGTTCGTGAAGGACTATGATTTGGATATCCAGTACCATCCAGGCAAACCCAACGTAGTGGCAGATGCTTTAAGCAGGAAACTAGTGTTTACAGTTTCAAGCATCGAAGATATGGCAGAAAGGTTTGATGGGCTGGAAATCAGCAGGTTTGATCAGATGGAGGATCGACAGTTTGTGGCGCCGTTGTTAGCAAGATCTGAGTTGATGGATGATATTCGGGAGAAGCAAGATAAAGACCCAGCTTTGGTTGATTTGAAGCGAGTTGCTAGAGAGAAACCTACAGTGGGTTATGTCTTGGACAAGAATGGAAACCTTTGGTACCAGGATCGTTTGTGTGTGCCTAATGTTGGTGAATTAAGACAAAGAGTCATGGAAGAGGCACATAGGATTGTCTATGCTGTTCATCCAGGTGCTACTAAGATGTACAGAGACTTAAATGAGAAGTTTTGGTGGCCTTCGATGAAGTTGGAAATAGCCAAGTTTGTAGCGGAGTGTGACATTTGTCAGAAAGTAAAAGCAGAACACAAAAGACCAGGAGGAATGCTTAAGCTCTTGGACATCCCTGAATGGAAATGGGATAAGAACACTATGGACTTCATCACCGGTGTACCAAGGACAAGAGGTGGGCATGACGCGATTTGGGTAATTGTGGATAGACTGACTAAGTCTGCCCATTTCTTACCGTATAAGGTTGATATGCCTTTGAAGAAGATGACGACACTATACTTGGATAATATAGTGAAGTTACACGGAGTTCCTATCTCTATAGTCTCGGATTGAGATAGTCGATTCGTCAGCCGGTTTTGGAAGAGTTTGCAAGAAGCCTTTGGTACCAAGTTGGATTTGAGTACGGCCTTTCATCCTTAGACAGATGGACAATCTGAGAGGACCATCCAAACACTTGAGGACATGCTAAGAGCCTGTGTTTTGGAAGTAGGTGGATCATGGGATGATTACCTACCGGTAGCAGAGTTTGCCTACAATAATAGTTATCATGCAAGTATAGGCATGCCGCCGTTTGAAGCGTTGTATGGAAGAAGATGTAGAACACCGTTGTTTTGGGATGAAGTCAGGGAAAGACAGCTTACAGGGCCGGAAATGGTTGAACAAGCTAAGGAAATGGTTCAGTTGGTTAAGAAGAATCTGAAGACAGCACAAGACGGGCAGAAAAGTTGGGCAGACGTAAGAAGAAGACCGCTTGAGTTTGAAGTCGGTGATAGAGTGTATTGTTGGGGAGATTTTGCATCAATAAAACAAAAGAAAATTTATAACCCTAACTACCATGCAAAACTAACTCCTAACCGACCAAAACATCGGGTTGTTGCTAGTAAAGCGTAAAGAGTAAGGGGTCGATCCTCAGGGAAAAGGTATGTAGAATCTAATCTAATTAATCCTCTCAATTGCTACTCATGAAAACGAAAGAACGAAAGAAAAACATAAAAACATAAAGAACAGTCAAGATAAATCTAACCTAAGAAACATAAAAACAATCTAAACTAAAGACATGGAAACAACCAATATACAAACCTATGTGATCTCAATCCTAGTTCATCTCATGATTTTAATTTAAGTTGTGGTTTCACCTTATCACGAGATATAAACCCCTAATTCCTTAGTGAATTTAATCTCAAGCTACGGATTCCTAATTCCTTAGTAAATCCAATTTATCAATCTCTCATCGTCCGAATGTTGAGACTGATTTTCAATACAAAACTCGGTGTAGATTCAAATTACTCTCGTATAATCGAATCTAACAACCTAGATAATTAACTCATTAATCTGTCACTAATTAACGGCTAAAGATCTCATCTTTCTACGGTGATCTAGTCTACTCAACTTCCTTATTTTGTAAACATATCAATCGTAAACCAATCTCTCGATATAGGCTCACATAATAGCATCATGAAACGAATAGAAAGAAAACAATACGAATTAAAGATCATAAAAATAAATAAAGATTGAATAAATTGAAGAAAACAAACTCACATCGTTGGTATAATTGTTGAATCCATGAATCACTAACGAAAAGACGAGAAAAACTACACCTAATCTAACCGGGTCACCCGAGCACAAGGCTCGGGTGACCGCCTATAATCTCTCAAGAACTCGCCACGCTTTGATGTTTCCGCAGAAATAATTGTGTATGAATTATGGGATTAGGGTTGAACAGCATGCAAATATATATAGGGATATATGTCGGCTGTTTGAAGTAAGGCGGCTGTAATTAAATCCTTTTCCAATTAGGATTTGGCATTATGTATGTCGGCTGAAGCATGATATCCTTGGACGCCAGTCTAAACTTCTAAAATTCATATTTTGAGTTGTAGACCTCCAAAAATTATGATCCGAATGTCATAATTAAGCTCTCGGAAAACTCTACAACTTTCATCAAGGACTCTTCTTCAGAAAACGCCTTTTTGCTTAGCCCGTCGTATCCCGAGTATTTTTCGGGATTTTCCAATACCACAGCATCATTATCCAAACTTGTAACGCTCATATCTCGGGCCTCGTAAGTCGGAATGAAGTGATTCAAGATCCTGTAGAATCCTCTCTTCAAGCCCTACAACTCTTCTCTAGAGGTCGAGAGTCAAATCAGTGTATATCATATCAAGAACTGCGTCGGAAGTTCGGCTGCTTGAATGCTTCATTCCAAGCTTTATCTCCATCTTTATCCTCTTCCAAGTCAAAAACATGTATCTACATTGCATCCAAACACCACAAAAACGTAACAATATTCAAAACCTTATAAAACAATCAAATAATCGTACAAATTGATACGTTTTGCAGATTACCTATGAAAAGCCTCATTTACTCAATATTTAACTATAACGCTCAATATCTATGAAAATCATCCGAATATGGGGGAAATTGATATAGAAAATATATGTAAAAACACTACAATTTAGCCCTTAACAACACCCTCACACTTAAACCTTGCTCGTCCCGAGCAAGACAAAACAAGAACATACCATCAAGAATCCACATAACCTGACACGAGATATAGTAAAAATCATGACAAGCTAGTATTCAGCAAATCGACCTCACTCGGTGATGTGTGTGCAGAACCTACTAAACTTCCACCGATCCTCTCTCGATATAATACATCAAGCACTAACAGTTATCCGGTCAACTAAATGAAAACTTCATTCTATCTACAGCACTTACCTAACAAAAACTAATTACCAAGAACATAGTAACTAACTCACAACTAAATTCCTTTACTTAGTACCAAGAAAATACCTTTTGGGTCTCTACTGGGTTTAGATCAACTTGACTTAGAATTCCAAAAAAACGTACATTTTATATATCCTATCGTCGCGTCTCAAAAGTATAACACACTCCCCTACATTACAGTGCAAATACCCTGAGATCACTCAATCCCTCATCGTCCAAGGTAAACCACACTCCCCAATTGGGGCAGTATCCAAATGGACTCGAGGTGATAGTTATAAACAAAATTCCCGCAAAGAAATTTTATTCATTTATTATTTATAGATATATATATATATATATTTATATTTTTCAAACTCTTCGGAAACTCGCGGTCAAATATTATTTCTAACACATTCAAGACTCTCAAAGTTCTCAAGAACACTAAGGTACTGAGATTCTAACTGTGAGTATAGCACAAGTTCTTAACTTCCATTAATGCTAAATAAGTGTTATCTGTATCAAGAATTAACTTTCCTTTAACTAACCGGAAACTATTCTATATTTGGCTCTTCATCTAATAGGTTCGTGAAATGAAGTTCAAGTGAGTATCGACTTACTAAACCTATTCTCAGAACATGATATGACTACTGATAACAACTAAAGGGTGCCAGATTATAAAACTAGCATGCAATTGAAATGTTACTCGGGACGAAACAAAATTTTGAAAATTTTGCACTTTTCATAGAAAATGATAACTAATATGAGCAAATGAAAGTAGATATACATAAACCATCCCCTCCCCCACATTTAAATTGCAACTTGTCCTCAAGTTGTGCAGAATAAAAAAGAAAAAGAAAACATAGCTGATTGTATGCGAAAAGGGAGCTATTCTCGAAAGTGTTTCAACCAAATCCAAAATTCCCGATTTAACTCAAGTGGTCGTGGACCATCCACCGGAAAACTGATATCATCTGAAAACTCACAATAGCTAATGCAAATACCCTGCACACTTGATAAACATGAAATACCTCGGGGATAGGGGGAAGATAACATATAAAGCACAGGAAAGGAAGTCTAGAGAATTTTTAGATTAAGCTCATATAAAGATGGAAAATATACATGAAACATTACAAAATAGTAGGCTAGGTGCAACTACATGAAACTATAGTACAATGCAAACTACATGAAAAAAATCCTAAGAAAATAAAAGAGTGATGGTATATGGAAAGCCAACAGTAACCATACTCGAAAAAAAACGAGGTAGTATTACGGAAACCGACAGTTAACTACACTCAAGAAAAATAAAAGAAAGAAATAAATGATGTGGTGTTACGGGAACCGACAGTGACCACACTTAAGAAAAATAAAAGGAAAAATAGAAAAACAATGCAACTATATGAAATGCAACTAAATGAAATGCATTTAAATGATATGCAAAAAGAAAATAAAATAAAAGAAAGAAAAACTAGCCCACTATATGCAACACGACATATATATATAAACGTCTACCACATAATGACAGGTTACGATAAACGACGCTAAATATCTATCACTAGTGCCGACGCGCTTTAAGACTTATCGAAAGTGATAGACTTATGAAACCAACAATCATCTATCTAAATGTATAACTCATATGGAGAAAGGACGTAGCATACGGAAAACCGACAGTAGCTACCCATATGAACTATAAAAACAAAGGAAGCACGTAAGTCTTAAAAGCTTAAAAGATTCATCGGAGCGGTATGTAGCATACGGGAACCGACATTAGCTACTAATTAACCATAAGAACAGTTATAGCTTACGAGAACCGACAGTCACTATAACATGCCTAGATGAATCATATATAAGGAATTGATCAATTATCTAACATGGATTCATAGATGGAAAGGTAAAAACATATAAGTTCAGGGCATCTATGTAAAAATCAATTAGCCACAGAAGCTCGAATGAAAAATCCACATCAAATAAAAGCATTGAAAATAAAATCAAGAAATTTAGAACCTGGACTGAACCCCGGACGAACGTTCACTTAGCGTTCGTAATCGACGGGCGTTTCCACCTTGCGAGGCGTTAAATGCGCGCTTGAAAACCCGACGGGACGGGCGTTCGAAAGTATAGACGCTGCCTCGGTCCTCTAAATCAGAACAGGATTGAAAATATTTGAACGGACGAGCGTCCAATACTTCCCAACGCTCGTTCACCTGCAGATGAAGAACTGGACGGGCGTCCAACAGAACAGACGCTCGTCCATACAACAAGAATGCACAGACAGCAGGAAAAACACAGCAAAACCCTAAATACTTATGAACACAACACAGCAACACAGATCACAGCACAGCAGCCTTATCAAATTAAGCACAGGGGTTAGACTAGGTAACACATAAACATATAAACTTCACGTAAAACAAGTTGAGTAAAAAACTTTTGCACATTCTTAACCTAACGGTCATCGAAACACGGCAAAATAAAAACTCTCAACTTGGTATACGCTACTTTTATTAAAAACAAAAATAAAACGTAACAAAATCGAGAACTAACAAAACTAGATTCAACATGACACCTATTCCCCGGCAACGGCGCCACTTTTGTTGGGGAGATTTTGCATCAATAAAACAAAAGAAAATTTATAACCCTAACTACCATGCAAAACTAACTCCTAACCGACCAAAACATCGGGTTGTTGCTAGTAAAGCGTAATGAGTAAGGGGTCGATCCTCAGGGAAAAGGTATGTAGAATCTAATCTAATTAATCCTCTCAATTGCTACTCATGAAAACGAAAGAACGAAAGAAAAACATAAAAACATAAAGAACAGTCAAGATAAATCTAACCTAAGAAACATAAAAACAATCTAAACTAAAGACATGGAAACAACCAATATACAAACCTATGTGATCTCAATCCTAGTTCATCTCATGATTTTAATTTAAGTTGTGGTTTCACCTTATCACGAGATATAAACCCCTAATTCCTTAGTGAATTTAATCTCAAGCTACGGATTCCTAATTCCTTAGTAAATCCAATTTATCAATCTCTCATCGTCCGAATGTTGAGACTGATTTTCAATACAAAACTCGGTGTAGATTCAAATTACTCTCGTATAATCGAATCTAAAAACCTAGATAATTAACTCATTAATCTGTCACTAATTAACGGCTAAAGATCTCATCTTTCTACGGTGATCTAGTCTACTCAACTTCCGTATTTTGTAAACATATCAATCGTAAACCAATCTCTCGATATAGGCTCACATAATAGCATCATGAAACGAATAGAAAGAAAACAATACGAATTAAAGATCATAAAAATAAATAAAGATTGAATAAATTGAAGAAAACAAACTCACATCGTTGGTATAATTGTTGAATCCATGAATCACTAACGAAAAAGACGAGAAAAACTACACCTAATCTAACCCGGGTCACCCGAGCACAAGGCTCGGGTGACCGGCCTTGAGTCTCTCAAGAACTGCCGCTGCTTTGATGTTGCCGCAGGAAATAATTGTGTATGAATTATGGGATTAGGGTTGAACAGCATGCAAATATATATAGGGATATATGTCGGCTGTTTGAAGTAAGGCGGCTGTAATTAAATCCTTTTCCAATTAGGATTTGGCATTATGTATGTCGGCTGAAGCATGATATCCTTGGGCGCTTGATCTAAACTTCTAAAATTCATATTTTGAGTTGTAGACCTCAAAAATTATGATCCGAATGTCATAATTAAGCTCTCGGAAAACTCTACAACTTTCATCAAGGACTCTTCTTCTTAAAACGCCTTTTTCTTAGCCCGTCGTATCCCGAGTATTTTTGGGATTTTCCAATACCACAGCATCATTATCCAAACTTGTAACGCTCATATCTCGGGCCTCGTAAGTCGGAATGAAGTGATTCAAGATCCTGTAGAATCCTCTCTTCAAGCCCTACAACTCTTCTCTTGAGGTCGAGAGTCAAATCAGTGTATATCATATCAAGAACTGCGTCGGAAGTTCGGCTGCTTGAATGCTTCATTCCAAGCTTTATCTCCATCTTTATCCTCTTCCAAGTGAAAAACATGTATCTACATTGCATCCAAACACCACAAAAACGTAACAATATCCAAAACCTTATAAAACAATCAAATAATCGTACAAATTGATACGTTTTGCAGATTACCTATGAAAAGCCTCATTTACTCAATATTTAACTATAACGCTCAATATCTATGAAAATCATCCGAATATGGGGGAAATTGATATAGAAAATATATGTAAAAACACTACAATTTAGCCCTTAACATGTATCTGCGAGCTTCACCGATGAAGAGAGTGAAACGCTTTGGACAAAAGGGAAAGCTAAGTCCAAGGTATGTTGGACCTTTTGAAATTCTGGAAAGGCTTGGACCGTTGGCTTACAAGCTTAAGTTACCAGAATCGATGTCAAGGGTCCATAGTGTGTTTCACGTCTCGATGTTGAAGAAGTGTCTAACGAAGAATGATGTTAAAACTACGGTTGATCCAGAAATTCTACAAGACAATCTTGCTTATGATGAGAGACCGATCAAGATTTTGGACCGGAAGGAAAAGATGATAAAGAGACAGATGATTCCGTTGGTTTTGGTTCAGTGGAGTAATCATCCACCCGAGGAGGCAACTTAGGAAGTTGAAGATGACATGATCAGTGAATTCCAAGAGTTCGAGAATTTACCAGGTATGTTCTAGTTTCGAGGACGAAACTCCTTTTTAAGGGGGGAGTAATGTAATATTCTGATTTTTGGGAAAGGGCAGACGTGTCATTTTGTGAAAACGAAATATTATTATTTCTTTTCTTTTATTGGAGTTAAGTATTTTATGGATTTTATATATATGGTTTTCGAAATTATGTATATGTAATTAAGGGATTATTCTGATTTTGGTAATTAACGGACAATTAATGAAAAAGAGATTTATGGGAAATTGGTATTTAAGGGAAAATTAACACACAATAATCCCATAACCTAATCAAATTAGAAATTCAGCGTGTGTGCCTTCTTTCTCTACGCAAATTTGGAGCAAGGAAGAGGCCAAGAGAGTTTTCACAAATTCTAAGAGATAGCTTAATCGTTTTCAGATCAGACGAGAGCTTTGGATTCGTCGTGAGAAGGACATCGTTTGGTCATCAGAGTTTGGGAGTTGCAGCAGATTTTCTGAGGCTGTTTAGATCGGTTTTTGTGGCTGAAATTAGGTAAGAAACTCTTTCTATGATCTCAGTTATGATTCGTGAAGTGTAGATCTTGTTTTAAGATGTGCAGATGTTAGTAAAAGATGTGTTTTTCGTTGATCAAGGATCATAAGTGTCCTTGGGATGTTTAGATATGTTTTCTATGTTTTTCTGAGTTAATTCGATGTTAATTAGGTTAGAATCAGTTCAGAAATCGAGTTTTGACGATTTTAGCATTTTGGGAAAAACCTAGGCGAACGGGCATCTGCAATAGGCGGACGGGCGTCCGAGACCCTAGTAACCCAGATGGGCGTTTGCAATAGGTAGACGGGTGTCTAAGGTGAGATTTTTGATTCAGGATGTAGCTGATTTTGGTAGACGGGTGTTTGGGGTTTAGTGGACGGGCGTCTGATTACGGACGGGCGTCCATAGGGTTTCAAACGGGCGTCTGGCCTGTTTTACCTTGTTTTTATGGTTTCATCATTCTAGTTTGGTTTTGGGTTTCATAATCATGTTATAATTGTTTTAAACCTTAATTTATGATATGATAATATTGGATAACATAAACAAGCCTGAATTGAGCTTCTGATTCGTTCAGTTAAAACACCGAATGCACTCTTAAAGGGAGTTGAAGTTTGGATACGTCGGAAGAGCATGATAGGCTTGTGCTTTGATGAATTAGTATTCATCAATGTCTGTGTAATTGCTAGGCCTCGTCTATGTCTAGTGGTCTAGGAAGAGAGTAGTCAAGGTGAGGAGATTAATTGAAAACACATAGGTGGTTAGTTAATCATCCTAATAAATCACGTCTTGACTAGTAAAAGATTAAACAACATGTCTCTCCCGGATAGGCACCGCCTATGTCGCGATGTGTGTGCTACCTCCGAAGGTGGAAGAACTCCGTGGTCAACAAAACCCTAAGTGCGGAGGGACTCCGGCAGAGGTGTGCGTGCTATAGAGCCTACCTAGTCTAGCCTCCGTGGATATTGGTGTGATCCACTAATATGTTGCAATCGATATCTCCTGGTGGATATACATCAGGCGTAGTGCCGTTGAGTGCGGTTGTAACATAGATAAGTTAAGTAGAAACGTTTAGTCAATTCATGTTGATGTACATGAGATGAACCCTAGGTTGAGTCGGTCAAACTTTAACAACGAAACTTTTAATTATCATATCTTTATAAATTATAACTGTTGTCATAGCTTCTCTTTCTTATTAAGTACGTTGTACTTACCTCAAATGCATGTTTTCTATGTGTTTGGGGATGAGAAGACGAACATGTAGATAATGTTTACGAGGAGGAGTTCGATGATGACGTTTGAAGACGCCTCATTGAAGACTTTACTTTTATTATCTTGTTATTCTTCATTAGACAGTATTAGACTTTGGTCTTTCGAGACTTGTAGTACCGTTACATTACTTTTGGATTTCGTACTTTCCTTGATTGTAATAAATTACATTTCCTTATTTAGATTTCATTTCTATTCTTGGATGTTTGGAAATTTTTATACCCGAGTCTTTTGCTTCCGTTTGCTTATTTTTGATACGGCGTAGTAGAGGCTTACGCATAAAGTGAATTTAATTTTATTTTAAACGTGCCGAACGTTCATTTTCCGGATAAGGACTCTGTGTCCGGGAACGGGCGTTACATTAAACCAAAGGAAACCATATTGCTTATGCATAAGTAATAATTTGTGTTATTGTATATGCATTGAATTTATAGCTCGGATGTCAAAGTGTTTAGTATTTTAGCATTATGTTGTTGGTTCAAATCCCTCCTACGAGAACTTTTTATTTTCAGTAAATGGGTCCCACAGCCACGTAGGATCCTATGTGGCAGCCACGTCAGCAATTTTAAAAGATTCCGGTGCCTAGTTAGCAATATCCACGGATAAGACCATTTTTCAAATAAGAAAATAACTTAGAAGACCATTTTCTTTACCAGAGCAGGAGCAGGACTAAAATCAATATTATGCCAACTTAGATGATCGTTTTTCTAATTTTGCCGATTTTTTAATCTGTGTAAAAACATTTAGGATGACTAACATTTTGAGGCGGATGTAGTATTTTGACACGAAACGAGTATATCAACACATTGACATTGAAAAATTAAAGGGGGGGGTTGTTGTTGTGTTTTGTGGGGGTTTCAGGAGAGGATTGTGTTTGACCAATTAGTTTGGAGACACCGTCATCATTAATGCCGCACGCTTTCAGTTGAACGTCGAACGTGAGTTTACCTGTTAACATTTTCATTTAAAGTGGAGCTAGGTGGCAATACTGGTGATGGCCTCCCAATTGACAGTTAATTTAATTTTTTTTTATTTTTGTTTTATTAAATCTGTTAGAGAAGTCGATGTGAGAAATTTCAACATGCATTGCTCTATTTTTATTTTATATTTTGTTCGGAGAGGAGCTCTATTAGTTTCGAATCTCAAAATTATGTTTTAACTGTTTTATCGGTTGTAAAACTAGGAAAATTGAACAAACTACACAAAATACAAGAAAATTATGATTAATTGATCCTAGAGTGAAAGAGGCTAAATTCCATTTTTGAATAATTGATTCTATTTAATTGTCGTAATTATCAAAAACGAAAATTTAGAAAATTAAGTAATACTTTCACTTTAACATCAAAATGACAATAAAAGTTTTTGAATATAATTAACGCAATATTTTTTTCGTTATCTAACCCTTTAATAAATAGGGATCGGTTTACGAAAAACACGGTAAAGAGTGTTTGTTACTACATCAAATAAAAAGGAATAATTTTTTTTGACTACTACGACAGTTAAATATGAACGGAGAGAATATGTATTTCATTATTCAAAGGTACATGAGTATTGACGATGACTTAAATCGTCAAGGGATGATCTGATCGTTGAAGATGCACTTTAAGGCTCGTGAAGGTGATCGACGGTTGAATCCTGCTAAGAAAAGCATATAAAAGTATAAAACGAACAACCCATTACTGGTCACGAAGTTCTAATATGGATACTGTTAATGGCACCACACCTCGTGAAAATTTCGACTTGGTAGAGGTCGAAATCTATTTTCAACCCCTTTAGAGTCGAATTTTGTGCACAATTTCGACTCTAGAGGGGTTGAAAAAAGATTTCGACCTCTACAAAGTCAAAATTTCCACGAGTTGTGGTGCCCGAGTAAGTCGCGTGTGGTGACATTAACAATGCCCATTTGATATTAAGGTAGATTTTCCAGTAAGTAATTAATGATGAGTATAGTGATTGTAAGTATAAAATCACAAACCATGCATACAAGGGATATGATCCCCATACGCAGTGTACCTTAGTGGAGTTATGGTCCAACCAGTGCTAATGGCGTGAATGAGGAATATGTCAAGGAGATGGTGGCTGATGCCTAATTCATAGAGAGAAAGAGGCTGTTTTTAGTAGAGGACCAGCTACATCATACGTGATTTAGGAAGTGTAAGGGACGACATGAGTAAGGCCTTGTGCTGAATGAGCCTCTGTGCTAATCGGAAGCTAGGTCGGCTTGGTCTTAGATACCTAGCATTAGATATTGATGCCGAGCTCTAGATACTTGGACAATAAAAAGGGCTAATGGCAATGGAAGACAAGCTCAGACTTTATTAGAATGTGAACTTATGTTCGTAGTCCCGCTGGAGGAGTGCCACGTGTATGTTGACCGTTTTGGTCCATGTGAATTGCTCACCAGACTAGAGGTGGTGTATGTATATATATATATATATATATATATATATATATATATATATATATATATATATGTGTGTGTGTGTGTGTGTGTGTGTGTGTTTGTTAGTTTAGTAGGCCCAAGCCCACATTAATGTTTTAGTTCCCACATCGGCAGCGTATGGAGTAGTAACCAATGTAGTGTATTATTTCATAGGTTTAGCCTATTATATTAAGATGTAACAATTAAGATAAACTCTCAATTGCTTAACTTTTCTGGATTTCTTATTTAGCCTTCAGGAGAGTTGTATCTTTTGTATTTCTCCTATATAGTAATAATTTATTTTTCACCTGTGGACGTAGGTCACAATGACCGAACCACGTAAATTTTCTTTTTTTTTTGTTGCCTTTTTCCTTTATTATGTTTATTTTGTGTTACCGTCTTTAAGGGCTATCACTCGGTTCTTTTTCCGTAACAAACTGGTATCAGAATGAAGGTTTTTTTCCTGAGATTTTGAAAAGCATCCATCATGATGGTAACTAAGTATTATTTTGAGAAGTACGTCAGAAACGTCAAATTCGGGATGCAGCAGTTGAAAATGGAGGCCATGATGATTCATGAGGACTTCGATATTGTGCTGCTTGAGAATGAGAAAAAGCCAGAGAATATGTCATATAAGGAGTTTTCTTGTCTCGACAAGAAGGCCAGATCATGTATCATCTTATGTCTTTCTGATGATGTTTTAAATAGGTAGCCATTGAGGACACTGCTAAGAATTTGTGGGATATGAAGAAAACAGTGGAAAATATGCTTCATTTAAAGCATAGCTTGTATATGCTTCATATGTCTGAAGGGTAATCTATATTATCGCAGTTAGATAAATTCGATTCCCTGTTTAGGGATTTGATTAATATAGATGTTGAGATTGATGATGAGGATCATGCCCTGTTGTTATTGTGTTCACTTCCCCAGTCATTTAAGCATTGTAGAGAAACAATGCTTTGTGGTGAGGATACTATTTCTTATAATTAAGTCGAGTTTGAAATCAAAAGAGCAGATTGACAAAGACGTAACTTGAGGAAGTAGTAGTAGTTAGACAGACATGCTAGTAGTTCGTAGGTGACCAAATAAGAAGGATGCAGATAGTGAAAAATTTGTTTTGAATCCTAGACATAAGGATTTGACATGTAATTATTGTAAATAGATCGGGAATATGAAAACTAATTTTCTTTCGACTTAAGAAGAAAGAAAAATGTGAACAAAAGAAAAAGCATGGTACAGAGTTTGCTGAGGCCAGTATCGTAGAAGATGAGAGTTATGGAGATATTTTATTTGCTGAAAATAAATTAAGGTCTGTTGCTGAATGGATCTTGGATTCTGGTTGCATATATCATATGTGTACCAGTAGGGATTGGTTTTCCATGTATGATTCTGTTCAAGGTGGAGTTGTTTCGTTGGGAAACGACGCGGGTTTTAAGGTTGCTGGTATTGGCACGGTTAGAATCAAGTCAAACATGTTCCATATTTGATGAAAAATGCCATCTCCTTGGGTGCACTTAAGACTCTTGGATTTTGGTACACTATTGAAGGTGGAGTTATGAAAGTAATTAAAGGTTCTCTGTTGTGATGCAAGCTTGCAGATCTGGTAGTACGTACCATTTGCATGGATCCACTGTAACGCCCCATTCCCGGACACCGAGTCCTTATCCAGAAAAGGGAACGTTCGGCACGTATAAAATAAAATAATTCCACTTTATACGTAAGCATGTACTACGTTGTATCGAGTTAAGCAAAACGAAAGTAAAAGACTCGGGTAAATTTTTTTTTTTCCAAACAACCAAGAATAAAAATTCAACTAAAGATAGAAAATGTAACATTTATTACATTGAAGAAAACCAAACGAAAACTAAATCGTACGAAAAAACTCCGTACGTGTACTAAAAGGAAATTACAAAGTTTCCAAAAAAACTTCAAGTCTAAAGTGTAAATGAAAACATGAATAAATAAACTCTTCAACTTCGGCATCCTTAAACGTCGTCGTCAAAGTCCTCATCGATCCCTGGACCAACCTGTTCATCTTCTCTCCCCCAAACACATAGAAAACAATGCATTTGATGTAATTACAAAGTACTCAATAAGTGGTAGAAGCTACAAATCAATTAATGTTTATAATTTAAAGATTATCTTTGTGAGACCGACTCAATCTAGGGTTCACTTCATGTCCATCAACATGTCATGACCATAGGTTTCTAGCTTAACTTATCTCGGTTACGTCATCATCCAAGGGCACTATGCATGATGTGTATCCATCACGAGATATCCTAGCCAAATATGGTGAATAGCACCGGTAGTACCGGGATCCCCCCGGTATGCAAATACATTCGGTGAATTTCCTCCATAGCCATTTAGCCGGTTGTAGGCCAGTAGCGTTGTTCGCTTTTACTGAACGTATCACATCGCTGATATGAATCCTTGCCTAACCGAGAATAGGTGACATTTTATCTTTTACTATCACATACGTAATTATTATCCGTTGTTATCTAACTACCTAAGTATGTTCAGTGAGAAACTCACCTTATCGACTCTACTCCCTCACTTAGACAACTAGACATCACACCCTATCAAGTACACAGACATTGATGAACTCTAGTTCATCAAAGCACAATCCCTTTCATGCCCTTCCGACGGATCTGAACTTCAACTCCCTTTAAGAGTAAATCCGGTGCCGAAACTAAACGAATCAGAAGCTCAATCAAGACTTGTTCATGTTTATTTAATGTTATTAAAACATGAAATAACGTTTAAAATCCCAAACATAGCTTAAAACAACTTATTTATCAAAAACATGGGCAATGTGCGCACATTCTAGGGGAATGTGTGCACATTGGGTGAAAAAATACATTCAGCCCGGCCAGTGTGTGCACATTCCAGGGCAATGTGCGCACACTCTAGAACATGTCCAACTGAAACAACATTTAGCCTTGGCAATATGCGCACACTGCTAGTCAATGTGCGCACAAACCTCTCTAAAGACGTTTTTATGCACTTTTACGATCTCTACTCAAATCCAAGCTTGTTCAACATCAAAATACTCAGAAAAATAGTAGAAAAACATGACTTTTATCTACCATAACAACTCTAAATCCTTATGCAACACGAATGTATGATTCCTAGCATAAAATCATATCAATCCTTAGCATAAAACCTAATAAACCATAAATTAACTTGTAGGAAGATCCTTTTACCTTTTAGCAAGCTAATCCAAGTCCAATTCTCATAAAAACTGCGGCAAATCTTGAACCCTTCCGTTGAAAACCTATGTGATCAATCCGAATTTATATTAGATTCGATCACACGCTTCTAAACACAAAAGACTACGACATCATGAGTTTGAATCCATCAAACTCAGTCAAGAGCACAATTAGGGCTCGAACACATACCTTGACAAAGTCCTAACTTTTTGGTGTTCAATCGACGCCCTCTTCACGATGATTCCATTGCTCTACTCTGATCTGAAAACCGTTAAGATCCGATTTAGAAACTGATAGAAAACTCTCAGCCTTAATTTGCTCTCACACGCCGTCTCTCTCAATGTTGGAAGAAAGTTCCGATTTATTTTTGGTTATGGGAACTATTGGGATTTATTTTCCTTAAATAGATAATCCCAAAATAATAATTTCTTATTATTTTCCATTCTCATTAAAAATCATATTTTCCTCTCCAAAATATATATATATATATATATATTTTCGATATTTATGTATAAATTAAAGAAAAATACTTAACTCCAATCAAAGAAAAGAAATAATAATATTTCGTTTTCACAAAATGACATGTCTACTATTTCCCGAAAATCAGAATATTACATTCCCCCCTTAAGAGGAGTTTCATCCTTGAAACTAGAACATACCTAGTAAATCCAAGAACTCTAGAAACTCGCTGATCATGTCGTCCTCAACTTCCTAAGTTGCTTCAATCGGCGAATGATTGCTCCATTGCACCAAAACCAAAGATCAACCGACTCTTAATCATCTTTTCTTTCCGGTCTCGAATCCTAATCGGTTTCTCATCATAAGCAAGATTTTCTTGAAGAACTTCTGGATCAACTGTGGTTTCAACATCATTCTTCCTCAAACACTTCTTCAACATCGATACATGAAAAACATTATGGAATCTTGACATTGATTCCGGTAACTTAAGCTTATATGACAACGGTCCAACTCTTTCTAGAATCTCAAACGGTCCAACATACCTTGGACTTATTTTTCTTTTTTTGTCCGAAACGTTTAACTCCTTTCATTGGTGAAGCTCATAGATACACTCTTTCACCAACTTCAAACTCAAGAGGTCTCCTGCTGGCATCTGCCCAACTCTTCTGTCTATCTTGGGCTGCCTTCAGATTTTTTTTAACCAACTGAACTCTTTCTGTAGCTTGTTCAACCAACTCCGCCCCGGTGACTTGTCTTTCCCCGACTTCATCCCAAAACAGTGGTGTTCGACATCTTCTCCTATACAAGGCTTCAAATGGTGGCATGCCAATGCTTGCGTGATAACTGTCGTTGTAAGCAAACTCCGCTACAGGTAGGTAATCATCCCATGATCCGCCTACTTTCAAAACACATGCTCTTAGCATATCTTCAAGTGTTTGGATGGTTCTCTAAGATTGTCCATCTATTTGAGGATGAAATGCCGTACTCAAATTCAACTTGGTGCCAAATGCCCTTTGTAAACTCTTCCAAAACCGACTGACGAACCTCGGATCACGATCCAAAACTATCGAGATAGGTACCCTGTGTAACTTCACTATATTATCCAGGTATAGTGTCATCATCTTCTTCAAGGACATATCAACCTTGGTTGGTAGGAAGTGGGCTGATTTGGTCAGTCTATCCACAATCACCCAAATCACATCCTGTCCACCTTTCGTCTTCGGTAAACCGGTGATGAAATCAATCATGATCTTATCCCATTTCCATTCAGGGATATGCAATGGCTTAAGCATTCCTCCCGGTCTTCTATGCTCCGCTTTAACTTTCTGACAAATATCACATTCTACTACAAACTTAGCTATTTCCACTTTCATCGAAAAGGCCACCAAAACTATTCCTTCAAGTCTCTGTACATCTTGGTAGCTCCTGGATGAACTGCGAAAGCAATCCTTTGTGCCTCTTCCATGACTCTTTGCCTTATATCACCAACATTAGGCACACACAAACGATCCTGGTACCAAAGATTTCCATTCTTGTCTAAAACATAACCCATTGTAGGCTTTTCTCTTGCAACTCGCTTCATGTCAACCAACACTAGATCTTCATCTTGCTTTTCCCGAATATCATCCATCAACTTGGATCTTGCTAACAATGGTGCCACAAACTGCCAATCCTCAATCTGGTCAATACCCCAGATTTTCAGCCCATCCAACCGTTCTTCCACAACTTCAACGCTTGAAACTGCAAACACTGGTTTTCTACTCAACGTGTCTGCAGCCACATTTGCTTTACCCGGGTGGTACCGAATATCAAAGTCATAATCCTTTACAAACTCTAACCATCTTCTCAGTCTCATTTTCAGATTCTCCTGGGTGAATAAATACTTTAATCTCTTGTGGTCTGTAAAGTTCCTAGCCTTAAATCCGTACAAGTAGTGCCTCAAAATCTTTAAGGCAAACACTACCGCTTCCAACTTTAGATCATGTGTTGGGTAATTCTTTTCATGTACTTTCAACTGTCTAGATGCATAAGCGATAACTTTTGCTCCTTGCGTCAACACACAACTTAGCCCTTGCCCCAAAGCATCGGTGTAAACATCGTAGTTATCAAAGATCTCCGGAACTACTAAAACTAGGACTATAGTCAACTTCTCCTTCAATGTCTGGAAAGCCTCTTCACACTCACTAGTCCACTCAAACTCTACATTCTTTTGAGTGAACCAGGTAAGTGGTGTAGCTATTTTTTGAGAAGTCTTGTACAAACTTCCTATAATAGCCAGCCAAACCGAGAAAACTCCTAACTTCTGAAACTGTGGTCGGTCTGGACCATTTCTCAAGTGCTTTAATCTACACCGGATCCACTTGAATGCCATCACCAGAAATGACATGACCCATGAAACTGACTTGATTCAACCAAAATTCCCACATTGAGAACTTAGCATACAATCGGTTATTCCTTAAAGTGTCCAACACTATCCTTAGACGTTCTTCGTGTTCTTTCTCATCCTTTGAGTATTCAAGGATATCATCTATGAAAACTATCACAAATTTGTCCAAGTATGGCATGAAACACGCCTCATTAGATCCATAAATGCACATGGAGCATTAATGAGTCCAAAAGGCATAACCACGAACTCATAATTTCCATACCTCGTATTGAAAGCCGTCTTTGGTATATCTGCTACCTTGATCTTCAATTGGTGATAACCGGACCTAAGATCGATCTTGGAAAACACTCTCTTTCCTTGCAACTGATTAAAAAAATCATCAATCATTGGTAAGGGATACTTATTCTTGATAGTGAGATTATTTAGCGCTCCATAGTCTATACACATCCTCATGCTACCATCCTTCTTCTTACGAATAGAACAGGGGCTCCCCAAGGCAAAGTACTAGGCTGAATTATATTCCTTTTGAGCATATCCTTAAGTTGAGCTTTCAACTCTTTCGATTCAGCCGGTGCCATCCTATAGGGCACCTTTGCAATTGGTGCCTCTCCTGGTACCAACTTGATCTCAAACTATATCTCTTTATCCGGCATGTTTCCCGGTAACTCTTCTGGAAACAATTTAGGGTATTCCTTTACCACAGGGGTTTCCTCTAACTTAGGATTCACTTGTTCCACATCCACTGCGTATAACAAGTAGCATTCACAACCCATTTGACAAGCTCTTATCGCCTTAACTGCTGAAATGATCAGATGACGCTTCTTACTAGGATTGTATACATTACCTTGGTAAGTCCTAGATGATTTTCTGGGTATCTTAAAGGTCACTCTCTTTTCTCTACAATCCAAATGAACAAAATTCTCGAATAGTCAATCTATTCCGAGAATCACGTCGAAATCCAAAAAGTCCAAAACCTTAAAATCACTTTTACATCGATAAGATCCAACTTGAACTTCCACCTAAGGTATCGTCCTAGTTACCTTAGTTACCTTTCCTAGTGGTGTAGTTATTTCCAAAGTGTTCCTAAAGGTTTCCGAAGGTAGATTCAACTTCTTAGCTATCTTAGATGACACAAACATATTAGATGCTCCCGTATCGAACAAGGCCATAACCGCTAAGTTGTCTAATATTATCGTACATGAGATAACATTATCATCCGGTTATGCACACTCTGCATCCGCGGTGAAAAAAAAAAACAACCGACTCAGCCGACTTTCCCGCTTCATTGATTTTGAGTTCCTCTTAGCACCATTAATGACTGAAGGCTTGTCCTTGAAGGTCTCAGGTTCCAATACCTTGTTCAACATTCAGCCATGTTTCTTGGTGTACTTCCAAACTTCCCCCTTGGATCTTACGGGAAAAACCATTCTTGAACAACTGAAACTGCACTATTCAACTTCTACTCGGTGCATTCCTTACCGGAAGGCACTTCCTTATGTTTACAATCCACGTAAACAAAATTTTGGCTAACTGGCCTATACCAAGAACTACACTATGATTCGTAGAATTCAACACTACAGGGTCCTTTTCTTCTTCTTCTTTTTCAACGGTAAACTCCAACACGACCATCAACATCTTCTAGATGAACCACAACTACTACACCCCCATCCTGAAACAAACCAATCCCTTTTTCCTAGGCCCTAGAACTTCCGTTTCGAAACTTATCAACACGAGTATCTCTGAGGTTACCTAACATTCTGAAAGATTAGGAATGTTCAGAATATTACTATGTGGTCTAAAGAGATCTTATCTTAAAGAAGGAAGCCTAATGGACGCTTCGCTCTGATACCAACTGTAACGCCCTGTTCCCGGACACAGAGTCCTTATCCGGAAAAGGGAACGTTCGGAATGTATAAAATAAAATAGATTCCACTTTGTACATAAGCCTCTACTACGTCGTATCGAGTTAAGCAAAACGGAAGCAAAAGACCCGGGTAAATTTTTTTCCAAACAACCAAGAATAGAAATTCAACTAAATATAGAAAATGTTACATTAATTACATTGAAGAAAACCAAACGAAATCCAAATTGTATGAAAAACCTCTGAGCGTAACTAAAAGGAAATTACAAAGTTTCCTAACAAACTTCAAGTCTAAAGTGTAAATGAAAACATGAATAAATAAACTCTTCAACTTCGGCATCCTTAAACGTCGTCGTCAAAGTCTTCATCGATCCCTGAATCAATCTGTTCATCTTCTCTCCCCCCAACACATAGAAAACATTGCATTTGAGGTAAGTACAAAGTAATCAATAAGAGGTAGAAGCTACAAATCAATTAAGGTTTATAATTTAAAGGTTATCATTGCGAGACCGACTCAGTGTAGGGTTCACTTCATGTCCATCAACATGTCATGACTATACGTTTCTAGCTTAACTTATCTTGGTTACATCATCATCCAATGGCACTATGCATGATGTGTATCCATCACGAGATATCCTTGCCAACTACAGTGAATAGCACCGGTAGTCCCGGGATCCCCTCGGTACGCATATACGTTTGGTGAATTTCCTCTACTGCCATTTAGCCGTTTATAAGCCAACAGCATTGTTTGCTTTTACTGAACATATCACATCACCGATATGAATCCGTGCCTAACCAATAATATGTGACGTTTTATCTTTTACTATCACATATGTAATTATTATCGGTTGTTATCTAACCACCTAACTGTTTTCAAAGTGAAACTCACCTTATCGACTCTACTCCCTCACTTAGACAGCTAGACATCACATCCTATCAAGTACACAGACATTGATGAACTCTAGTTCATCAAAGCACAAGCCCTTTCATGCCCTTCCAACGGATCCGAACTTCAACTCCCTTTAAGAGTACATCCGTGCAGAAACTAAATGTGTTGGTCCCTTGAAAAGGCTTTGGTTAAGTTTAGAGGGGGGGTGAATAAACTTAACACTTAAAACTTTGGTGTTAACAAATTCTCGCAACTTCAAAGCTCACGATACTTGATGAGAGTCTGGCGATACGTCGAGAGTCTTGATAAACGATGAGTCTCACCGATAGTTGAGATTACTTGAATTTGTGCAAATGGAATAATATCAAAATTAAGCCTTAATACTTGTTGTTAAATATGATCATCGAGTATTAGATACTCATTAGTGTAAGTGTGTGATTTCGGGCTGCTAGATTCGGTAGGTTGATGTGTGAAATAAACTAAGTACAGTAATGTAAATGCTTTGAAAGTAAGTAGCGAGATTTTATAGTGGTTCCAGTGGTGTAATCCTGCCACCCACTGTTCTCCTGTGATGTTGGAGGAAATTCACTAGAGATCTTTGATATTGCGATTACAAAGATTTCTAAGTTGCTTGTCCTTCACCAATAACTATGGCTTCACATAATCAAAACTCGAACAGTAGGATTTACGCTCCTGAGTCTTCCACTGGGTCCTTGAAGGGTAGGATTGCCTCTTCACCACTCCACCACAAACAACGATCTTTCACACAACTGTGCTTCATTGTCTTCAAAGAGTTCTTTATAAAATAAAGATTGAATCAAATAAATGATTCGATTCTGCGGCAGCTTGATTAGGATGATATAATCGGCACTTGCGCCTTTCAAGTGTGTAAACTTGATGTAGCTTGAATACTGAAATACACTTGAAGAATTTCTCTGGATCAGTAGCTTTAAGTTCAGTAAGTTCAGCAGGGTGTTTTTCAGCTCAGAATTGCCTCTTTTAAAGTTTATCAAATTTCATCAACCATCCTTATGTTTCTAAGTTGAAGGTCCTCTATTTATAGGTAGGAGTGCATGTGACTTGTATTTGAAATTCAAATGTAACCGTTCCTTGGTTTTGTCCTATCTGATTTGCCTTCTGTCACTATTCATAGGACTCGACACCGCCGAAATCCCTTTTGACAAAGTGCGATGCATGTCACCCCTTTGACTTACAACCATTGGATAAAAATCTGAATCATCCCAACATCCTTTTGATATCAGCCATTGATTTATTTGATAAATCAGAGGTAGTTAGCTGTCCTTATCCAATGTAATCTTCCAATATAATCTTGATTTAATCGAGGTATATCATCAGCAGGTTCATCAGTCTGCTGAGATATCCATCATCTATTTGAATGACAATTTCTTTGTGTTTAAAATATAATGCAGCTGATTTATTTTATCTAACTTTTATCTGTGAGTTAGATTACACCTTTTTTAAAGTATAACCAAGTTCCAAACATCATCCAACTTATGGAACTTAGACCTTGTACACAAGGTATATGTAATCAGTTTAGGTCATCACAGACTTGCCTAAATTTTGATTCCATATCCTTGACTTAAATTACTAAGTTTGATCCCTTAGCCTTCAGAATCGAGTTTGAGCCTCTCGACCTTCATCTTCAAAGAGGTTCCAGACTAGTCTACTAACCTATCTACCCTACTGATATGGACCAGTCTGCTGATATAAATCAGCTGACCTTTACAGTGCTTGTTTGATCAAACCTATTCATAAATCAAACTCTAATAAACCTATACATTTGATCTAGACATCTTTTTGCCTTTGCACTATAACAGCTAGTCTGGCACTCATCATCAAAATATAGAAATAAGTCCAACAATTTTCCCCTTTTTGGTGATGATGCCACTACCCTCACAACAGCAAAGCAAAAAGATAAAAACAAAAACAGACCAATTAGTCATCTTTCATTATAATCATTTGTTCAAAGATATTACAGCCTAGAATCAGCAAAAACATAATGCGCTTAAAGTATCTTTGATCTCATCGCCTTCTTTCTCTCTTCTTGTCGGCCTTCTCCACTTGTTCTTGATAGGCCCTGATTTCTGCTATCATATCCCTCATCCATTCATTTTCAATCATTGTAAAATCAATGTAGGGATTGACCTCTTTCCACCAATTCCATGCTTCAGGCAGGAGAAGATTAATTTGATTCACTCTGAATCCAAACTTCATATACAGTTCCTTGAACTCTTCAAGTGAATCCTTTGCTTTTGTGATAGGCAAGTTCCTATCACCTCTGCCACTTTTTCCACCTCTTCCACCTCTTCCACCTCTGTAAGTTTCCCTTAAGGCTTTGACTCTTGCTTCCCAAAATTTTAATCCCAAGAAAGAGTTGAGTCCTTCATGAAACCCCTTGTCTTGATAAGGTTTCCTCTTGTTGTAGTACTCTTTCTTGTACGCTGCTAAAGAGATCATCGATAAGTTGGACTCACAAAGTGCGAGGTTGCTGAAAGCATTGGTTTCATCTATCCATCTCTTTTGTGCAAAAAGTCTTGCGACCTCTTTCTTTCAGAGTTGCTTGGCCCTCTTCCCCTTAGTGACATCATCAACAAACCGGGACATTAGGCCATGAACACTCTCCTGTGAAATAACCAGATTATTCAGTTGCCCTTCCACAATCTCAGTTCTGGTATCAATTGCTGTGATCCTTTCTTGCATTGTTTGCTCCAGCAGGGTTATCCTCTCAATAAGTTTAGGATCAAGCACAACAGAGTGTTGTGCAGCAACAGGCTCAGCAGGTCCAGGGGTTTCAGCAAGCTTGTCAAGTTTTTGATGAATGGATGTAAATTGATCTTTCAAAAACTTTTCCTTCAAAGTATTTCCTTGCTTGATTCCCCTCACATCTAGCATTATATTATTGACAGCATTTTGAGTAGATCTGAAATTTGAAGTAACTGTATCAGCAGATTGTCTGTTCTCATTCACTAGTTTCATCAGTTCTTCAAATCTTTGTTCTTGTCTATCAAGTTGAGTTCTTAACTGTTGCATGTCATTCCTGACAGTCCTCAACTCATTCAATACTTTTACTGGTACCTCACCAGTCATTCTTCCACCAAGAGCTCCATCAAGAGGCTCTCAACATTGTACTTGTGGTCTCGATTGCTCACAACCATTGCCCAACTCCTATCTAATCCAAAGAGATTAGGTCCTTGATATTCTTCCAAGATAGGATCAAGGTTTGGTTCTTCAAAAATAGGTACAAATGCCTGTGGGGATCAACATCAACATTTTCTTCTTCAGCATCTGGAACTCCTCATCACTAAAGTCATAGTCCAAAGAAATGCTCATCCATATTACCAGTGAGTCTGTGACCATCTTTCCCTTTTTAGTGGTCTTGTCTCCAATGAGGCTCCACTACAAAGACTCTTGAACAACAACAGGGGTTTCTCCAAACCCAAATTAGGTTCCAACCTTTGTCCAGTCTTTGTTTGAGACTCAAAGAAACTGCACCTCCTGTTCCAACTCAGTCCAGTCTTTGTTTGTAACTTAGAAACCTGTACCTCCTCTTCAACTCTTTGTGGATTGAATATAGCCTCATTATCCACTTGGAATCCTTCAGCATGACCAATCTTGGTCAGGATAATGGCAGTTTTAGTAAGAATGCCCTCAAAGTCAAATCCATCTTGATATTCAATAGACTCCTCTGAGCTGGCACTAGGTTCACTAAAATCAGTAACCTTCTCTTCATCCAAATCCTCACTCTGTTGAGCTTCAATTTGTGCAGTAGGCTCTACAACATGGGATGTAAATGATTCATCAGCTAGCCTACCAGCACTTAAATTAACTCATTCATTGATCAATGCCTTCAGATCATCCATGGTAAGATCATGTAGATCCTCATCCATCTCTCCAGTCTGCTGGCCCTCAGCAGACTTACCAGTCTCAGTGGGTTCAGCTTCTATGCCATCAATGGCTCCTTGACCAGTAGCTTCAATTGTTGTTTCTCTAGCCACTCCACTGGTCTCCCCAGGGAACATGGGGGAATCATCATCAGAGTCTGATGAATCAATGTCTGGTGTGTACTTTGGATCTCTGAACATAATTCCTCCACTTTTCTTTCCTTCATCCAAAAGATCCATCAGCCTAGATTGCAGCATGCTAGTGTCTAACAAATCCAACAGGCTGTCCACACCCAGCTGCTCAAATGCCCATTCTTCAAATCCACTCATTGGATCAACAGCTGGTTTCTGTTTCTTGTAGAATCCAAACTTCCACTGAAAGTAGTTTTCCACCTTTTTCAAGTTAGGATCTACTTTGTCCTTCTTAGATGCCTTCTCATATGGCATAGATGGCTTTCTAGTGGCAGGTTCAGTAGATTGCTGACCTCCAAAAGCTCCCACAAGTGAATTCATTGTTTCTTCAACAGATGCTTCAAAGTCAGTAGATTGCTGAGGTGGTATATTTGTACCTACTACTTCCATATGTACAACACTTGGTTCCTCCTGACTTACATGCTCATCAGCAGGGTTAGCAGCAGACTGCTCTTCCCCCTGAGTTCTTGCAACACTTGCAGGGTCTTCAACCAAATTTTCAACCACCACAAGAGAGTTCAGTTCAAAGTGGTTTGTTTGTGGTTCTTCAAGAGATACTACAGCAGGCTCGTGGTCGAGTGAAGCTCAGATATCTTCAACAGATTGCTCAACAACAACCTGTGCGGCTTCAGTAGACTTAGCAACCTCTTCTGGTGAGGAGTCAGTAATTTCCACAAGCTTGATGATAGTTAAGGGCTCAGCCTCAATAGCCTCTTCTTCCTCTTCTACTGATGCTTCTTCTTGGACTCTTTGTGCCTCCAAGTTTTTTAATTCTTTCCTTTTACATGTTTCTTTTTGTGGATAATTTCTTTTCTTCTCTTGGAAAGTGGCTCATCATCTTTTTCAACCACAGTGAGACTTCCTCTTTCTCTCGGGCTTCCTTCTGTTGTTCCTCGTAATCTCAACAATGCTTCTTCTTGCAAAGAATAAAGGGGTCGGTGCCTTCAAATTCAATCGGACCTCGCAGACACTGTGATCAGGTCTTTGCTTGCTTCTTTGTCTTCTTAGGCTTTAAGAACTCAAGAATCTTCCTTGTATCTGCAGCCTTTGTTTTCTCGGGGCCTTCTTTGGTGCAAAGAGTTTAGTAGATTTCTTCTTAGTTTGTTTGGACTGCTCACCACCAAAGATCACCATCATCTCCATTATCACATCATCGCTCAGCCTCTCCGCAACACCTTCCTCATCATCATCAAGACCAGGAATTGCTTGATCAATCTCTTTCTTGTATCTAGATTGATTTATCTTTTCAGGTGCTACATCAGGGATTTCCAAATGATTCAGCAGGGTCTGAACCATCAATCCTAAGGGCAAGGCCTTGGATTTCCTCTTTCATTCTCTTTCCTCCTTGGCTACTTTCTTCATATAATGAATGAAGTATCCAGCCCAATCAAATCTCATGCTCCTGCAAATAATCATCATCAACTCTATCTTGGGTCTTGATAGAGTGTCCATACTTCCAACCAGTCCAAGTATGTTCTTTGCAATTAGTTTGCTCAGTAGACTGTACTCATTCCTAATATGTCTGCAATTGATGCCTGGAACGGATTTGGTGGCTTCATCTATTTTGATTTGATCAACAAAAGCCATCTTGGATAGTCCCATTACTTCAGGATTTACTGGACCATCCACTACTTCTTCAAATCCAAAAACTTCCCTTAGCAGACTTGAGGAAATTTCTATTTCTTGCCCATTCATAGCCGTTTTGAATGCTTCGTTCCTTCCTTTATTTGAATGTTCCTCCAGAAACTGACAACATTAGTATATGAGATTGTCTCCAATCTTATATTCAACACATTCTCTAGACCAGCATATCTCCTTATTCTTCTACCAATGTTGATAGCTAAATCTGTTTTGTTTGCATCAACAACGAAGCCTCTAACACTTTGGCTTGACTCAATCTGAACATCAACCTTTTCCGCCATTTTTATGAGAAGAATAAGATGAAGAAGATAGATTGTAAATCTGTGTTCACATAGTGTAAAATCGTAGTGATAAAGCAGATTTTGCAAGTAGAGAGAATCTGCTGTGTGTGGGTCTGTATATATAGACAGACGGTAGTTGTAACTGTCAGTGCACGTACATCCATGTTAACCACGATTAATCTGAGTGATTTCTGTCATGACACGTGTTCCATAACTCCTCCATAACGTTTTGTAACCGTTGGATCGTGTTAACTATGGTAATAATGGATAAAATAAATATCCCGCCAATTGCTCTTTGACTTTAATAAAGTTTGACTGTGTAACGTTCCATTCAGTAGGGTTGGCTCAGCAGTCTGCTGATAAATATGTTCAGCAGGCTGCTGTTAAAGTGACTCTGCTGACCCTTGATTTCTTCTTGTTTTGAATAATTGATAATACAAGATGAAGTTTAATACCAATGACTGATCTGTCAAGTGAGCTCACCCAACATGACAAAGACCAATCCCCTTGGCAACCTCATTTGCACAAGTGTCCAAACATAAGTACATGGAATTGTTGATACCAATGACTAATCTGCTAAGTGAGCTCACCCAACATAGCAAAGACTAATCCCCTTGGTGAATTCCAGTACACTGCTGATTATCAGTCAACTTTTATAATTCCAAGTTCAATCCTCAATTTGGCAAATCTTTCACTATCAAGTGGTTTAGTGAAAATGTCAGCAAGTTTATTTTCAGTAGGTATATATAGAACCACCACATCTTTCTTTTCAACATGATATCTTATAAAATGATGTCTCACATCAATATGCTTGGTTCTTGAGTGCAAGACAGGATTTTCTGTGATTGCAATTGCACTTGTGTTGTCACACATGATTGGAATTTCCTTTTCTTCAATTCCCTAATCCTCATCGTTGTCTTAACCACAAGATTTGTGCACAAACAACTTCCAAAGAAAGAATGTATTCACCTTTCAAGAAAGGGAAGTTGATATAGAGTTCTGCTTCTTCTCGAACCAGGAGACCATCTACTTCCCATCAACTGACAGGTTCCTGTAGTGCTTTTTCTATCAATTTTGCATCCAGCATAATCAGAATCTGAGTAGGATATAACTTTGAAGCTTCCATCCTTGGAATACCATATCCCTACTCTCAAAGTTTCTTTAAGATACTTGAGAACTCTCTTGACTGCACCTAAGTGACTTTCTTTAGGTTTAGATTGATATCTTGCACAAACACCTACATCAAAGGATATATCAGGTCTGCTGGCAGTAAGGTACAGCAGACTGCCTATCATCCTTCTGTATAAAGTCTGATCAACATCTTTGCCTTCTTTATCTTCATCCAATCTAATATTTGTGCTCATTGGAGTTGATATCTTGGTGTTGTTTTCCATACCAAACTTCTTCAGCAACTCATTGGTATACTTGGTTTGATGAATGAAGATACCATCTTTCATTTGTTTAACTTGCAATCCCAAAAAGTAGTTCATTTCTCCCATCATACTCATTTGGAATTTGCTCTTCATTAGATTTGCAAACTTTTCACATAACAGTTCATTTTCAGAACCAAAGATTATGTCATCAACATAAATCTGTACCAGCAGAGTGCTGTCCTTCTCATTGATTCTGAAAAGAGTTTTATCAATGGTACCTTTTGTAAAACCATTATCCACCAAGAATTGAGATAGAGTCTCATACCATGCTCTTGGTACTTGTTTCAATCCATAAAGTGCTTTATTGAGTCTATACACTTTATCTTCTTGATCTTTGACTTCAAATCCAGGAGGTTGTTGTACATACACTTCCTCCTCTAGAATGCCATTCAAAAATGCACTTTTGACATCCATTTGATATACCTTGAAGTTCTTATATGCAGCATGTGCCAAGAATAATCTGATAGCTTCCAATCTTGCAACAGGTGCATATGTTTTATCAAAATCTATTCCTTCTGCTTGAGAATAGCCTTTAGCAACTAGTCTGGCCTTATTCCTCACAATGGTACCAGATTCATCAAGTTTATTTCTGTAAACCCACTTAGTACCAATGATATTTGCATGACTTGGCCTTTCAACTAGTGTCCAAACTTGATTTCTTTCAAATTCATTTAACTCTTCTTGCATAGCAATTATCCAATCTGGTCTCAAATTTCTTCTTCAACAACTTTTGGTTCCATTTGAGATAGAAAACAGTAAACATAGCTTCCAGGTTGTCTTCGGTCCTTACACCTTTACGTACATTGCCAATAACTTGTTCAGCAGGTTGATTTCTTAACCATTGTGGATTCTGGTTAGTTTGATTATCAGGAACCTCATCTTCAGTAGGGTCTGCTGTAGCTTCTTCAACAACAGGGGGTTCAGCAGATCCTTGAATAGCTTCAGTTGTTGCATCAGTAATGTCACCAGCAGGGTGTTCAGCAGGGGCAGTGTCAGAAACTTTTAAGTCATTGAATCTTTCCAAAACTTCAACACAGTCTGGATCAGTGACTTGTTGATTCTAAGCAGGTTCACAATCTTCATCTTCCATACCAGTGAACTTAGGTTAATCAAACACAACATGGATTGTTTCTTCATGTTTTAGTGACCTCTTGTTCAGTACCCTGAATGCCTTGCTGACTGAAGAATATCCCAAGAAAATCCCTTCATCTGACTTTGGTTGAAATGTCTTCAAATGCAATTTGTGATTTTGAATAAAACATTTACTTCCAAATGGATGGAAATAGGACATATTTGGTTTTCTTCCATTCCAAATCTCATAAGGTGTTTTCAGCAGCTTCTTGTTCACTGATGTTCTGTTTTGTGTATAACATGCTGTATTGACTGCTTCAGCCCAATATCTTTTAGGTAGCAATGCTTCACAAATCATTGTCCTTCCTGCTTCCTTTAAGGTCCTGTTTCTTCTTTCAGCAACCCCATTTTGGTTGAGGTGTACCAAAGTAGAGTGTTGATGTAGTACACCATTCATTCACAATATTCTCTTATAACTTTGTTGAGAAATTCAAGACTCGATCCGATCTTATTTTTATTACTGTCAAACTTTTCTCATTTTGTAATCTCTTTAAAAGATTAGGCATGCTTTTGAGTGTTTCACTTTTCTTGTTCATAAATATCACCCAAGTGTATCTTGAAGAATCATCCACAACCACTAAGGTATATTTCTTTCCTGTCACACTTGTTGGAGTTATTGGTCCAAAAAGATCCATATGCATAAGCTCCATCACTCTATTAGTTGATTGTTTGGTTTTGACTTGAAGCTTGACTTTATCTGCTTACCTGTGACATGCATCACATATAGCATCCTTTTTAAATGTGATCTCAGGTAAACCAATCACCAGCTTCTTCTTCACCAACTGATTGATATCATCAAAATTCAAATGATTCAACTTCTTGTGCCATAACCAGTTGAGTTCAGACTTGGTATGCACAATCAGGCAGGTTTCTAGAACTACAGTAGACCAATCCACAACATACATGTTTTGTTGTCTTCTACCAGCCAGTACAACTTGATCACCTCTTTCACTAATGACAATGCAGTTGTTTTTGTCAAAAGTGACCTTGTATCCCATGTCACAGAATTGTCCAGTGCTCAGCAAGTTGTAATCCAGTCCTTCCACAAATGCAACATTCTTGATTGTAAGTCCATTCCTCACAAGTGTGCCATATCCTCTTGTGTATCCAGGTGTATTCTTGTTGCCAAATTTCACCCTTGGACCATCTTTTGCCACAAAGTTTGATAAACAGTGCTTATTCTTTGTCATATGTCCGGAACATCCACCGCAAAGTACCGGACACCCTACAAAACAAAGTTAATACATTTTAGGTACCCAAACTGTTTGGGTCCATAGTGGTCGATAGTAAGCATGACTTTTGGTAAGTTTCCATAAGGTCTTCTCCTAAAAGTGTCATACTTTGGTTCATACATGTATTCCACACATCCATAAGTTCTAACAGTTGGTTGTGTAGGATTCACATATGTTTTCTCTGCCTTTTGGTTTATAATGCTGTTTGAAGTGACTTTTGGTGTTAGAAGCATTAGTATAACCATTTGTTTGCTCTCTGTTAGGAACAACACTGTAGTATGGAGTCTGCTGATGTCCCTGCTGAGGTCTTTTATAAGTCCTCTGCTGAGTCCTTTGTCTTGATTCCATTGCTTAGGTTTTACCCTAGCAAAGATGGTTATCTTGGTTGTTTCTATCGGCAGTGCAGAGAATATTCCAATCATCATCAAGTGAGGAGCAGTCTACCTTTCCCCCTGAGATAAGTATCCCTTGAATGATTAACATTTTTAGATTTAGGATTCTTATCCTTGGAATATTTGTGACCTTTACCTTTTTGTGGTCCAGCAGACTTGGTAGCAGGTCTAGAAGGTCCAGCAGTCCTATTTTTGGATTTGTTCTTTTTATTAGGAGCTATTGTCTTCTTTAACTTCAGATTTTGCTTCCTTGAAGTATTCTCAGTAGGTTTTACTGCCTCAGCAACCTTACTTGGAGTTGGATCTTGTGCAGGTACAAACTTAGGACCAATTCTGGTACTAGGTTCAGTGACCTTGCTAGATCCACTCTTTTTGGATTGTTGAGTTCCAAATCAAAGCCATGTTCTATCACCATAAGGCTTTCCAGATTTGTATGCAGTAGAGGAACAAGATGGTTCAGCAGATTCAGAGGCTGCTGGATTTTCAGCAAGCTTACACTGATTCTGTCCAACATCTTTTTCCTTTCCTTTGAGAACTCTTAATTCAGCTTTCAATCTTCCAACTTCTAATTCAAGAGCTTCTTTTTCTGCCTTCACAATCTCATAACCAGATTGTATTATCCTCAGTTGATTAAGGATGGCATCCAAAGTCTCATTATTGTCAGAATTTCTAGGATTTGAACCACAAGTTGATTCACAATCACTTCCAGCAGGAGTATTGATGGATACAATATTGTATACCTCCTCTGTTTCATCCATGTTGGCCATCAAAGCATAATCTTCCATATCAGCAACCGGTGTTGTGACATCTGATTCATTTTCCTTTTCAGATTCCACTTCATACCCTGATTCATCTTCAGCAACCATAGCCTTCTTGCCATGTCTTCTTTGTTGACTTTTGGTCTTCAATAGGTCTGGACAATCAGGTCTAAAGTGTCCAGGCTTCTTGCAGTTGAAGCAAAGATAATCAGGTTCCTTGCCTTGTTTTAACTCAGGACAGTCAGGTTTGAAGTGTCCTGGTTTCTTGCAATGAAAGCACACATAGTCTTTGTCTTTCTTTGATTCTTCTTTCGTTCTATCAGTAGGCCTCATTGTGAAATTTCTTGAAGGGGCCTTTCTAGTCTTCATCATCCTGATTTTCTTGCTCAGTAGGGCAATCTGCTCTTGCATCTCATCGAACAGATCATCTTGTCCTCCAGATGTTTCTTTCTGATGTGAAGCAGCCAATGCAGTGGTCTTTGGCTCTTCTTTTTCAGTCTCATGTACCAACGTTTTGCTAAATTCATAAGCCTTAAGATCTGAAAATAATTTGAAGGTGTCTTCTTCATGCAGCTTTCTCATCTCTTCTATTGCAGTCACCTTCATTTTCCAAACATCTTTTGCAGGTAATGCTTCCAAGATTTTTGTGTTTATTTCCTCTTTTGTATAACTTACACTCAGCAGGGTAAGTTCATCCAGGATTGCATTAAATCTTGATTTCATCTACTCAATGGTTTCATTTGGTAGCATTTTGAATTTTTGAAACCTCTTTTGACCACACCGATCTTATTCTTCTTTATTGCATCAAGACCTCTCACGAGATCAATCGTATCTTGTCCCAAAGTTCCTTTGCAGTTTTGCAATCTTTGACCTTCATGTACATATTGCTATCCAAGGTTCTGTAAATGATATCAGTAGAAATGTTGTTGAGGTTTGCTCTCTTTCTATCTTCTGCATTCCATTTTCTTTTTGGTTTTGGATGTACTCTGTAGTTTCACCCACTTTTATCACTTGCCTTGGTAATCTCCAAAGGGTCCATCGAGTTAGTACATCCATCATCTCATCATGAGTTGCGACAAGGTAAGCCAAAGATTCGACGTTTATACTCATCAAATCTATCTAGAGAACACATCGAAGATAGTTCTAGCGTCTTGGGTGTTATCCATGATGCAAGTCTTTGAAAATCAAGAACTTGAAAGAAAGTTACAAAGAATTTTCACAAGCACAACAAGTAGGATTTCTTGAGCAATGAAGCTAATCGCTCACGATACCAATTGTTGGTCCCTTGAAAGGCTTTGGTTAAGTTCGAGAGAGGGGGGTGAATAAACTTAACACTTAAAACTTTGGAGTTAACAAATTCTCGCAACTTCAAAGAATTGTTTGATACCTCGAGAGCTCTCTTGATAAACAATGTGAGTCTCATGATAGTTGAGATTGCTGAATTTATGCAGCGGAATAATATCAAAATTAAGCTTTAATACTTGTTGTTAAATATGATACTGAGTATTAGATACTCGATTAGTGTAAGTGTGTGATTTCGCTTGCTAGATTCAAGAGGTTGATGTGTGAAATAAACTAAGTGCAGAATGTAAATCTTTGAAAGTAAGTAGGCGAGATTTTATAGTGGTTCCAGGTGGTGTAATCCTTTCACCCACTCTTCTCTGTGATGTTGGAGGAAATTCACTGAGATCTTTGATATTGCGATTACAAAGATTTCTAAGTTGCTTGTCCTTCACCAATAACTATGGCTTCACAAATGGCGAGAGCAGTAGGATTGTTTGCTCCTAAGTCTTCCACTGGGTCCTTGAAGGGTAGGATTGCCTCTTCACCACTCCACCACAAACAATAGTCTTTCACACAACTTTGTTTCACTGTCTTCAAGAGAGTTCTTTATAAAATAAAGATTGAATCAAATAAATGATTCAGTTGCAGCAGCTTGATTAGGATGATATAATCTGCAGCTTGCAGTCTTCAAGTGTGTAAACTTTATGTAGCTTGAATACATAATACACTTGAAGAATTTCTCTGGATCAGTAGCTTTAAGTTCAGTAAGTTCAGCAGGGTGTTTTTCAGCTCAGAATTGCCTCTTTTAAAGTTTATCAAATTTCATCAACCATCCTTATGTTTCTGAGTTGAAGGTCCTCTATTTATAGGTAGGAGTGCATGTGACTTGTATTTGAAATTCAAATGTAACCGTTCCTTGTTTTTGTCCCATCTGATTTGCCTTCTGTCACTATTCATAGGATCCGACAATCGCTCGAAATCCTTTTTGGCGACAAAGGCAAATCATCCCACCCTTTGACTTACAACCATTGGATAAAAATCTGAATCATCCTAACGTCCTTTTGATCTCAGCCATTGATTTATTTTATAAATCAGAGGTAGTTAGCTGTCCTTATCCAATGTAATCTTCCAATATAATCTTGATTTAATCAAGGTATATCATCAGCAGGTTCATTAGTTTGCTGAGATATCCATCAGTCTGCTGAACAGCAATTTGTTGTGTATAAAATATAATGCAGCTGATTTCTTTTATCTAACTTTTATCTGTGAAGTTAGATTACACCTTTTTTAAAGTATAACCAAGTTCCAAACATCATCCAACTTACGGAACTTAGACCTTGTACACAACGTATATGTAATCAGTTTAGGTCATCACAGACTTGCCTAAATTCTGATTCCATATCATTGACTTAAATTACTAAGTTTGATCCCTTAGCCTTCTGTAACTGAGTTTGAGCCCTCAGCCTTCAGTCTTCAGCAGGTTTCAGACTAGTCTACTGACCTATCTACCCTACTGATATGGACCAGTCTGCTGATATAAATCAGCTGACCTTTACAGTGCTTGTTTGATCAAACCTATTCATAAATCAAACTCTAATAAACCTGTACATTTGATCTAGACATCTTTTTGCCTTTGCACTATAACAGCTAGTCTGGCACTCATCATCAATACATAGAAATAAGTCCAACAAAATGAATCGGAAGCTCAATCGAGGCTTGTTCATGTTTATTTAATGTTATTAGATCATGAAACAATGTTTAAAATCCCAAACATAGCTTAAAACAACTTATTTATCAGAAAGAGGGGCAATGTATGCATATTCCAGGGGAATGTGTGCATATTGGGTGAAAAAATACATTCAGCCCGGCCAGTGTGTGCACATTCCAGGGGAATGTGCACACACACCAGAACCTGTCCAACTGAAACAACATTCAGCCTTTGCAATGTGCGCACACTGCTAGTCAACATGCGCACATTGAGCGCACAAACCTTTCTAAACACGTTTTTATGAACTTTTACGATCTCTACTCAAATCCAAGCATGTTCAACATCAAAATACTCAGGAAAATTGCAGAAAACATGACTTTTATCTACCACAACAACTCTAAATCCTTAGGCAACACGAATGTATGATTCCTAGCATAAAATCATATCAATCCATAACATAAAACCTAATAAACCATAAATTAACATGTAGGAAGATATTCTTACCTTTACCAAGCTAATCCAAATCTAAATCTCAGAAAAACTGTGGCAAATCTTGAACCCTTCCGTAGAAAACCTATCTGATCAATCCAAATTTATATTAGATTCGATCACACACTTCTAAACACAAAATTCTACGAAATCATGAGTTTGAATCCATCATACTCAGTCAAGAACACAACTACGGCTCGAAAACATACCTTGGCAAAGTCCTAACTTACTGGTGTTCAATCGACGCTCTCTTCATGACGATTCCGTTGCTCTACTCTGATATGAAATTCGTTAAGATCTGACTTAAAAATTTATACAAAACACTCAGCCCTAATTTGCTCTCACACGCTGTTCTCTTTCAATGTTGGAAGAAAGTTCTGATTTATTTTTGGTACGGGAACTATTGCAATTTACATTCCTTAAATAGATAATCCCAAAATAATAATTTCTTATTATTTTTCCTTATCATTAAAAATCAGATTTTCCTGTCCAAAATATATATAATAATATTTTGTTTTCGCAAAATGACACGTCTGCCGTTTCCCAAAAATCAGAATATTACATCCACATTTATTGGCACTGCTACAATCTCTACATCATCATGTTCAGATTTAGAAATTACGAAGCGTCGTTCATTTGTTAAGTTCAACTAAAGCTTGGACTTATTTGACATTGATTGATGATTTGGAGCTTGTGGGCATTGCTTGAAGATTTGTTAGTTTAATGGGCCAATGCCGACATTAATGTTTTCGTTCCCACATCAGCAACGTATGGAGTATTAGCCAACTTAGTTTATTATTTAGTAGGTTTAGCCTATTGTTTTAATATGTACCAATAAAGATAAACTCTCAATTTCTTGAGCTATTTTGGCTTTTGTCTTTAGGCTTCAGGAGAGTTGTGTAATTTTTATTTCTCCTCTATAATAATATCTTCTCTTTCGCCCATAGACGTAGGTCAAATTAACCGAACCTCATTGACGACGCTTAAAATGATAGATCTCACGGCATCAACTTCACCCATTCTAATATAAAATTAGTATTTTCGGCTATTTGTATGAACCATTTGTATTGAATGATCTCTATCGGGTTCATAAGTAAAGAATTTTGTAAATGAGATTATTATTCCCCAAATTGGTATTATTCGTGTGTTATTGGTGTAGGATGTAATATCGCCGGATGGATCTAAGATCTACCCGATTACGCAGCGGAATAAATATCAGATCTAGATCTAAATAAACAAAATACATATATAATAAATCTAACCTACGAGGGGGTTAGATTACCAACCTTTTTATGGTGCAAAACGCCAAGAACAAGGTCAATCCAAACCGAGCTATTTGAGAGCCTAGTTGAGAAGCCAAAGTCTTCCAACCTGTGTCTCCAAGCACCACCAGGTGGATGGTGTTTCAAGCCGCCGGACCTCATCGATATGCTACCTTAGAAAACCCGAAGTTTTCTGAAACTTGAACCCTTAGTAAAATAGCCGAAATATCAAAGCTATTTTACTACCCAAAAGTCGTGTGATGTGTTATATATTGGCTTGTGAGAACTCTCTTTATATAGGAGAGAAATCCTAGCATCCAAGGCATTATTTAATTAATATAAAATCAATCAAAATAATCCTTTTCCTTAAAAAGATAAACCTAGAATATTCCTAAATTAATTAGGATAAATAAATGATTTTCTTTTCCTTAAATTATTTAACAAATAAATAATTTAATCACATATCTTATTATTTATCAAGAAAACTAATTTCCCAACAAATATAATATACAAAATGCGGCCATACACCCAATTAATTAGGTCATGCTCACTTTTTCATTTATTAGGCCGAGTCCACGAAAAAATTTATTTTCCATGTACTTAATTATCTAGTCCAACTAAACAATTAATCCACATATCAATTAAACAGTCCAATGAAAGTATTTAATTATAATTGAGGTGAAACAACAAGAAAACGTGTATGCTATATTAGGAGCCACGTCGGGGACCATGGACCCATATTCAGTAGCTACAATAAATTGAATAAAATTATTCGTCTGACCGAACAATAATATTCAATCTATTAATTCCCAGATTACACCACCATAAACTCGAAACTGAACTCTGTCGAATATAGATATAAACTTACACACAACCATGAGTCATAAGGTGTCCACTGATATAATCATTACATACGGATAAATCCTTCATAGACTGTCCGTTATGAATCGGGATATTTCCGTAAACCCTACTCGAAACATCTTATCCTTATTTATTAACCCCCTAGTGATCAATTAGTTCATAACTAATATAATATGAAGTGGCGCCATCGATTAGTTTCTAGGATTAACAAATAAGGGAACTGTCTGTCTACTTCCTGAGGGAAGGAATGGATTCTATATCTGTGATAGCACAGACTACTTACTCATCCTAAAATAGAGCCAACGAGAAGTGTTGGACCACGTACTATGAAGTTATCCTTACTAACGCATCAAACCCTACCCTAATCTAAGCAGTCGTCTATGATCACATCAGGATTGAGATTAATCCATATATGATCATCTTCTGATTCGATAAGACTTCTCGATCACGGAATTATATCGAGAACTCAAATCAAATCGGTCTAACCCTATATGATTATAATCATATATAAATGCCCCACTAGGTACCCTATTACTGACTCCGGATAAGACTGTCACACCTAAAGTGTTCTGGGCGCATTATTAGCAAATTAATCTAGAGACCCGTACTCAGATTAATAAACGCTACGGACTATGATAATTTTAAGTACATCTCACTAACTCAATCCTCTTGTGTATAGCCATACACTGAGTTATGTGATTACATAAACGAGGTATTTATGGTTTTCAGTAGTGTCTTAATTATAAGCATACATGCATATAATAAGATGAATTATTAATTCTGTCATAAAAACAATTAGATAATTGTCTTTCGGGTACTACACCTAACAATCTCCCACTTGCATGAAAGTCAAGTGGATTAATTGTTTTAGAGCACACCCTATATATCTATATCTACAACATTCTCCCACTTGCTCAAAACAAGTGAGACATATCCCGAAGATTCATACCCTCCAAGCGCATCTTAGTAATTCATCCTTCCAAGCACGACCGGAGTGTGCCGCCGCAGGGTAGGTCAGTGACCCAGCACGTACTTACAATCCGAATATCATATGACTCGGTACACTGATCAGGTAGGTTGGCGGCTTCAGTCAATCTTTGGGATCGAAACATCGCATTTCCATCTAATCCGGTGGTACGATTTCAATATGCTTATGACCTCTAGTGATTGCAAAATCCTTATGAGCTACCTCTCCAATGTTTTCCCAATGAAGTGGTATTGGATTACTGGATAATACATTATCACATGAGTAAACATTGAGACTGAGATCGATTTAACGATCTTCCTCAATCTGACCTAAAGCTAGAATCAGTGTTATCATTTATATTCTTGTTTGCACCTGAATATACTAGCATATTATTCCTCATTCTCCTGAAGAGACTTGAGGATTCACTAAACATCCCATTTAGTATTCATCCACAGGTTTAGACAAGCATTCCTAAGAGTTAGGGTAGACTACATCATTGAATGTTGCATTCCTCTATGCAAGAACATTTTAACCATTGAGATGGATGAATGGGATTGCCAATTGCTTATTTTCGAGAATTCAAGTAAGTCAAATTCTTTAGAAAATAGCCCGATGGCATGTTAGCCTCTAACTTCAGATAACACACCCATGTTGTTTCCAACAGTTTTAGTGTTACCATTCACAAACACTAATCTACATACTACTTTACTAATATTGATGCCCAGTCTATGAAAGACTTATCAACATGCTGGTCAAGTCCACATATTAAAAAACATATATGACTTTGAAATGACCTAGAGGTTTCCTTTAATCCCCAAAGGATAAAGCTATGGCAGGCATCTTGCCAAAGGTTCTTTTTGAATAAATTAAGATACCGTTAGTCTCGCAAAAAGGTCTTAGGGAATCACCCCTATTTTCTGCTTTGTAACGAATCTGTCATTTGTTCTTAGCTAAAACCCTTCTGTTCTGAATGAGTTCAGATTCTGTTGTTCGGCAAGGAAGTCTTACGGAATCACCCATATTTCCCGCTTTCTGACGAAATCAAGCAAGACTGATTGGTAAGAGAGATCATGGTCTAGTTAACTCTCTACCTTTTAGGGAATCACCCCTAAATTACTCAGCTTTGCATTGAAAGTTAAACTTTCCGATTCAATCGACTCTTCTCCGTGTAGTTCCAATTACTCCCACTGGGCCTGAGATACTCAGGTGGTTCTACAAGAGTTTCAACAGAACTGGAGTATCAAACTCCATTCACAGGGTTAAGGCTTTTAAACCAACCTCTATGATCAGGATCCTATACTGTTGGAAATAAAATTTATGTTTTGATGATATTTCATCATAATTATTCAAAGTATTATCTTAACCTCGTTGATGAAGTGCTGAAGCTAGCTGTTATAGTGAAAAGACAAAAGATGTCTAGAACTGAATGTTTAGGTTTTACTAGAGTCTGATATTTGTATAGGTTACATCAGCGAAGCACTGTAATAGTTAGTGTGTCATAAAAATGAAAACTGGAAGTCATTCAGAAAACTGGAAATCATCAAGATAAACAAACTGACTTTGAATACACCTAGATGAAACTGAAGAAGATAAGTTCGCTAAGGGACACAGACTCAGTTGGCTTATCTGGAAGTTGAAGAACTAAGGGTCACAGGCTCAGTTATTGAAGATTGAAGAACTGAGGGTTCAAACTCAGTTATGAAGAGTACGTAGAGATTGTAGAGTTAGACTTTAGGCAAGATTGTGGTGACCTGAACTGACTTTATGGATCATGTATGAAGACCTAAGAATAATAAGGACAATGAGTTCTTAGATGATAATGAGTCATGGTGTACTCTGATTAAATCAATTATAATCGATGATGAAAAGCTGAGTCTTGATATTTGAAGAAGAGTAAAATCTCGATTAATGCTCCAAGTCATCAAGAAACCGACAAGTGATAATCTCGATATAAAGCGATAAGGATACTCGGTTTATAGCTCGATCATCCAATAAACTGATAGTACAGTCGAACGTTGTAAAGGAAGCAATTTTATTGGATGAAATACTGACACAGCAGAACGGTTAGAAATATATCCGTTACAAGATAGACGTTGATACAATTCGAATTCAAGCCAAGTGAACGTTGGACCTCACACTATAAATAGAGGACTTTGCACCAAGGATAAAAAAGAACGAACATAGAGATTTAACAAGAATTAACGTGTGCATTAATCATTCGAATTACTATCATCCTTGCGCTATAACAAGATCAAATCAAGAAATTCTTCAAGTGTTCAAGCTACCAAGAATTTATCAAGAATCAAACACTTTGAAGAACAACAATTGATTTTCAACCCAACTTTGATTCTTTTTCAAAGGTTTAGACTGTGAAGCAAACCGGGAAGGTTTTGTCAAGGACAGTTGTGACAAGCAGTCGGGCAGACTGTGTTTGTGGTGGTAGCTGGTGAAGAGGCAATTCAACCCTCTAAGGACCAGTGTTCACGAAATTGAAGAACAGCAATTCTACCTGCTCTACAACTGTTTAAATAGTGAATTTAGGGATTAGCCAAGAACTATTGTTTAGGAATATTTGTAACATTTCACCTCAAGAAGTTCTAGTGGAATTTTCCTCCGCATCATAGGGGGAAGAGAGGATGTACATGATTACACCACCTGGAACCTCTATAATATTTGCCTTATTTACTTTACGCATTTATTTATTTACTCAGCATCTACTTACAATATTTTGATAATTGATTGTTATACACTTCACTGTTCACAAACTCACATTCATCAGAATTCAGTTTACCACACTCAGTTTTCATAAAAGAACAACAAGATCAAGAAAAAGGCTAGAATTATATCCGCTGCCGGTTGACTTAGTTTTGATTAAGTCAGTTTGACTTAAACTCAGCTCAGTCAGCTTAACTCCACACAAGTTTTTAACTGAACCATAATTTGTTTAAAATCCAGCTTAGGGAAAGTTGTTAGTGACAAGTCTATTCACCCCCCTCTAAACTTGTGTTAGCCTTTCGAAGGGACCAACAATTGGTATCGGGGCAGTGTTTCTTTGACAAGATATCATTTGCTCCATATCTCCTCTAGTTGTTCTCATTTGAAAGCTCAGTTCCAGTTAATTTACTATCAGTCTTCACTCACTCACAATGGATAACGATCAATATGCGAGACAGATGCTTATGTGCAACATGGACAGATTTGACGAATATAAACGTCGTATGCAGGTTTTTCTAGCAGCTACTCATGATGAAATGATGGATGTTCTCACTGATGGACCAATTCAGATCACTCACATGCAAACTGTTGATGTACAGCAAGTTCGAGTTGCAAAGCCCAAATCCGAATCCACTAGTGATGATCGCAAGCGAAACAATCTCAACAATGTTGCTATGGATTTTATCCTTAGAACTCTTGACAGCAACATGTACTTAAAGGTGAAAGAATGCACAACTGCCAAGGAAATGTGGGACAAACTACAACTTGTTTGTGAAGGAACAGATTCAATTAAGGAAAATAAAATCTCTGTTGCAAAACAAAAGTTTGAGAATTTCAAGATGAAATCTAGAGAAACCATTGATCAAATGGAAACAAGATTCAGTGCTATCATGGATGAATTAGATCTACTCAAGATTGAATACTCAAAGAAATTTATCAACACAAGAATCTTGAAGGCATTATCAATGTGCTGGAAAATGAAAGTCACTACTATGGAAGAATCTAGAAGACTTGACATAGAGGATTTATTAAAAATTTTCTCAGACCTGAAAGCTTATGAATTCAGTGAAGATTTTACAAGTACAACTGCAATAATCAAAGCTCTGGAGGAACCAAAGACCACGGCAAAGACGCGCAAAGAAAGATCAAATGACATTCAAGAAAAATCATCAAGCAATCTTCATGAATTGGATGAGATGGAAGAACAGATGGCTCTAATGATGAACAGACCAAGCGAATGAAGAGTGGACACCCAATCACTCAAAAGTTCATCAAGAGGATTCTGAGAAAAGAAAAGATGATGAATATCTCTGTTTCAATCGCAAGAAACCCGGACATTATAAAGCTGAATGTCCAGAACTGACCAAGAAGACGCCACCAAGAAGAGTTGGTAGAAGAGCACTCCTTGCTGGAGATGAGTCAGATTATGAAGCTGGTACTGAAAAACTATCAGATGACACAGCTTTAATGGCACACATGGAAGATCCAAATGAGGTATGTGAATCTAATTCTAAATATTCCTCAGCTCAATTTTCCATGCAAAATGCGTGTTCTTCGACTGCTGACTCCAATCAAAAAAATCTAGAATTAGAAGAAACTCTTGACGAATTGATGAATCAGCTAGTAACTATTCAAGCTGGTTATGAATCAATTAAAGCTGAAAAAGAGAATCTAATTCTTGAAGTTGAAAGATTGAAGTCTAAACTAAAAATGTTGAATCTGACTAAAACTAATAAAGAAAAGATTCAGCATCAGCCTACTGCATCAGCAACAACAACTGAATCATTTGCTCAATAAAGTTCAGTTACTGGATTCAAATCAAGAAAACTGTATGGAGACAAAACTGGTTTAGGATTTGATACACAACAATCATCTAAGAATGGAACCAGCAAAGCTGCCAAACCTAGTACCAAAACTGGTATTAAGTTTGTAGCTGAACAACTTCCTCAAACTGAGAAAATTGCTGAAACAGTAAAGCCATATCACATAGGATAAATCAGTTTTCCAAGAAAACTACTAGATTTACCAACAAAGGTAAACCAAATGGTAAATCAGATGTATCTCAAGAAAACCGAACTGGGAAATCAACTACCAGGTCCACAAAAACCAATCAAGTCAAGAACCAAAAAAATTACAATCAAAGTAAATCCAAGAATGTCAATCATTCAAAGATTCACACATTTAGGGGGAAAGGAAGATTATATCCCACTAATGATGATTGGAATTTTACTGCATCTACTAATAAAACTGATAATAGAAATCATTCCAGACAGAAAACTTATCACAAGTTTCACTCCAAAACTCAGTAGAGAGCTAATCTTAGTTCTCAGAAAAAGTCCCAGTACCAAGGTCAGTCCAGACCTCAGTACAAAAGGAATGATGGTTATTATTCAAGTTTGGAAACAAATTTCATCCAAAAGATCTGAGAGATCATATAAATAAGAAACAATCCAAACATAGACACTATGGGAGTGTGGCTTACATATATGAAAACAAGTGCTACAATATCCAAAGAATACCTAAAGGATATATCCCCAGAGTTGTACTGACAACTGACCCCTATGGACCCAAACTGAGTTGGGTACCTAAAACTATTTAATTTTTATTGCAGGATATATGGTACTTTGACAGATGTTGCTCTAGGCACATGACAAAGAGTAAAGACTGTCTCAGTAATTTTATTGCAAAAGATGGACCAAAGGTTAATTTTGGAAGTAAAGACAAACCTGGATACACCAAAGGATATGGTACCTTAATCAAGGATGGTCTTATAATCAAGAATGTATCTTATGTAGAAGGATTACACTACAATCTACTCAGCACCAGTCAATTCTGTGACATGGGATACAAAGTTACTTTTGACAAAGAATTCTGCGTTGTCGTCAGCGAATCAGCTTATCAAGTTATTTTAGCCGAAAGAAGAAAAGAAAATATGTATGTAGTAGACTGGACAACAGCCGTTGCTGAAACCTGTTTGCTTGTGCATACCAAATCATAAATCAGTTGGCTATGGCACAAGAAACTGAGTCATCTTAATTTTGATGACATTAACACACTTGTTAAGAAACAGTTAGTCATTGGACTACCGGAAATATCATATAAGAAGGACATCTTATGTGATGCTTGTCAACAAGGAAAGCAAACAAAAGCAAGTTTCGAGACCAAGTCTCAGCTTTCAACAACCAGACATCTGGAGTTATTACACATGGATTTATTTGGCCCTATTACACCAATAAGTATCAGTGGAAAGAAGTATACATTGGTGGTAGTAGATTATTTTTTAAGGTACACTTGGGTAATTTTCTTAACCAAGAAAAGTGAAACCAAGCAAAGACTTACAGAACTACTCAAGAGACTTCAAAATCAGAAAGGAGTATCAGTTGTGAAAATAAGATCAGATAAGGGAACCGATTTCCTCAACAGTGTGATTATTGAATATTGTGAAGAAAATGGTGTCTTACACCAACTTGCTGCCACAGGAACACTTCAACAGAATGGTGTAGCTGAAAGAAGAAATAGAACACTCAAAGAAGCAGGGAGGACTATGATCTGTGAAGCAAAACTACCTGAAAGATATTGGGCAGAAGCAATTAACACAGCTTGTTATACATAGAACCGAGCTCTCATGAACAAAAGACATGAGAAGACCCCTTATGAAATTTGGAATGGAAGAAAACCAAATGTTTCCTACTTTCATGCTTTTGGAAGCAAATGTTTCATACAAAACAATGGGAAAGATCAACTTCATGTTTTTCAGCCCAAAGCTGATGAAGGAAATTTTCTAGGATACTCAAGTGTCAACAAAGCTTTTAGAGTACTAAACAAAAGGACACTTAAGCATGAAGAATCAATTCACGTGGTATTTAATGAACCAAACTTCCTTGGTGAAACAACTGAAGACAGATCAGAACCAGTTTCTCTGTCTTAGTTACCAATCTTGCCAGAACCAGTTTTTGTTGACATTGGGAGACTGCAAATTTCAGATTGTTCAAATCTAGACCAGTCTCAGTTTCCAACTACTCAACAAACCACACCTGAACTACATGTTCCCGATCCAACTAAAGATATTCAAGAACCAGTTCTTGAAGAATCAGTCGAACAAGATATAAATCCTTTGATGCAGACACCCACGTATCAATGGATGAGAGATCACCCTGAAGAACAAATAATTGGTGATACTGAAACTGGCGTTCGAACAAGACATCAACTAGATGCAATGATTGCATGTTTCCTATCACAATCTAAACCCAAAGAAATAGAAGAAGCTTTAAAAGATCCATATTGGATATTAGCCATGCAAGAAGAACTGAATGAGTTTGAAAGAAATCAAGTATGAGAATTGGTAGAAAGACCAGCTCATGTGAATATCATAGGAACCAAATGGGTTTTCAGAAACAAACTTGATGAAGATGGGAATATTATTAGAAACAAAGCTAGTCTTGTAGCTAAGGGATACTCTCAAGCAGAATGCATAGACTTTGATGAAACCTACGCACCGGTTGCAAGATTAGAAGAAATCAGACTATTTCTTGCCTTCGCAGCTCATAAGAAATTCAATGTTTTCCTAGATGGATGTTAAAAGTGCATTTTTAAATGGAATTCTTGAAGAAGAAGTATATGTTCAACAACCGCCTGGATTTGAAATCAAAGATCAAGCTGATAAAGTTTTCAGACTAAGGAAAGCTCTTTATGGATTAAAACAAGCACCAAGAGCTTGGTATGAAACTTTGTCTTAGTTTCTAGTAAACAAGCACCAAGAGCTTGGTATAAAACATTGTTCAGAATGAAAAATGGTGAAAATACTCTACTTGTTCAAATTTATGTTGATGACGTCATCTTTGGATCGGAAGATGAACAATTATATGAGAAATTTGCAAGTTTGATGAAAAGAAAATTCCAAATGAGTATGATGGGAGAATTGAATTACTTCCTTGGATTACAAGTTAAACAATAGATGATGGAATTTTCATTCACCAAACCAAGTATACTAGAGAACTTATCAAAAAGTTTGGCATGGAAAAATCAACTGGAATTTCTACTACCAATGGGGACCAACATCAGATTAGATGAAGATAAAGAAGGCAAAGTTGTTGATCAAACACTGTACAGAAGGATGATTGGAAGCTTACTCTATCTTATAGCAAGTAGACCAGATATATCATTTACTGTCGGTGTATGTGTAAGATTTTAGTCAAAACCAAAAGAAAGTCATCTCACAGTTGTGAAAAGAACATTGAAATATCTAGAAGACACAAATAGAGTTGGAATTTGGTATTCAAAAGAAGGAGAGTTCAAGCTAATATCTTATTCAGACTCAGATTATGCTGGATGAAAAGTGGACAGAAAAAGCACATCAGGCACATGTCAGTTACTAGGAAATAGACTTGTGTCATAGTTTAGCAAAAAGCAAAATCAATCTCAACTTCTACAGCTGAAGCTGAATACATAGCAGCTGGAAGTTGTTGTGCTCAATTTTTAGGGATCAGACAGCAATTAAGAGATTATGGGATAGAAGAAGGAATGATTCGCATAATGTGTGATAAAACAAGTGCAATTGCAATCACTGATAATCCAGTTTTACACTCAAGGACAAAGCACATTGATGTGCGTCACCACTTCATAAGATATCATGCAGAGAAAAAGGATATAACAGTTCTTTATGTACCTACTGAAGATCAGTTGGCAGATATCTTTACAAAGCCATTGGACAAAGACAGATTTGCCAAACTAAGAATCGAATTAGGGATAATCAAAGTCGGTGAAATCGCTTAAGCGAAATTCATCAAGGGATTAATCTTTGTTATCTTTGAAAGCGCTCACTTAATGATTAGTCATTGACATCAACAATTTCAAATCGATCAATCAAATCAAATCGAATAATTTTCCAAAACTGAAAGTTACATCTTCAAACTGACTTCAGTCTTTGTTTCTATCCCAGTCAACTTAAGTCAAAAGTTGACAAGATAAAAGCGACATCAGTTATATCGCAATTAATTACTGCAGTTCCTTTTGTCAGAATATTGCGTGTACATCCCACGATTGTCAGAACAGTGCATACATTGGTTACTCAAAACCGTCATGGAATTTGATAAGTTGTACTACTCAACCGCCAGTATATCCTACCTATTTATTCATCCCTCGTTCACACTACTTTCAATCAAATTTCAAATTCCTCGTCTCTTTCATCAAAACAGAATCAGGCTCTTCGCAACCCTCTCCTCTCAAAAATCAATTTTTGTGTTCACACCCAGATATGGCCACTTCAGACAAATCAAAACAAGAATGACTAATAATAGAGCTAGATGAATTTTCATTCGAAATGTATGAAGCTATGTGTCAAAACACTTTGTTAGCAAGTCACATCTGTGCAAAGATTGAAAAACAACCAGGATTAAGAAATATTCTAGAAGTGACATTCAAAGAAAAATGTGACTTGGAAGGTATATTACAATTTTAGCAAAATATGCGTTTGGTAAGAGACTCCTTAATGACAACAGTTCGTGGAGATCGAATTGCTATCAACGAAAAAGTCATGATGTCACTTTTTGGCTTCGCAAATTCATCTGTGACATCAACATGTTTGTCTACACTACCATTGGATAGGACTACATTTCTAAAGAAGGTAACTTTTTCTACGGTACCAATCGAAGTTGGTATTCATGTTGACAAAATCAAGCCAGAATTTGGACACCTCAGCAGATGGCTCAGCAAGCATGTCATTGGAAAATCCAAAGTAATCAGTACACTATCTGAAGAAAACATCTATCTGATGAACATTATCTGGGATGAAATAGAATTCAATTGGGCAGGTTATATAGTCAATCAGATAAAGAAGCAACATTTAGCCGAATTAGACAGTGTACAGAGAGCTCAAGCTGAAGGTCATGCAACTGTTGGTAGATTCCGACTGAAGAAAACACTCAGTGGAATCGTCCAATTCTACCTGGAATGACTTAAGGAAGGGAAGCAAGCAAGGCAAGCTGAAACTACAAAGGAAATAGCAGCAAAAACAAGAACAACTTCCCAACCTGGCGGAGAAAAGCGTGTCTCAAAGAGGAAATCAACACGAGGAATCAAGCGAAAGGCAGACTCAGCACATGAAAGATCAGTTGTAAGATGTTCATTCCCAGCAACCTTAAGTATGACAGCACCAACTGAGGGGGAACAACAACAACAGCTGACAACTAAAGATACAAGGAAAACCACTCCTGCTGATAATACTTCTCAATCACAACATCAATCAGTTCAGCAATCAGCCCCAGTTTTTGAAGCTGATAAAATTGTCAGACTAATGAAGATGAAGCTTAAACCAGAGGATTCTCGTGATGCTAGTCTACAAAGTGAAGAAAAGTTACTCTTGGTGAAATTGGAAATCGGAGATCTATATGCTCTATTTCCTATATCAGAGTTTCTTGAAAACTGTTTCAAAAGGTTTACTGAACTAGCTCAAAGGAGAGAATCAGCCACATCAGTTTTGCTTACAAGAAAAGAAGCTAATGTGACTACAGTTTTGCACTTAGAAATTCAACCTCAACCTCTGGCTACTCAAACTGCAAGTCAACAAGAAGAGTTTCGCTTGAAAATCGACAATCGACACTCGACAAGCGGTGATAGAACTCATAATCGACAACTGATGATTATTGACGACATCACTCACCCCAAGGATCAACCTGAAACGACATATGATCCTTCTGACATCCTAACAAAGGATGAGTTGGCCAAAGTTCATGAAAACTTGAAGATTGTGCTCGACCACAAGGATGCACAAAATTGCCTTCTATCAAATATTTCGGATATCTCGATTATAAAACAGAATCGATGTCTCGGTTCATGCAAGACTAGAGATGATCCACAAATCCAGCTTCAAGTTCTCGCTTGAAATTTCATTTACTAAAATGAAACTAGAAGACTCAACCGCATGAGATCAGAAACTCATGCTCAAGCTTATTGGCACATGAATCAAAGATATCTACAAAGTTAGAAACTCACCTTTAAGGAAGTAATTACTTCTCAAAACGTATATCAGCCGACCCACATGCAACCCATGCCTTGGTAGATCAGCTATATGATTCCAAAAATGGGGAAGCTGAAGAAGAAAAGATGAAGTTACTTAAAGAGATGAAGCGACTTGAAGAAGAATTGCAAAGATACAAATCAGATCCTAAGTTCTTAAGGAGAGAACTAAGCGATGAAACGACTCATTGAGAAATACAGTCAACCTGGAGAAAAGAGAGCTACTCTTACAAAGGATCTGTGGATGAAGTTTATCAACGATCACAATCCTATTAAAGCCAAGTACAAGGACAGGACATTTGAAGAATCCTTGAACTACTTTTTATCTGATGTATTCTCAAAACAGAAAATGGCACAATATAAGAAGAATCAGAGGATTGATGAAAAACTGAAGATTAAAGACAAAACTGAACAAATGAAAGTTGATGTAGTCGAATTTGAAAAATACTACTTGAAAGAATCAGACTTACCAAAGCTGATTCTATGGAGAATATGGAAAGAAGGAAGTCAATTTGACTACAACAAGACATTTTCTACGGAATACTCCAAGCTAGAAAATGAATATCATTAGTATGACAAGGAAAAGAAGTTTATTTCAGTTAAGAAAAAGCTTAGTCTTTAATCTCAGTTGTTTGGACTAAATCTAACTATTCCAGTTTTTGATCATTCTAATGAAATCCAGTTTTTCAGTTTTACATTGTTTTGATCTTTAAGCTTTTCTTTTAGGGAGAGTTTTGGCATCATCAAAAAGGGGGAAATTATGGGAAATAAAATTTATGTTCTGATGATAATTCATCCTAATTATTCAAAGTATTATCTTAACCTCGTTGATGAAGTGCTGAAGCTAGCTGTTATAGTGAAAAGCTAAAAGTTGTCTATAACTGAATGTTTAGGTTTTACTAGAGTCTGATATTTGTATAGCTTACATCAGACAAGCACTGTAATAGTTAGTGTGTCGTAAAACTGAAAACTGGAAGTCCTTCAGAAAAATCTAAATCATCAAGATAAACAAACTGACTCAGAATACACATAGATGAAACTGAAGAAGATAAGTTCGCTGAGGGACACAGACTCAGTTGCCTTATCTGGAAGTTGAAGAACTGAGGGTCACAGACTTAGTTAATGAAGATTGAAGAACTGAGGGTTCAAACTCAGTTATGAAGACTACGTCGAGACTGTAGAGTTAGACTTCAGGCAAGATTGTGGTGACCTGAACAGACTATATGGATCTTGTATGAAGACCTAAGAATCATAAGGACAATGATTTCTTAGATGATAATGAGTCATGGTGTACTCTGATTAAATCAATTATAATCAGATGAAAAACTGGAGTACTGATATTTGAAGAAGAGTAAAATCTCAGTTAATGCTCCAAGTCAGTCAAGAAACTGACTAGTGATAATCTTCACTCCGTATCCACAAATGTGTAGTCATCTTCTAGATAGACTTCACGGTTTCACATGATAATTTAAGCCGTTATTTTTTGCAACTAATGAGTTAAGTAGTGTATCGTAGCACTTGAATAACTATATAAGGCAAATTTATGGTGTATCGTTTAGTGAAAACATTCTACTGGGAGGTAGGCCGAGCATCAGTCCCGAAGACTATACGAAAGCCTATACTTGAGTATGGAATACCCTATCTCTGGTGGAATTAGAGATTCCTCCTAATATTTTGGATAAACTTATTGGAGTTTCGAGTAGTTGTCAGACTAGATGTCACTACTTGAAAAAGCTCCTAATAGCTTGTATCTTTCATATGACCCCGAAGGTCGATATGAACAAGCTATGTAACTTCTTTAAATCTATAACCCTTTCCCGATTGAAAGGAAACTTAGGCATTGTTCCTTTAAGACATGGTTCCTTTGACTGGGAGATAAGAATCACCCTAAGCCAGTCTGCAGATCCTGTCGTTAGGGAATATGCACTAATTAATAGTATATAAAGAAGTGTTTATCAAAATACGGAAACCATTTGCGTTTATATTGTTTAAGATGTGTTACATATATACCTATTCAGCATTTCTTAGTGATTCTGACTTTATCAAACAATAGTCTGAGTCTTGGGTTCGTGCTACGAATGTTATATTCAACGTCAATAAGACAAACAAATTATCCTATTGAAAATGAATACGTTCTTTCCAATGAATCTGAAAACAGAAAATGAATTTTCTGTGATACTCAAGAATTGAATCCGAGATTCATTTTCTTATATCACTCCCACTAGTCTATCTGAAATAACTGCCCGTTGTCTATTTTATTTATCGTTTAATGCAAAGCTACCCAGTTCTTCCAAAGAACTTAGCTTTTGAGAAAATTGCTAAGGATACATTGGTCAGTGATCCGAAATCACTTTCCTTTTCCCCTTTTTTCCAATTTATTAATTTTCCTGTTTAGCCTTAAAACTACTTAGTTTAGATGACTAACATGTATAAACATTCTTTTCCATTCTCGACTTTCCTTAAGTGGAAGCAGTCTTGAACTAGCAGTTCGTTTGAGTAGACACTACTCTTGAACTGTGGGATGTCTAGTGTTACTAGCTTGGACTATTCGATTTTTCTAATCGACAAATCATAAGAGCAAAGCTCCCACTAGTTTATCGGTTCCAAATACCGTCTAACTAGCGACACATTGTATTTATGATTTTTCAAAGATTAGAACATCACCTAGAACTAAGCTCCCACTAGTTTATCAGTTCCAAATACTGTCTAACTAGCAATGTTGTGTTCATGATGTTTCAAAGATTATAAAATCTCCAGAACTAAGCTCCCACTAGTTTATCAGTTCTAGATACTGTCTAACTAGTAACGCTTTATTCTCGTTTTTTCAATGAATGGAAAAACTCTTGTGCAGTTCATCGGTTCCAAATACTGTCTAACCAGCAAACACCTTATGTCTGATTTTCCAATTTTTCAATTAGAAATTTTTGCCGTGTAAATACACCTTTTAAAATTCACTAAATGAATTTATCTGATAGTCCTATATCATCTTTTGTAAACTAAGTATGGTCGTCTCTCGTTCAACATGAGTGTCATCCGTGATATATCTATACTATGTCACTTAAGTTTTTAAAGGCTCAAGGAAAAAATCTCTTACGAAAAATTAACTGCATTCTTTTGATAATTACAACGTACTTGTTACATCCACATTTTTAATGAAGTCCTATTACTAACAGTTTAGTAGCCTAGAGATTAAAGTTCTAAAATAAACATGACAGAATGTTAAATTCAAAAAATAAATTTTCACTACAAGATTTTTATTTTAGGAATAATAAACTTGTTAAAAGTCTATCCTACCATTCCAAGGATTTAATCTCACACCTCAGTGCCGCCGCAGGGTCAGTCAAAGAGGCGACGATCAAACTGAGACAATCTCTCTCAAGGATTAAACTTTGAGAATCAAACATCCCACGGGAATCCGACATCCCGGTCTTTAATCATTGATTACCTTTCTTTTTCTAGCCTAGATATTTCAAAAATATCCATAAAGAGTGTGACCTACTATATCCGATCTCCAAGTACGCCCTGAGTGTGCCGCCGCAGGGTCGGTCAGTGACTCAAGGAGTACCCGAAATCCTATCCTTTCGGAAACCAAGTCTTGAATTTTGATAGGGGTGAACACCACCCTTAGGGGGCCGGAATCAAAGCGGCTTGAGGTGTCACCCTTCTCTCACGTGCTTGCATTTATAGTAGAGGCCGTGCGGTTGGATGTCGCCTTCCCCGCTCACACTCAATAATTTGAAAAAAAAAGTGGTGGGTTTACTAATTACAATTTCGGTCTTGACAATAAGAAACAATGAATCAAAGTACTCCGAACAGGGTCAGTTAAGTAGGCAAGCCTACGCCGTCTAGTTCGTTGGAACATGTGTGACAGTTCGGGCTAATCCGGCAACAGAAGCCCCGTTTAGCCCGACGGCTTATCGGCTTATGCTAAGTCTTGTCGAACTACTGTAACGTACATCACACGTGGAGGGGTGTCGATTGAGCCGAAGCTCGGTTGAACTCGCCCAACCATGGTTAGACCATTTCCCAACCCATGTACTAAGATTTTCCGATTTCTATATTGTCAACCAAAGCGTAATTTCGTTTCTGTTTAAGGTGGGTTCACTGAGAAGCCATCAACGAAAACTCAACGATTTATCTAAGTGAGATTCACCGAGAATCCATCACTAAAATCGTAACGATTGACAAAACCCGGTTCCTCGGTTTTTATAATTAGTTACTTATTTTAATTAACTACCACATATTAATTAAAAAAGCTTTTAACTAATTATACGAGTTATACATGCCTAATTTATTCGAAATAAACTAGCTATATGTATGCATTAGAGTGGATTCGTCATATGATGCATGTCATGATAATTTTCTGGTTTCTATCACATAATTTCGATCGTACACAAAAAAGATACGGAAAAATAAACACCGAGATGGACCGTTGGTACCCCCGACTAACCTATTTTCAAAGGAAAAGTAAAACCTTAAACTATGTCTTCGAGTCTTGATCTTCAAATCTTGATCTCGAACCGCCGGATCACGAACTACGAACACCCGAGTGGAGAAAGACTTTTTAAATTACATAAATCCAATTTATTTATAATAAAACCCTTTTTAAATTTTTTTTTTTATGTCGGCTGAATTAAATATTTTCCCGGAAAAAAAATAAAATTATATATATATAATTTTAGATGTTTTTTTTATTTCCTATGTAATTTTATATGCTTCGAAATATGCATGTATGATTGATAGTTCAAAGACTCCGATACCACTTGTAGGATGTAATATCGCCGGATGGATCTAAGATCCACCCGATTACGCAGCGGAATAAATATCAGATCTAGATCTAAATGAACAAAACACATGAATAATAAATCTAACCTACGAGGGGGTTAGATTACCAACCTTTTTATGGTGCAAAACACCAAGAACAAGGTCAATCCAAACCGAGCTAGTTGAGAAGCCAAAGTCTTCCAACATGTGTTTCCAAGCACCACCAGGTGGATGGTGTTTCAAGCCGCCGGACCTCTTCGATATGCTACCTTAGAAAACCCGTAGTTTTCTGAAACTCGAACACTTAGTAATATAGCCGAAATATCAAACCTATTTTACTACCCAAAAGTCGTGTGATGTGTTATATATTGGCTTGGGAGAACTCTCTTTATATAGGAGAGAAATCCTAGCATCCAAGGCATTATTTAATTAATACAAAATCAATCAAAATATTCCTTTTCCTTAAAAAGATAAATCTAGAATATTCCTGAATTAGTTTAGATAAATAAAATATTTTCTTTTCCTTAAATTATTTAACAAATAAATAATTTTATCACATGTCTTATTATTTATCAAGAAAACTAATTCCCCAACAAATAATAATATACAAAATGCGGCCATACACCTAATTAATTAGGTCATGCGTATTTTTCATTTATTTGGGCCGAGTCCACAAAAAACATTTTTTTCCATGTATTTAATTATCTAGTCCAACTAAATAATTAATCAACATATCAATTAAACATTCCAATCAAACTATTTAATTATAATTGAGGTGAAACGACGAGAAAACGTATATGCTATATTAAGAGCCATGTCGGGACCATGGACCCATATTCAGTAGGTACAATAAATTGAATAAAATTATTCGTCTGACCGAACAATAATATTCAATCTATTAATTCCGGGATTACCATAAACTTTGAAACTGAACTCTGCCGAATATAGATATAAACTTACACACAACCATGAGTCATAAGGTGTCCACTGATATAATCATTACATACGGATAAATCCTCCATAGACTGTTCGTTACGAATCGGGATATTTCCATAAACGGTACTCGAAACATCTTATCCTTATTTACCATTAACCCCTAGTGATCAATTAGTTCATAACTAATATAATATGAACTGGCGCCATCGATCAGTTTCTAGGATTAACAAATAAGGGAAATGTCTGTCTACTTCTCGAGGGAAGGAATGGATTCCATATCTGTGATAGCACAGACTACTTACTCATCCTAAAATAGAGCCAACGAGAAGTGTTGGACCACATACTACGAAGTGATCCTTACTAACGCATCAAACCCTACCCTAGTCTAAGCAGTCGTCTGTGATCACCTCCGGATTGAGATTAATCCATATATGATCATCTTTTGATTCAATAAGACTTCTCGATCACGGAATTATATCGAGAACTCAAATCAAATCGGTCCAGCCCTATATTATTATCATCATATATAAATGCCCTGCTTGGTCAATCCTCTTGGAACTCAAGATCAATCCTCTTGTGTATAGCCATACACTGAGTTTTGTGATTACATAAACGAGGTACTTAGAGTTTTTAGTAGTGTCTTAATTATAAGCATACATGCATATAATAAGATGAATTATTAATTCTGTCATAAAAAAATTAGATAATTGTCTTTCGAGCACTAGACCTAACAACTGGACTATTTTAAGGTAACGAGATTTTGGCCAAGTGTTGAAGACGGATTATGGAGCGGACTGGATAAAGAGTTGGGACTAGGACGTTCCAGAACATTCAGTTAAGTCAGAAGAGTGGAAAAGTATAAAAATACCCTTGCAATTGCGAGGTGTGCCACCGCAAGATCGAGCTTCTGAGAATCTTCAGGAAATGCTCTTTCTTGGATGAGGTGTAGTTTTTTAGGATAGCTAAGTCGGTTTATTCAGCTATAAATAAGAGGAAGTAGACCTCATTTTGATTGTACAATTTTCTCATGACAAATATACTATGCAATAAAAGTCTTTATTTATTTATGAGTTCTAGTCACTTATCTGACGGATTCACCTCCTAGGGAGAGATCTATGCTTGGCATCAAGGGCATGCTTTTCCGGATTTTTCTAGATGTTGATCTGTCGTTGTTCTTGTGTGATTAGTATGATGTGATTGTTTAATTTTGTTCTAATCATGTAGTAGTTAGTTCATTTACCCTATATGTGCATAGATCGGAATCGTTGGTGAAGAAATCATGAAATAGTTGTTGCGTTTTTTAGATCTCCGACTGTCTTTATCACTAGATTAATGTTGGAAGTAGCACCCGAAAGACAATTTATGTAATTGATTTTATAATTAATAAATGACAGATTTATTCTCATCTTATTATTTGCTTTGTGCTTATATTTAATACACTGCTGAAAACCCCATGTCGTATCATATGTAGCCATATAACTTAGTGTGTGTCACACATGAGGATTAAGTTTATGGTGATACACTTGAGCTATTAGTCTGTGGTGAACTTAATCAAAGTATGGGGTCTATTAGTTAAACCACCATTAATGAGCCCAGAACACTTTATGGTGTGACCGTCCTATCCGGACCGTCGACATTGGTTGTCTAAGTGGGGCATTTATATATGATGAGAGATCGAGTCATATAGGACTGGACCGATTTAATCTGCGTTTCTCATATAATTCCGTGATTGAGAAATCTCATTAAATCACAAGATGATCATATATGGATTAACCGTAATCCTGAGGTGATTACATACTCCTACCTATTTCAGGATAGGTTTGATGTGTTCGTTAAGGGTCGCTAAGAGGCGCAGTCCGAATCACTTCCACGTTGGCACTATTCTGGAATGAGTGAGAAGTTTGTGTCTCACAAATATGGAATCCATTCCTTCTTGCGGGAAGCAGAAAGACAATCCCCTTATTTGTTAATCCTAGAAACTGATCGATCCGCGGAGTTCATATTGGTTATGAACTAATTGATCACTAGTGGGTTAATGGTAAATAAGGATAATATGTATTGAAGAAGATTTACGGAAATAATCCCGTTTCATTACGGACAGTCTATGGAGGGTTAGTCTGTATGTAATGATTATATCAATAGACACTTATCGACTCGACGTTTTGAGAATAAGTTATATCTATAATTGATAGAGTTCAGTTTTGGATTTATGGTGGCGTAATTCCAAAATTAATATGTTGAGTAGAAATATTCTGTTCGATGAATAATTTATTCAATTTATTGTAGCTACTGGTTATAGGTCCATGGTCACCTTGTTGGCTCCTAACACGTGAGTGTTTTCTTGTTTTGTGGAACCTCGAGAATAAATTAAATAGTTGGTCTATTTAATGAATATGCGAGTATAATTTATTTTGGTAAATAATATATAAAATAGAAAAAACATTTTCTATTATCCCAATTGGCATTAAAATGGCGCCACTTTATTTGATTTTGGGAAAAGAAATTTTCTCTTAATTAATTATAATACAGATAGTGTAATTATTTATGTGTTAAATAATTATAAATAAGAAATTAGTTTTTTATTGGATAAATAGAAAATTTGTTTTCCTATTGGATAAATGTTTTATTTTCCTAATAGGAAATAACAAATTTGTGTGTTAAAGATAAACTCTTGAATTATTAGTTATTTTCCTATAAAAAAGAGAGTTTCTCCCAACACAAAATTTAACCAGAACAATATCCACGCCATTTTTATGATCAAAATTGCGCCACTTTAGTTGGAAAAAAGAAATAAATTTTGTTTTCTTGTCTTAGCCATTAGGAGAAGAAAAACCTAGGGTTTTTCTTGGAGCATATTCAAGGAGGTTCTATTACGAGGATCGACGTCCAGTAGTCGTCACTTGGAGATACAATCCAGAAGACTGCGGCTTCTCCCTATTGTCGATTGCTCAACCTCTTCAATTTGGGTAAACCTTCATCCTTCTCGTAGTTGTGTTAATTAATTATGTGAATTAAAATCGTAGTAAAATCGCGTGTGAATTTATTCGTAGCTTTGGTCGTGCAAGATCGAGTGTCTCGATCGGTGCTGAGAATCAGATCTGACGATCCAATTATGGATCGGATCCGGATTCGGGTTTTTGTATATCCAGCACTTAATACTTAGTAAATCCTAGTTCATGATAATTGGCGTCAGCTACGTGTGATCGACTTATTTAATTTACATGTTTATAGCTGGATCAACTGTTTGCATGTTATTGTAAAATAGCGTGAAGGACTTACAAGGTGAAGTGTTAATTAGGATACGGTCTTGATTGATCCTTAGGAACGTGCCAGCCAGTTCATGATGGCTGCTTAGGAAGGACCTCGGTCTTGATCCGGCTTGCCCTAGATCTTATTACGTGTGAATTAAAATAGCCAACGAAGGAGGTTAATTGCATATAGGCACTACTGTCCGTCCTATGGAAGTAGCGCAATATTAGGTGTTAGCACCCGTAGTTCTTAAAGATCTAAAATTAACCATGGGGTAGATCAATGCATAGATTGGGAGAAATAACTAATAACTCATAACTAGAACTGATACATTAGAAACTCGGAGAGTTGAATTGGTGTGTGTTTGATTTTGTGAATAATCGCTACTATTGTCACTGTTGCACCTTAGTTGGTCAACATACGGCATTTTTATTCTCAATCTTCATTAATTTTTGTCTAACGATGTCTCTGTGGATGTTGGTCCCAGAGAAGGGTGAAATATAGTCAGAGGGGGGGGGGGGGCGAGAGGGGGTGAATGACTATATTCGGAGTTGAAAAAATTTTCTTGATGAAAAGCTTTTGTGCGGCGGAAATAAAACCATTCTAAACGTATTCTCAAAACACTTAAGCAATCACAAGCATATAAAATAAAATATTGAATGCAAATGCAGAAAGTAAATGCTGTAAGTAAATAACACAAGGTTTATAGTGGTTTAGGGTGCTGTAATCCCTTAATCCACTCTTCTTCTGTGATGATTGGAGGAATTTACTATTGTCTTTCACCAATACAATAGTAAGATTGTCCTTTGCTGCACAAGCTTTACAATCTCAAGACTATCACTCACTGTCTACAAAAGCTTTAGTGACTCAGTCTTGAACACTGCTCATTGAGAACAAATCCTTCAGCAGCTATCACACAAGGTTGCAATTCTTTCTCAGATGATCTAATTGAATTGCTGGAAACAGATGTGAATGAGATTCACAAAACACTTGATGAATCTCAGTATCTGATGTGGATATAATGCTCTGATTCTGAGTTGATCTTTTCTGGATTAAACAAAGTAGATCAAAATGAAGGCTAGAGAATTTGACAGAGTTTCAGCACTTAGAATTACTGATTGTCGAGTTTGTTTTCTCATGCGTATATCATATCTATCTGTATGTCTGTCAATGCCTTCTATTTATAGTCGTGATCCTTGATTTTGAATTTCCATCCGTTGGCTATATCAATGCATAGAGTAATCCTTGATTTCATTTATCTTGATTTCAGTGATCCAGATTTTAATCAAACGTTCTTCATAAAATCCATCTTTAATTGATTTTGCATTAATTGTGCGATCTCCATATTTCCAAATTTTGAATCCAGTGTAGACAATATACTTGACTTTGTTGTTTGTGCTTCATGCGGCTGTTGCTTTGTTACTTAGCCGGTCCAGTGACTACTTTACTAAACTGTTGTTCACTTAGCTGCTATCAGTAGCTGCTTCCTTTCTCATTGTATTTCTTAACTGATATTTGTACAGCTGATAGAGCTTCACTTCACCGATCTTTGTTTTGTGTGAGATCAATGTACACCATATTTATACCAAATTAAGTTTCATCAATTGTAGCTTATATCTTAGACTTACCATAGGTCATCACAGACATTCTTGGTTATATGTCATTCCATAAAAATCATCAATTCACTGTGCTAGTTCTTGGCTGTCTTCACTTAGCTGATCCATCTTCATTTCTTGGTGAGCCTTCTACCGATTCTAAGATGCAGATTCATGTCCAGATCGAACTTATATAAAATGTCAGACTCTAAGTAAATTCTTATACAGACAATACTAACTCCTTTATACTTATTTCAGGTTTGCTATAACAGCTAGTATTACCATCATTAAAACAATAAAATGTTCCTAACAGTGGATTCGACCCTTGCTTCGCCGTTCACTATACTATGATAGATCTAGTCCTATTGCTAATAGTTCGTGATTGCACCTTGCATGACACCAAGGTTTTTAGCACTGTTGTCGGGGGCTCGTGTCAAACATACTTATTAATTTAAGATTGAGAATTTGTATATAGTTTCATTTTCTATAAATTGATTCGTTTTCTGTTTATTCGAGTCTGTTTAGAAGTCTGTGAATATTTGAGTCGTAGCAGTTTCTGTTCAGTTCATTTCTAGACATTTACGCTCGAAATCGCGAGAGCCCTTTCGCAATTGCAAGGGATCTAGAATTCGGCAGAATCATTTCTGTCAAGACAACAATCTGTAGTATGAGTTTGTATATTTCTGAGCCGGCCAGGCGAGTGTAATAGTTGCCGAGGCAAGTAACTAACTTTTTATTGTCTTGCAATACGCCACATGGGTCTTAGCCGCCAAAGAGAGATACATACCTGAGATTGAATTTTTTTCATGAAAAAGCGCAAGGAATCTCAAGAAAAGATTGAAAGGCTAGCAAACTACCTAAGCTCACATGAAGGATGTTAGAAAGATAGAGATACCTAATTTGAAGGATACATAAGAAGTAATGGCATGAAAGGAATAGATTCAATGGAAGAAATGGTGCCAATGGAGCTAGAAATTGAGCACTTGTACCAGTAGAAAGATGAACACTACAGAGCTGTGCCCTTCCAATGATTCAGCAGTTTGTGCCAGCAACTGCTCAGACAGAGATTGCAGACGAGGTTTTTCACCCGAAGCCCAATGTTAGTCAAATAGTGACCAATTACACTACTTTTCAGGGAGTGCAAAATGAAGATCCTAGTGTTCATGTCACCAACATTTTGGAGAAAATCAGCACAGTCAAACCAGCAGGAGTGCCTGAGGACAACATCAAACTGAAGTTGTTTTCTTTCACACTGAAGGACAAAGCAAAGCAATGTCTTTTGTCTCTAGCAACAAGTTCTATCCAATCTTGGACAGATCTACTACAAAATTTTATAAACAAGTACTGTCTACTTGGTAAGTCATTTCAAATGAGGCAAGAGATCATGAATTTAAGATAGAAAGCTAGTGAAACCTTTTAAGAGGCCTGAGAAAGATTCAAGGAAGTGCAACGGACATTTGGAACAAATAAAAATTAAAACTCAATGGGGAACACATCAAGTTGAGACTGTACGGTCAGCTGAAGGCGTATTCGGAGAGGACACCTCTCAACAGATCTTATACCAGCTGTTAGTAATAAATGAAAAGATGGATGGGATTCAAGATCGCATCACCAATGTAGATAAAGTTCAAGATATTTAGACAACCAACACTGTGGACGTGAGCTATATAAGAAGGAAAAGAAATCCTTTTGGGCACGGATATCGCCCAGATTCTCACGATCACCCTGGTTTTTGATATAGTGATCTGAATTGTAGCAAGAGATTGAAGAAAAGTGGAGGATTCATGCCTCAATCAAGCATCCGGTGGTTGGGAAACATCTTTGTACAAGATGAGCTCAACTGTGACCGAAAGTGTCAACAAACTTACGAAGTCCATGAGCGAGCTTAGTGTAAATTTCACATAGTATTGTTAGAAGAATGATGCAAGACTGATGAACTAAGAAGCTTTAGTGAAAAATTTGTCGCACTAAGTGGGAAAAATTGCTAAACAGGTGTCAGCATGTCCTCTGGGAGGATTTCCAAGTAATAATGAGAAGAATCCGAAGGATGTGGATGCGATCATGACCAGAAGTGGAAAAGAATTGCCTCAACTGACCATAAGAGAGGAAACATAAAGTGTGAACCAGAACACAGTAGAGTTAGGAGAAATAGGTATCTTGCAATTGTGAGATATCAGTCCGCAATTGAGAGTATCTGAAGATTTAGCATACGATCAAGGAAAGCAGCAGCATGTAGCAGGTAAGTCTTCTAGAACTGTTACCATTAATCCTGCATCTTTACCCTATCCCCCTCATATATCTAATCCGAATCACGATGATGCTCATTACAAGAAGTTTATAGAGTTGTGTTGGTCCCAATGAAGGATGAGAATATAGTCAGGGGGGTTGGAATGACTATATTGGAGTTTAAAATTTTTTCCTTATATTTAAAAGCTTTTGGGTAGTGGATAAGTCCCTTCTTAAAAGCTGTTTCAAAGTAGATTAAACATACACAGAGTACAAATGAAATGCAGTAAAGAAATGATGTAAAGTAAAGTGCAGTAAGTAAAAGAACACAAAGGTTTATAGTGGTTCAGTGTGGTGTAATCCCTTAGTCCACTCTTCTTATGTGACGATTGGAGGAACTCACTATTGTCTTTCACCAATATAATAATATGACTGTCCTTGGCTACACAAGCTTCACAATCCGAGACTTTCAGTCCCTGGCTACAAAAGCTTTAGTGACTCAGTCTTCCATATTTCTCCTTGAGATCAAATCCTTCAGCAGCTATCACATAGGGTGCGATTCATTCTCAGACGATCTGATTCAATTGCTGCAAACTGGTGTGAATAAGATTCACAAAGGGTAGATCAATATCAGTACTTGATGTAGATTTGTAGCTCTAAATACTGAGTTGATCTCTAGATATTTCTTTTCAAGTTCCGATAAAATGCTTTTTCAATTGATAGAGTTTCTGTACTTTTTGTATTCAATCTTGTTGTTCTTCTTGTCTGTTAATGCCTTATCTTTATAGCCTTGATTTTATTTGAATTTGAAATTCCGTTCGTTGGCTATTATATGCAGAGAATAATCCTTGATTTATTTCTTGATCTTTCCTTGATGGATTCTCCATAATTTCAGTGATCCGGATTTTCTTCAAACGTTCATCATAAAATCTGCCCTTGAATGATTCTACATTAATTGGTTGATTTGTATTTAACATTTAGAATGAAATGCAGATAGCATACTTCACTTGCCTGTTTCTTGACTCGGCTGTTTTTTGACCGGTATAGTGAAAACTGCTTATAAGATGTTACATTGCTGTTGAGATTCACTTCACCATTATGCTTGATAGTCAGCCAGTAGAGCCTTTACATAGCCGTTTTACTATTTTGTAAAGTAAGTAAATGTGTAAAGTAAGTAGAGAAAGAGTTATAGTGGTTCCAGGTGGTGTAATCCTATCAGTCCACTCTTACCCTGTGATATAGGAGGAAAATTCCACTAGAACTCCTTGAGGTACGCAGTTACAAAAAGTCCTATATGATAGTCCTTAACTAATCCTTAGTCTCACTATCTAAACAGCTAAAGAACATGTTGGATTGCTGCTCATTCAACTGCTTGAGCCACTGGTCCTTAGAGGGTTGTATTTTCTCTTCACCATCTACCACAAATAAAACAGTCTACCCGACTGAAAATGTCACAACTGTCCTTGGCAACTCCTTGACCGGATTTCTTCACAGTCTAAACCTTTGATTGGGAATCAAAGTTGGGCTGAGAATCAATAAATTGATTCTTTCTTGTGGTTCTTCAAAGTGTAGAAATCTGGATATGATCGATGTAGCTTGAACACTTGAAGAATTCTAGATATGATCTTGTTGAGCGCAAATAATGATAGCAATTCGAATGAACTAGACTTGTGCACAAAAATGCTTGTAATCTTGTTAATTCCATGTCTGATCCTTGGTGCAAAGTCCTCTATTTATAGTGTGAGGTCCAACGTTCATCTTGCTTGAATTCGAATTGTATCAACGTCTATATAGTAACGGCTATATTTAGTGACCGTTCTGACTTGTCAGTATTTCATCCAATAGGGTTTCTTTCTTTACCACGTTTGAATGTACTATCAGTTTTTTGGATGGCTGACTATAAAACTTAGTTTCCTGATTGGTTTTATACTGAGTATGTCAGTTTTTAGTTTACTAACTGACTTAGAGCATTAACTGAGTTTTTACTCTTCTTCAAAAACATCAGTACTCTATTTATCTGATTATATGTGACTGAATCAGATTACATCATTCCTTATGAAGATTATCTAAGATATCATTGTCCTTATGATTCTTAGGTCTTCTACAAGATCCATAAAGTCAGTTTAGGCCATCACAGACTTACCTGAATACTAACTTTACAGTCTCGGCTTAAAATCTTTATAACTGAGTTTGAACCGTCAATTCTTCAATCTTCCTTAACTGAGTCTGTGTCCCTCAGTTCATCAAATACTAAGTTTGTTCCCTCAACCTTCAGTTCTAGATAAGCCAACTGAGCCTGTGTCCCTCAGCGAACTTACCTTCTTCAGTTCTGAGTGAACTTTCAGTTCTAGTTAAGTTCCAGTTATCTAGATGATTTCCAGTTTCTTAGATGATTTCAAGTTTCAGTTCTGCGACACTTCTATCTATTACAGTGCTTGTCTGATATAAAATATACAAATATCAGACTCTAGTAAAACTTATACATTCAGTTCTAGACATATTTTAGCTTTCCACTATAACAGTTAATTTAAGCACTTCGTCAATGGGGTGTTAACAAACTTGTTCTTGAATAAGATGAATCGTCATCAAAATTAAATTTTATTCCCAACACAGTCCGTAGGTCTTTACTTTACTTTGCTGGTTCCTTGGCAGTCTTCACTAAGCTATTCACAAAGATTTTACTAAGCCGTCCTTCCAGTCTATTATAGTGCTTGTCTGATTGAACTTATACAACATGTTAGAATTCTAAGTAAAGCCTATACACACATTACTTATATTTTTAGACTTATTTTAGGCTTGTTATAACAGCTAGTATGGCCATCATCAAAACAGTTAAATGTTCCTAACAATTTCCCCCTTTTTGATGATGCCAAAACCCTCATAAGCATGAACATTAAGTCAAACATTTTCATAGAAAAAAAAAACTCAAAAACTTTATTCATCCATAAAGGGCATAATTTAATCAAAGGCAAAAATAGCGAAAACTATTACAGTCTACTTTTTCTCTTGAAATATGTTGCCTTTACTTGTGCTTCTAGTGCATTTACCTTTGGAGATTTTAGGCTTATTACTACCTTCCCTCTTTTTGGTAGCATCATGCCTCTCTTCCAGAAACTTGTTGGTGGCCTCGGACATAGTTATGATTGTGTCAAACTGCTGGATTGCATCATCTAATATGCTTTCAATACCCTGAATTTGTAGACTGTGATTGTTCAGAGTGTCTAGCATGGGTTTAAGCTTGTCATCAACTGCTCATGCTAGATATTCCATTTTTTCATAAACATGTTGAGTGACCATTGAATTTAGTTGGTAGATCAAGTCACCTTGTTTTTCCATCACAACATCTTGAACCTCAATGTGACTGATAAGAGCCTCAATCTTTTGCTCCATGGAGGTTTAGCTACTTCTTAGTACTGTTTGAAGATTTTCCCTACTTAGGATTGTCTCTCCATGTCCACAATCAGAGGATTGATTTCTAGAATAAATGATCTAGCTGGTTCATCGATGTATCTTTGTTGTTCTGTCTTTGGTGCGATTGCATCAGCCGGTTCCTCTTCACTTTTTTTCTTCAATCTCTACATCAGTTAGAGATTGTTGGATATTGATGGAGTCTCCAAGTCCTAGTTGGGACTTAGCTTCTTCTTCATCTGTGACTTCTTCAACTTCATTGGCTGTCGTTCCCCCTTGATCAAAGCTAGGGGTGCTTGGCGAGTCATCTGGTTGTTTTCTTCACCTGATCCACTGTGGTGCTCAGCTTTACTCCTTTGGATATTATCCTGGAGTGTAAAAACATCATCAGAGTCCACATTATCTTCTTGATCATCACTGTGATGATCACCCTCTATCTCTTCTTCTTCATCCGTACTAGGAGTAGATAGTAAGCTTCCTCATCTTCTTCCTATTCTTCATCAGATTCATGACGAACATCTTCCTCTAGATCTTCTCCATCCTCACTGATCACAACGAGTCTGTCTTTATTTCTCGACATGATCCTAAGTTGAGCTTCTTTGGTTTCAGATCTGGTTCTCTTTTTGAACTCAGAACTACTGTTCTTTGGTTGCTTTCTTTTCTACCTAGGTGGCAACTTCTATGATTCATTAACATATGTGAACATTAGTTTTCATCGTGCAATTTATGCAGGTGAATGGGTTGAACCTTCATACAATCAAGTAGATGTTGTAGAGGGATGCCAAAAGATTTCTTGACCCAAAACTCCCATTTCTTTTGTTCTCCTCTCTTTGGTGCTAGTTTCCCAGCATTTATTTTGCCTTGAATCCGCTCCTTGATTCGATTGAAAATGAAGGTGGCCGAGTTAAAATTCTTTCCTTCATAGATGAGGCCATCAGTCGTGCCCTCACCTCTGTCATCCCATGCATCGATCCCAGTCTTCCTTCTATATTCTTGATGATGAGGTGGGCAAATTCAGCAAACGGCTTTTTGAGTGCCAATCTGTTGTAGTTGAGCATTTTGTTCTTGGATGTAGCATCCTTTCCAATTTCCAGCTAGAAAGAGTCAGTGTCAATATCCACGTTACGTGCTTTTGTTGTTCCGGTGCTGGTAGGGCCGAGCAAAGAACCCAATAAACCCGAACCAACCCAAAACCCAAACCGAACCAACCCAAAATAACCCAACCCAGTTGAAACCAAAAATATTGGGTTGGTTTTTGACCCAACCCGAATGCTATTGGGTTGGTTTGGGGTTTTTATTTTTTTCTTCGGTTCGACCCAACCCAACCCGAAAGACATTACAATACATAATTTTATTGATAGCCAATGAAAAATGTTATTGATATTCATTTTCGATCAACAATTATTTTTGTGGTGTGATAATTGAAAAATGAAGAAACATCTGTAGGATTGCAGAATTAGACTAAAATGACTATTCGATGAATATAATATTTTTTCGGATGAATCATGGATCATTTCTTTAACTTTTAAATTTCCATGAATGATTTCCTTAATTCTTAAGTATTGTTCTTTGTTACAATCTCTATACGTTGTTGGTGTGTCATAGATTATTGGATTCGTAATATGATATCCGTAAAAAAATTGTCTTTAAATATTGTTCTCTATGAACATGTGGTAAAATTTGAATTTCGATAGAATACATGTATGGATTTTATTACATCAAAGTTTGATTTAAATACATTGTTTATGGCTTAAAACCTGAAACCCAACCCGAAACTAACTTGAACCAAACCATTGGGTTTTCTAATAATTTGGTTTGGTTTGCGTTAGTATTTTTTTAAACCAACCCGACTAATACTATGAAAAACCCAACCCAAACGAACCCAACCCGACCCAAGCTCAGCCCTAGGTGCTGGAGAGTTTGAGATAGTGTCTGAGGCGTCCCGGTGTAATGACTAGCTCCTTTTCTTTCACTGTTGTGGTAATGGACTCCGGCGTGCCTTTATTTTCGGGAACAAACTTTGCATTGCGCCAAAATGAGATCAAATTATCAAAGCAAATTCCTTTGATCGGCAGATTAAGGAACGTCATTAACACTAAGTTGTTGCATCCATCTGCTAGGCGTCTGGCTTGTGGATCATTGCCGCATAACTCGAGGTAGTGCTCAGGTCGAAAGAATGACCCTGTGGCAATCGATTCTTCATATTGTTTGCTGGAAGATGAAGCCATTTCCTTTGATATTTATGAGAGAAAAGGCTTTGAAATTTCTTGAGAAAATAGGGTTTAAGATATTCAAAGAGGGCGTAAAGTTTTGTGAAAATTCTAAAGTGTTGTTTATAAAGAGGGGGTCAGAGAGTGTGAAACGCTGTTGAATATGGAGAGATTTTGATGGAGTATTGGCATGATGTTGTGTATAAAAATCGCGGTTAACAAGGATAATGAGAGAGAGGATTGAGGCATGTAATGATAGTGCCCGGGAATTGAGGTGTTGCCGTCATTCTCTCTTGTTAAATAATAACCTCCATAAATTAATCCTGGTGTAAGAAAAATAATCAACATGTGTAATCTTCACAAAAAAACATCATAACTCCCTGATATTCCACATGCGTAAAAACTGATTCATTTCAGACTATGCTTCCCTGTTTTATCCAGAGCATTTAACGGTTAAGTGACTTGGAGGATCACAAGGTCGGTGAAGTGGCCTATTTTCTGAGTTGCTGTATCAAAAATATTCCTAACAATCGGTGAAGTGTACTTCGCTGGTACCAATTGTTCGGAAATCTACGCGGGAATGCAGCGGAATTTAAAAATTTAATTCCTTTTAACTAGGATCGACTTCGTTTAAGCAATAAACAAACGAGATAGTAGACGGTGGTTACCTTGGTTGATCTAAAAGATCAACGCTTTGACCGTCTAAGGAGAGTAGTTCTGCATAGAGCCGCCCAAGTGTTCGGCCTCTACCGCTAGTCTACACGAACAGCCCGCTGGAATCCTATCATGGATTGCTATTGGAAAACTCCGGTTGCTAGACCGGCCCTTTTCCCATCTCTCCAACTCTCTATAGGATGCTCTCTATTTTACACAAGAACTATTAGTTCTTGGAATTGTGTTGTACAAAAGAGCTTGACACCCACCTCTTATTTATAGTGAGAGGGGCGCCCCAACTAGAGTGGAGGAGAAGAAAACATTTTCCCAATAAAATTAGGAAAATATAATTGATTGATTTATCTCATTTATTATAATATCTTATATCAAATAAATCTAGGATATATTGTCAATATCTTATATTGACTATATTTATCTTATTACCATAAATCTATTTTTCAAAATCTATTAATATCTAATATTAATATTATGGTAACCTTATTAATTAAATTGCACAATCCAAATATATCCAATATATTTAAAACTTACGCCACATGCATACGTGCACATCTTTAATCACATGATCAACTAGTTTGGCAAACTCACGTGTATTGCATATATAATATATGTTTATTTAATTAATATAATACTATGATTAATTAATTTACAAAATACATGTGTATCATATACACACATAAATTTCGATACATACACATCAACTATGTATATTTAATTAATCAACATAATTAATATTTTGTATTCTATTTATTCATAATAAATAAATACCACCATATTAATTTACCACTATAGCCTTTATAGTCTCGAGATAAACTTTCCTTATTTGGTTATCATCTATAACCACATTTTAATCCGGCTAGATGTTCATATATGTGTGACCCGATAGGCTTCCGAATATGTTGGCCGTAGACACAAAGTGCAAATTACTAAAATGCCCTACATGCCTAACGATCACGGGATAGCGTCTAGCAACACACCGTGACCCCCAATCATCGGAAGAGTCAAATGCAATGTCTACTACCTTTCATGTGAAACAGTTACCGTGTAACTTACAATCCTATCGCAGTAATAATATCCATACGGTAGTACGTCGAATGTCAAACATTAACGACCGTATCTTATAATCTAGATATCATGCTCTCTCGAAGTAACTCGTTTACTCCCACTTTGCAAAGATTCACGAGAGTAAGACATTCCTTATAAGAAGGCCATTTCGGATATTCGATCCCAATCATAGGATACGCGATTCCCGGACGACCAATCATGTATACTCCGCGTGCTTCAATATCATACCCAATCACTACAAACATGATCGCCCGTGTGGCTGTGGAAACCTCAATAGTGTCAAAGCATGACAATCCACACCGTGATGCCATGAAGACTCCCGTCTTAAAGATAATTACACAACCGTCACATAGTGTGACACTTATCCGTGTAAGTGGGCCAGTCTAACGTACGCATTCTCTAACACACGTCCACGTACAGTCCAAGTGTCTCTACACTTTGATAGACGAGATCTATCCCTGCCCTTAAAGACAGAAGACATCTAATACGTGCTAGTCTGTTTATACTATCAATGCCATGTTTAATAGTACATCAGCCTAGAGACATTTAAGTATCAAACTTAGTAAAGTGATTAGAGATCTCATCAATCATAATCGCCTATCATGGTTTCTCTATCATAGTTTAATACTAAGGACGTTATCATTTAACAATTCATAATTGGTTCTTTAGAAGAACAAATATATGACAACATAAAAGCCATTTAACATATGTATAAACATAAAGAAATAGTAGAAATGATCCGACCCGGTCGGATCCGGTCCAACCTGATTGGGTTTAGGACACTATTCCAACAATCTCCCACTTGGCCTAAAACCAATCACTCGCACACACAAGACCAAGTTGAAACACAAGAATCTTATGCAATACTCGCAACCAGCCCTAGCCGTGAATGGATCACTATCCATGGGGACTCAGACTATCTTCATATCATGTTCCAAATGACCAAGTCAAAGGAACAGCCTCAACACACACACGAATCTCTGATGAGACCCTGGTCCTTGCTCCATGCAATGAATCCACTTACTATATCAACTATATAGAAAAGGTGGAAGAACCCTACATGAATGAACCTTCTAGATCCATGTACTGCTCCCGCTGCGCCTCTAAGGCAATTATGTGTTTTGGCCTCGGTTGTAGAATTTACAGTGACCCATAGGCTAGAACATTTCCAGCTCACTGTATCACTTAATCAAAGTGACTACAAACCCAGACTGTAGCTCCCACTCACCTTCATAAGACGCAGGATATACGTCAGTATATCTACGTTTATTTAATTCTAAGTTTCAATAAACTAGGAAACTTTCCTTAACTTGTTTAAGGATATTCTCGACATTCACCAGATTTAATTTCATACTTGCTCATGACTATTCATGGACTATGAACATCCGGCATTATTCTTATGATGGTTTCTATCGCAGTAGCGAAGGAAACCTTCCATAAGCATCATCTTTCTTATCTTTAGGACTAACGTCCTAACATAGATAGATCTTGAGAACACTCGCCAGCAGTATCCCTGTCGCGATCTATGCTAAAACTCCATTTAGCATCACATCTATATAGGTAAACTATAATCTAACATCAGTTAAATCTATCGCTATAGATTCTTATTTCTAAAAATAAGAACTGCTAATCCAAGTGTTTTCGTAAAGACCTTGAACTACCAAACATTAATTGACTGTGACATGGGGTGATGATTCTCGAGAGAGATATCCAATACCTTACTCAAAAATCGTAACACACTCCCACTATCCATATTGCACATGGGGCATAGCCTTCTTTTGACTAAATCAAACTCCTTTGATTATCTAACAAATAAATCGTCTAGAGAAACTTGTTTGAGTCCATAAATGGATCTCGTGGGCTTACATATCATGTCATCATCTATGAACATCGAGCTGTTTGCCCAACGTCTTCAACACTATCATATAGTCATGATACGAAGTTATAACAAGCATTATCTGAATAGAACTGGGCTTAGCCTTACAGGGACATTCCCTCTAGATAAGACAGACTAGGTTCATAACCTGGTTTTCACTGATGGAATCTAATTCTGATATTATGGCTCCTGGACATATCTCTCAATCTTGCCTTTCAAACATTCCTTCATAAGTCGTGAGATATTCATTCTTCAAGATGAACATACCAACAGCCTTTTCAGGCTTGAGGTTATCCACAGACTTACAGAACTTTTGTGTGCACTAAGCAGTGATCTACACCTCATCGCTATGTGGCGTATGCTGATGTTCCTATAGTTGAATAACTCCCTGTGGTTCTCAAACTACCTTTGAGATCTAAATCTACTCCCACTGTTTCTTTTGGAAGAAACACTTCCTCTAGAAGACAGCATGTTTGGAGACAAACATTTTGCTCCGCGGACAAGAAAATAATATCTAGCGTACTTGCTAAGATATTCCACAAAGTTGCTTATGTCGTACTAGGCTCCAAGCCTTTCTGACTTTGCCTATGATAACTTCAAATCATCGGTTAATATAGATTCGACATTATCCTCTTCCATATCTAATATGGAATTTATTCAACCTTTATTCTTTGGAACTCGGTTAAGTATAAGGGCACTATCCCGAAACGGGTAAGGGATAAATCGCATGGCTTGCATCACACCTTTATCATATAAAGTGTTATTTCCATTTTGGGAACACAATCTAATTGCGTATCCCAAAGATGGTATCCTTCAAGGGAGAATCTTATTCCCTTTCAGACGACTTCTAAAACACCCAGGTATTAATTACTTCAATCCAATTGAAGATTAATTCCTAAGTAGCTCATCAATCTCATATTCGTATTAGCTCAAACTTTTCGGGCTTTCCGAATTGTTGTACTTCAATAAGTAGATTCAACTATTTCTAAAAATAGTCATAGTGATTAACAAACAATTATTTGTGGCATTAATTGTCATAATCCAACAAACATCGATATGTTTAAACTTTAGTCAATCTTCTAGGTTTCATAATCTTTTCTTAAAAGGCTATTTTAGTCCTCTTTGGATATGATACGTATAACCCACATGATTCATAATCATAAGGTTCAACATCATCATAATGACGTTTGATTACACGCTTCCCTTCCATAGAGACTGTGCCTAGAGTAACCACAAATCAAGGATAACAACCATACAAATATTTAATTGATATCTCATAACATATATCAACTATATAGTGACATCAATCTAGTATGTTAGATTCAGTTACCTTCCAACTTTATCGGAATAACATTTATTCTTTACAATTGAATATGTCTACTAAATCCTAACAAATAACTGAAAGTATGTTCTTCATAAGAACCGGAACATAATAATATTTATTTAGTTCCTTTATCGCTTTTCTAGATCTTGAATATGGTAAGTGTTACAACGCTTTGCTTCACCTTCCATATCTATTTAATCTTTCTAATTTAAACACACTCTTGAAGATATCATATATCTAAGAGTTGACTTTGAACTTAGATAGATTTATCTCAACTTACTTGCCTAGAATAGAAACTTCAATAAGTTCTCTATTTAAGCACATGCCCTAACTTTCCTTTCAATCCTTTAAGCACTTGTAAATATTTCTTAGTGTAGTCTTCATAAGACTTAATAAAGATCACAAGAGCTATGTCTTTGATTTTCTTTCATAAAGAAAATCTAAAGTTTATTAAATAGTTTATTTAACCTTTTGAATCGTATTCAAAACATTGACTATTTAATTAACCTTTAAGCAATGATAGAATTAAGTCGATACTTAAATCTTATAATTTTGAAAACAACCTTTCCAAAATTAGAGTGGTCATTCTTATCCAACGTTTGAATTAATTGTCATCGTATGACTGAATGATCATCTTGGATCGTATCCAATATATGATTAATTCGTTGAAACTTATTTCAAATGATTCGATCATATCATGAGATTCCGCTTTCATTAATAATTATAGCCTTGGTGTACTCCATCAAATATGTAGTCTCCTGGTCTCTAACTACTATAACGGGATTGCTCGTGTCATTGCTTATTTTAAAAAGATTAATATTACTTAACCATATTTGAGAACGTTTCTCAAAAGGTAACAGTCATAATTTGGTTTTACTAATCGAGTATAAAACATATATATAAAGTTTGCTAAAACTACAACATAAAAATGAAAATAAAAGAGTGTTGTTGTTTATACACGCAAAATCAAAAATGGTCTTTTGGTTTATGATTTTGCTCCCACTAGTCAACTACTTCCAATTGACTTTCAAGAATTTTCCAAAATTCTTTAGTGGCTGAGATCCAATCTAGTTGCCTCGATTCCCGGCGGTGGTCGATCAACCAAGATAATTTCGAAAGGTAGGTAACTCCTTTACCATTCACATCTCTATGTGATTCTCAGTGGTTGACTAGTCAACTCTTTGGCGATACACATCACTATGTGTTAGTCAACCCCTTGTCTCTAAAGTCAGACGGCCCTGACGGTGGCCAATCACCGAAAGACTCTAGTCAAGTCATAACCCAATATTCACGAGATCTCATACGATCATATCTCAATAACGATTTATATACCCGAGGTAGGTCAACTCCCGGCGTGGTCGATCGCTTGATCCGAACACAGTGCTCTTCACCGTCGTTATAATATTGGGAGACAATATTTCGACTTGATTTTTGTTGTGGAAGTATTTTTCAGTAAATTAATTCACTTAATTAATTTTAATTTCGGTCTCATCAATTATATCTATCTCTATAGATATATATCCTACACATTTATCTAGATCGTGCCTAGTCATGCATCTATCGTATCATATAAAATAAATACAAGCACAAAATAAATAAATGCGTAAAGTAACCGGTATGATCATGGACTTTTCCTAGGTGCGTTTTCGAATACAAAGTGACGAAACCGCGGGTCACAATCTAAGGTAGCTGCAACCGCCAATAGGATCTTTAATGCGCCATTTTTCAATGGGATCTTTATTCTTCTTTCTTTGGTCTCCATCTTCTGCTCCATTCTTGTTACATTTAATTCTATCTAATAAAACAAATACACCCGCCGCATACGGGGGAGGTCAACGGGAATGGGATAAATGTAGAAAATAAACTAGGTCACGTTCTTCATAACGGCTTAGGACAATTTTTAAACCAATAGAAAAATTAAATCATTCACATCTATCCTATCGGCCGAGTCCATGATCAATCGGGGTCCATATAATCATATTATATCTACTATATCTAATTCATACAATAACATCTTATGAAAAAGATAAAATTAAAATTTGACTACTTGCGTCTTAATTAATCAATTAACATTTAATCTATTAAATAATTTTATCCAATCAATTAACTAATTAACAATTAATTAATTAAATGATTTTAATCGAAATAAAATTAACGATTAATTTTAAACCAATTTTAATTTTAATTTTAATTAATTAGAACTATTCCAAAAGAAATCAAAATTAAAATTATTTCTCTTTTGTTTCTTTCCTTTTGATTCTTAATCAAAAGGGATGCCTTTGGTTTCCTAAACCAAAAAACATCTTCCTAAACCAAATTTGGCTTAGGCCTGGCCACTTTCCAAAATCAAAATTTTGGAAGTGGCCTATGCCTAGGCCTTTTACAAATCAATTATTTGAAAATGGCCTAGGCCTATTCCAAATCAAATATTTGGAAAGGCCAAATAATTTTGGTTTAGGCCTGGCCACTTTCCAAAATCAAAATTTTGGAAGCGGCCTAGGCCTAGGCCTTTTCCCAAATCAAATATTTGGAAAGGGCCTAGGCCTATTCCAAACAAATTTTGGAAAAGCCATTATTATTTTAATGCTATGTGGCATCCCAATGGCCCAAACTATTTGAACCATTGGTTAGCCAAATGACACAACTAAACAAAGGAGGAATTACCAATCACAACTATGAACCATATAGAAACACAAAATACACAAAACAAAAAGAAAGAGACCACTAAGCACCGCCAACCGACAACCATAAAGGCCGCCGCCGCCGCCGACGGTGGTGGTGCCGCCACCAATGGCCGAGCACCACCCGATCTCCTTTTTTATTATTCTTTTAGTGTATCGCTTTTGCGAATCTAAAATCTTTCATCTTTTAATTACGTGATTTAAAACGATAAAATTAACTACGCAAAATAACATGCTTATTGCTTAAGCTCGAAACTCTCTCTGATACCATTGTTAGGAAATCAACGCAGGAACGCAGCGGAATTTAAAATTTTATTTCCTTTTAACCAGGATCGACTTCGTTTAAGAAATAAACAAACGAGTTAGTAGACGGTGGTTACCTTGGTTGATCTAAAAGATCGACGCTTTGACCGTCTAAGGAGAGTAGTTCGCGATAGAGCCGCCCAAGTGTTCGGCCTCTACCGCTAGTCCACACGAATGTAGCCACCGAATCCTATCATGGATTGCTATTGGAAAACTCCGGTTGCTAGACCGGACCTTTTCCCCTCTCTCCAACTCTCTATAGGATGCTCTCTATTTTACACAAGAACTATTAGTTCTTGGAATTGTGTTGTACAAAAGAGCTTGACACCCACCTCTTATTTATAGTGAGAGGGGCGCCCCAACTAGAGTGGAGGAGAAAAAACATTTTCCCAATAAAATAAGGAAAATATAATTGATTGATTTATCTCATTTATTATAATATCTTATATCAAATAAATCTAGGATATATTGTCAATATCTTATATTGAATATTTCCAAGATATTGTCAATATCTAATATTGACTATATTTATCTTATTACCATAAATCTATTTTTCAAAATCTATTAATATCTAATATTAATATTATTGTAATCTTATTAATTAAATTGGACAATCCAAATATATCCGATATATTTAAAACTTGCGCCACATGCATATGTGCACATCTTTAATCACTTGATCAACTAGTTTGGCAAACTCACGTGTATTGCATATATATATATAATATATGTTTATTCAATTAATATAATACTATGATTAATTAATTTACAAAATACATGTGTATCATATACACACATAAATTTCGACACATACACATCAACTTTGTATATTTAATTAATCAACATAATTAATATCTTGTAATATATTTATTCATAATAAATAAATACCACCATATTAATTTACCACTATAACCTTTATAGTCTCGAGATAAGCTTTCCTTATTTGGTTATCATCTATAACCACATTTTAATCCGGCTAGATGTTCATATGTGTGTGACCCGATAGGCTTCCGAATATGTTGGCCGTAGACACAAAGTGCAAATTACTAAAATGCCCTTCATGCCAAACGATCACGGGATAGCGTCTAGCAACACACCGTGACCCCCAATCATCGGAAGAGTCAAATGCAATGACTACTACCTTTCATGTGAAACAGTTACCGTGTAACTTACAAATCCTATCGCAGCAATAATAATATCCATACGGTCGACGTGCGTCGAGTGTCAAACATTAACGACCGTATCTTATAATCTGATATCATGCTCTCTCTCAAGTAACTCGCTTACTCCCACTTTGCAAAGATTCACGAGAGTAAGACATTCCTTATAAGAAGGCCATTTCGGATATTCGATCCCAATCAGAGGATACGCGATTCCCGGACGACCAATCATGTATACTCCGCATGCTTCGATATCATACCCAATCACTACCGCATGATCGCCCCGTGGCTAGGGGAAACCTCAATAGTGTCATGTTAAGGGTCAATTTGTAGTGTTTTATAAGGATATATTTTATATCAATATTCCTCATATATGGATGTTTTTCGTAGAATTCGAGCTTATAATCGATTAATTGAGCAAATGACGTTTTGAATAGTTAAAATGCAAAATCGAGTAAATATCGTGGTTTTATTATCTATTTTGTATGGTTTTACGTTTTGCTCGGTTTTGTCATCTTTTAGGTGCACAAATGTGGAATGGAAGAGGTCTAAATGATGTTTGATTGAAGATTAAAAAGGAAAGAAAGAGATACAAGAGGATGAAGATGAAATAAAGCTTGGGAAAATCCCGAAAACGACTCGTAATACGACGGGCTAGTCAAAAAGGCGTTTTTTGAAGAAGAGTCCTTAATGAAAGTTGTAGAGTTTTCCGAGAGATTTTTTATGACATTCGGATCATAATTTTTGGAGGTCTACAACTCAAGATATGAATTTTAGAAATTTTATTCCAATAAATATGTCCCAGCCGACATACTCCTCTATAAAAAGCAGCAGCTTGTAACCCTAATAACACACAATTCATTCAGCCGCAATTCTCACAGCAGCAGCGGCAACTTGGCTTTTCAAGGCCGGTCACCCGAGCCTTGTGCTCGGGTGATCCGGGTTAGATTAGGATGTCGTTTTTCTTCCGTTTTCGATTCATGGATTCAATCATGTACCAAACTACGTGAGTTTATTTATTTAATTTATTCAGTCCTTATTCGTTTTTTATGATCTTTAATTTATTTTGTGTCGTTCTATGATTTTGATGCTATGATGTGAATTAGATCGAGAGATCAGTTTGCTATTGATACGTTTACAACATACGGAAGTTGCGTAGACTAGATCACCATAGAAAGATAGGATCTTTAATCATTAATTATGTGACAAATTAATTGGTTAATTATCTAGGTTGTTAGATTCTAAAATACGAGAGTTAACCTGAATCTATACCGAGTTTTGTTTGGTAAATCGATCTCAACATTCGGAAGATGAGAGATTGATAAATTGGACTCACTAAGGAATTAGGAATCCATAGCTTGAGATTAAATTCACTAAGGAATTAGGGATTTGTATCTCGTGTAAAGGTGAAACCACAATTTGAATTAAAATCATGAGATGAACTAGGATTGAAATCACTTGGTTTGTGCACTGTTTGATCCCATGTATCTTTAGTTTAGGTTAGTTTGTGTTATTTTATTTTGTAGGTTAGATTTATTTTAATTGCTCTTTCGTTTATTTTATTTGGTCTTTCGTTTATTCGTTTTTCCTAAGTAACAATCGAAAGGAATTAGTGAAATTAGATTCAACATCCTAATTCCCTGTGGATCGACCCTGTACTTACCCTACTATGCTATCAACTACCCGATATTTGGTCGGTTAGGAGTTAGTTTGCATGTTAAGTATAGGTTTATAAATTTTCTTTTGTTTTTATGATGCAAAATCCTCCAACAAAAGTGGCGCCGTTGCCGGGGAATCGGTGTCATGTTGAATCTGGTTTTGTTAATTTCTCGATTTTGTTACGTTTATTTTCGTTTCCAATAAAAGTAGCGTCGAATAGATTGAGAGTTTTTATTTTGCCGTGTTTCGATGACCGTAGGGTTAAGAATGTGCAAAAGTTTTTTTACTCAACTGCTTTACGTGAAGTTTGTGTTTAGTTGTTACCTAGTCTAACCTCGTATAAAATTTATCTCGTGGTCGCTGGTCTGCGCTGCTCGTGGCTTTGTGTTGTGCTTATGAGATTTAGGGTTTCGTGTCTCTCCTGCATTGTCTGTGCAAATTCGTTGTATGGACGAAGCGTTCAAGTAAGTGAACGCCCGCCCAGCCTCATAAGTTGCGAGTGAACGCGCGTCTGGTTTTAGGGCGCTCGTCCGTCCCGAAGTTTCGACTCGCTCGATTTCGAGATCCAGACGAGCGTCGCTTTTGTTGGACGACCGTCCGAGGAGAAATCACCAAGTGAACGGCCGTCCGGTATTCTCGAACGTTCGTCCGATGCATTTTCATGGCGCATTTGCGTCTTAAAGGGTTGAACGTTCGCCTAGTCTTTGTGCTTTAAGGTGAACGTTCGTTTGAATTAATGAACGCCAGTCCAGGTTCTGATTTTTTTTCTTGATTTTATTTTCAATGCTTTTATTTGATGTGGATTTTTTAATAAGAGCTTCTGTGGCTAATTTCTTTTACGTAGATGTTCTGAACTTGCATATTCATATCTTTTCATCTACGAATCCATGTTAAATAATTGAATCTAATTGATAATTCATCTAAGCATGTTATAGTTAATGTTGGTTCTCGTACGCTATAACTGGTCTTATTGTTATTTAGTAGCTAATGTCGGTTTCCGTATGCTACGCATCACGTGATGAATCTTGTGAGCTTTGAGACCTATGTGCTTTCTTGTTTTTAGCTGTAACTCATATGGGTAGCTACTGTCGGTTTTCCGTATGCTACGTCCAGTCCATATGAGTTATATCTGTTTAGTATAGCTAACTATTGGTTTTCCATAATGCTATCACCTTTGACGAGTCTTAAAGCGCGTCTACACTGCATGTAATGAACAAAGACTCATCGTTTATCGTAACCTGTCATTATTTGGTAGACGTTTATTTTATACATGTCATGTTGCTAATGAGTGGGCTAGTTTTCTTTCTTTTATTTTCTTTTATTTTTGCATATCACTTAGATGAATATCATTTAGCTGCATATCATCTAGTTGCATTGTTTTTCTATTTTTCTTTTATTTTCTTGGCGTAGTTAATCATCCGGTTTCCGTAATACTACCTCGCTTTTTATTTTGTTTCTCGCACGGGCCGTAGTCACCGTGTAGAGTTGTCGTGGTCAACTTGCTCGGCTGAGCCTGTCGAATTTATTTTTTTATTTATTTTATTTTTAGGATTGCATATCATGTAGATTGCATTGTAGTATATTTTCATATAGTTGCACCTAGCCTACGACTTTGTAGTATTTCATGTATAGTATTCAATCTTTAGTTGAGCTTAAGTTGAAAAATCTCTATGATCCTTTTCTTCATGTGCTTTATATGTGTAATCTTTTCTTTTTCCCCGAAGACTCTTTTTGCACTAATCAAGTCTGCATGATACTTTCTATAGCTATTGTGCACTTTAAAGATGTATTCAGTTGTCCTGTGATGCTCCACAGTCTACTGAGCTATGCAGCAATTTTTGTTTTTACCGATTTTTCCGGAATTGCCAGCATCCAATCAGCTAAGTTCTCTAATTTATTATTTCTGTACAACTTGAGGACAAGTTGCAATCTAAGTGTGGGGGAGAGGATGGTTTATATGTATCTATGAGTCGTTTGTGCTTAATTTTAAAATTTTTGTTATATCCCGAGTAGACAAAGGCATATCTTTGCTTGAGTTTATATCATTTTTGCTATATTCTGTATATTTAGTAATTTTAGTTGTTTCACCCGACACTCTTTTTCACATGCCATAGTAAATGATGAGCTAAATGTGGAAAGCCTACCCCATTTTAGTTGGAGATTTTTGATGATTATAGCATGTTTCTTTGCTTATGTACAATTCTTGAAAAGTTTAGTAGTTTGTATTCTAGGATTAAAGTATGACATCTTGTGAATATCATAAGTTTGAATGTGATAAGTGAAACGTGATTAAGTCTTTGCAATAGTAATAAATTGTTTACTTGAGGTGTTATGCTCAAAGGGGTCTGTGCTACTAGAAAATAATCTTTTCCACCTGCGAGCCGAAAATCTCTAAGTAAACATAATTGTAATTGTGTGTGTCGGAAGTCGGTTTATGATTTGGGTGAGGTAGGGTGTACCACGTATGTCCTATTCCACTATGATGACCAAAAGCTCACGACGGTCAGTTTATAGCATTTGCCTTATGATTGGAGTAAGGTAGGGATTATCTTGAAATGTCCTATTCGCTATGAGGGCAAAAGCTTATTACGATGTGTGTTAGAAAAGTGTGAAAAAGTGAAAATATTGAAATATATTATTATGAATAAGTAAGGACTTAGTTATCGTTAATCTTATACCCAGTATAAATCAAGGATATGTTGTAGGGATTATCCTCTGAGTCCATCGAAAATGTTTTAGATATTCTCTACTATTTCTTTTTGGGATATGTATGTTTTGTAAAGTGCTGTTATAATTTTTGAATATTTCTAACTTAGATGGGAAACCGGGCTAGTTTTGGTTTGAATAACTTTCAAATTGTGGAACTTAGTGGATGTTTATTATGGCTATGCACACCTTTACACGGGTGAACTTCTAAGTTATTGAATATACTTCATATTTGTATGGATGTTTATTTGTCTCGAGCTTGATTTTGTTTTGTTTTGCTCGGGGCGAGCAAAAGATAAGTGTGGGGAGTTGTTAAGGGTCAATTTGTAGTGTTTTATAAGGATATATTTTATATCAATATTCCCCATATATGGATGTTTTTCGTAGAATTCGAGCTTATAATCGATTAATTGAGCAAATGACGTTTTGAATAGTTAAAATGCAAAATCGAGTAAATATCGTGGTTTTATTATCTATTTTGTATGGTTTTACGTTTTGCTCGGTTTTGTCATCTTTTAGGTGCACAAATGTGGAATGGAAGAGGTCTAAATGATGTTTGATTGAAGATTAAAAAGGAAAGAAAGAGATACAAGAGGATGAAGATGAAATAAAGCTTGGGAAAATCCAAAACGACTCGTAATACTGACGGGCTAGTCAAAAGGCATTTTCTCAAGAAGAGTCCTGAATGAAAGTTGTAGAGTTTTCCGAGAGCTTTTTATGACATTCGGATCATAATTTTTGTAGGTCTACAACTCAAGATATGAATTTTAGAAGTTTTATTCCAATAAATATGTCCCAAATTGACTTATTCCAAATTTGACATACTCCTCTATAAAAAGCAGCGACTTGTAACCCTAATAACACAATTCATTCAGCCGCAATTCTCACAGCAGCCGGCGCAACATGGCTTTTTTTAGGCGGTCACCCGAGCCTTGTGCTCGGGTGATCCGGGTTAGATTAGGATGTCGTTTTCTTCCGTTTTCGATTCATGGATTCGATCATGTACCAAACTACGTGAGTTTATTTATTTAATTTATTCAGTCCTTATTCGCTTTTTATGATCTTTAATTTATTTTGTATCGTTCTATGATTTTGATGCTATGATGTGAATTAGATCGAGAGATCGATTTTGCTATTGATACGTTTACAACATACGGAAGTTGCGTAGACTAGATCACCATAGAAAGATAGGATCTTTAATCATTAATTATGTGACAAATTAATTGGTTAATTATCTAGGTTGTTAGATTCTAAAATACGAGAGTTAACCTGAATCTACACCAAGTTTTGTTTGGTAAATCGATCTCAACATTCGGAAGATGAGAGATTGATAAATTGGACTCACTAAGGAATTAGGAATCCATAGCTTGAGATTAAATTCACTAAGGAATTAGGGATTTGTATCTCGTGTAAAGGTGAAACCACAATTTGAATTAAAATCATGAGATGAACTAGGATTGAAATCACTTGGTTTGTGCACTGTTTGATCCCATGTATCTTTAGTTTAGTTTAGGTTGTGTTATTTTATTTCGTAGGTTAGATTTATTTTAATTGCTCTTTCGTTTTTTTTATTTGGTCTTTCATTTATTCGATTTTCCTAAGTAACAATCAAAAGGAATTATTGAAATTAGATTCAACATCCCAATTCCCTGTGGATCGACCCTGTACTTACCCTACTATGCTATCAACTACCCGATATTTGGTCGGTTAGGAGTTAGTTTGCATGTTAAGTATAGGTTTATAAATTTTCTTTTGTTTTTATGATGCAAAATCCTCCAACATGTCAAAGCATGACAATCCACACCGTGATGCCGTGAAGACTCCGGTCTTAAGGATAATTACACAACCGTCACATAGTGTGACACTTATCCGTGTAAGTGGGTCAGTCTAACGTACGCATTCTCTAATACACATCCACGTACAGTCCAAGTGTCTTTACACTTTGATAGACGAGATCTATCCCTGCCCTTGAAGACAAAAGACATCTAATACGTGCTAGTCTGTTTATACTATCAATGCCCTGTTTAATAGTACATCAGCCTAGAGACATTTAAGTATCAAACTTATTAAAGTGATTAGAGATCTCATCAACCATAATCGCCTGTCATGGTTTCTCTATCACAGTTTAATACTAAGGACGTTATCATATAACAATTCATAATTGGTTCTTTAGAAGAACAGATATATGACAACATAAAAGCCATTTAACATATGTATAAACTTAAAGAAATAGTAGAAATGATCCGACCCGGTCGGATCCGGTCCAACCTGATTGGGTTTAGGACACTATTCCAACACCAATGCCTTACCTACCAAGTGAGCGCACCCAAAGTCGTAAAGGTTCAGACAGCTGGTGAAGTCACTCCACTAATTACTCTAGTTAGCTGCTCCTTGTAACTTAATCAATTTCAATCATCCCCAATTCAGTTCGTAACTTGCAGAATCATTCATGACTGCGAGGTTTTGTGAAAATATAAGACAATTGATCTTTTGTTGATATGTATCTCAAAATTACATCTCTTTTCTCCACATGATCTCTGATAAAATGATGTCTCACATCAATGTGCTTTGTTCTTGAGTGAAGCACTTGATTCTCTGTAATTGATATTGCATTGTGTTATCACCCATGATTGGAATTGTCTTCTCTTCTATTTCATTGTCTCTTAGATGTTGTCTGATTCCCAGTACTTGTGCACAACAGCTGCCTACTGCTATATATTCTGCTTCAACTGTTGAGGTAGATATCGAATTTTGCTTTTTACTAAACCATGATACTAGTCTACTGCCTAGCATCTGACAAGATCATGAAGTGATTTTTCTATCAATTTTACATCCAGCATAGTCTGAATCTGATTATGATATCAATTTGAATCCTCCATCTTTTGGATACCAAATTCCCACATTGATTGTGTGCTTCAAATATTTGATGATTCTCTTAGCTGCCAACAAATGATATTCCTTTGGTTCAGCTTGAAATCTTTCTCCTACTGCAAATGCTATATCAGGTCTGCTTGCAGTTAGGTAGAGTAGAGATCCAATGATTGCTTTGTATAACTTTTGATCAACATCCTTCCCATTTTCATCCTTTCCAAGTATAATTATTGCATACATTGGTGTTTCAGAAGTTCCACTAGTGTCCATACCATACTTGTTGATTAAGTCTTTTGTATACTTTTCTCATTGATGAAGATCCCATCTTTCATCTGTTTCACTTGTAAACCAAGGAAGCAGTTGAGCTCTCCCATCATACTCATTTGAAATATGATTTTCATCAGATTTGCAAATTTTCACACATCTTTTCATCTTCGGATCCAAAAATGATGTCATCTACACAGATCTGAACTAGCAAAGTGCTTCTTCTATGTTCTAGTTTGAAAAGAGTCTTGTCAATGATTCCTTTGCTGAATCTATTGTTGATCAGGAAATGTGACAGTGTCTCATACCAGGCTCTAGTGGCCTGTTTGAGTCCATATAATGTCTTTTTGAGCTTGTATACTTTATCTTCTTTTCCTTTGATCTGGAATCCAGGTGGTTGTTCCACATACACTTCTTCTTCTATGAGTCCAATTATAAATGCAATCTTTACAAACATCTGATAGACTCTGAAGTCTTTGTGAGCTGCAAAGGCTAGAAAAAGTCTGATTGCTTCCAATCTTGCTACTGGTTCAAAGGTTTCATCATAATTTATGCCTTCTGCTTGAGAATATCCTTTTGCAACTAGTCTTGCTTTGTTTCTGATTATTGCTCCTTGTTCATCCATCTTGTTTCTAAACACCCACTTTGTTCCAATGATGTTTTCCATGTCTGGTCTATCAACAAGTTCCCATACATCATTTCTTTCAAATTCATTGAGTTCTTCTTGCATTATGTAAACCAAACATCATCTTGGATTGCTTCATCTATTGTTTTAGGTTCCACCTATGATAGAAAACAAGTGAGCATGCTTTCCAGTTGTCTTCTGGTTCTAACACATGTATGAACATCTCCAATGACTTGTTATTCTGGATGATCTTTGAGCCAATTTAAATCTGGTTGAAGTTGTGCTTGTTCTGGTGCTTCTTCTGTTCCTTGTTGTGCATCAGCTTCTTGAGTTTATGTTGGTGGCTCTATTGTAGCAGCTGGCATTTAATCTTGATTATCAAAATAGTGATTCAGAATTGTAGCTGGTACTGTTTTATCCATATAGACTTGTCTTTGTGCAGCTTGTTCTTCAAAAGTGTGTAAGTCTTCACAACTAGTGTTTGGTTCATCAAACACTACATGAATTGATTCTTCAATCACCAAAGTTCTTTTGTTTAGTACTCTGAAGGCTTTGCCGGTATATGAATATCCCATAAATATTGCTTCATCAGCTTTTTCCACAAAAGTATATAGCTGATTCCTGTTAAAAAAAACATTTATATCCAAACTTGTGCAAATGTGATATGTTAGGTTTTCTTCCATTCCATATTTCATAGGGTTTTTTCCCTGATGTTTATTAATGATGGATCTGTTTTGAGTATAACATGCTGTGTTTACTGCTTCAACACAAAATCTCGTTGCTAAACTTGCTTCTGCTATCATGGTTTTGACAGCTTCCTTGAGTGTTCTATTTCTTCTTTCTGCTACTCCATTTTGTTGTGGAGTTCCTACTGCTGATAGTTCATGTAGTACACCATTTTCTTCACAGTAAGTTCTGATTACTTCATTCGGAAATTTCGTGCCTCCATCTGATCCTATTTTGATGATCTTCAACTCCTTTTTATTCTTAATTCTTCTCAATAAATCTGGCAGCTTCTTGAGTTTTCTCTTTTTTTTTGTTCATAAAAATAGTCCAGGTGAACTTTGAAAAGTCATCAACCACTAATAAAGTGTACTTTTTTCCACTTACACTCACTGGTGTGACTGGTCCAAAATATCCATATGTTAGAGATGTAAGATCCTTGTTGTTGATTGAAGTGGCTTTGACTTGAAAGAACTCTTGATCTGTTTCCCTTTTTGACATCCATCACAGAGACTTTCCTTCTTGAATGTGATGTAGGGTAAGCCTTCTACTAACTTGTTCTTTGGCAGATTGTTGATGGTCTTGAAATTTAGATGATTCAGTCTTCTGTGCCAAAAGCTATGTGATTGTTTACTCTTGACAAGCAGACATGTTTATGCTTTTGTTGTCCTCCAATCTACCACATAAAGGTTGTCTTCTCTCTTTCCTATAAGTACAACTGTGCTGGTTTGATTGTGAATTACTTTGCATCCTTTTTTGCTGAAGTGCACATTGTAGCCTCTGTCACAGAATTGACTGATACTTAATAGATAGAAATTCAATCCCTTGACATATGCCACATTCTGAATCTTCAGATTGTTCTTCTTCATGGTGCCCTCCCCCTTAATATTTCCGGGGTTTTCTTTGCCTCCAAAGGCAACTTTGGGTCCATCAAAAGCTTTTAATTCAGCCAGCCATCCCTTGTTGCCTGTCATATGTATGGAACATCCACTGTCTATGTACCTGATGACGCTTAAAATAGTCTATCCTACGGTATCAACATTCTATCCATTATGAGCTAAAAATAGTTGTTTCGACCTATATTTATGAACCATTTAAGCTGAATGTCATATGTCGGGTTCACGAGTCAAGTATTTTGCATTAAACGTTTATTTTCCATTATTCGATATTATTTCATGCATTATTTGATTATTTTCAGGATTCAAAATATTGGGTTAAACATTTTGACTATTCTAGAGTGGACTGAATGAAAGTGTTAGGCCTATGGTATTCCAGAACCTTCCAAGCAGTCGGTAGAAAGAAAAGGACAAAAATACCCTCGATTAATCGGGAGAGACCGCCGATTTACCGAGAGTCCAGAATCTTCTGAAAATTGTTTTCTTGGATGAGGGGTAGTTCTAGGTGTTTCTAAGTCTGTTTATTTAGCTATAAATAAGAGGCCTCGCCTTAGAATTTAATGTACCTAAAAAATTTACAAGTTTATGCAATAAAAGTTCTTTGTTCTTATTTTATGAGTTCTAGTCGCTGAGACGACGGATTCACCTCATCGGATGAGAACCGAGGGAGATCTACACTCCTCTTAGAGGGTATGATTTTATGTATTTTCCAAGATGTAGATCTGTCATTGTTCTATTTGACTAGTATGTTTTGATTGTTTATTTAGTTTAATTATGTAGTAGTTTGCTTATTTTACCCCATGTATGTATAGATCTGATTCGTTGGTGAAAAAAGCTTGAAGTAGTGATTGCGTTCTTCAGATCTGTTACTTCTATATCGCTAGATCTGAATACTTAGTAAATTACTAGTTCATGATAATCGGCACCAGCTATGTTGATCGACAAATTTAATTTACATGTTAGTAGCCTGAAAAACTATTCAAAAGTCATCAAAAAATTATCACGAAGGACTGTTAGTGAAGTGTTAATTAGGACATTGTCTTGATGGATCCTTAGGAAAATGCTAGTCAAAGTCGATAGGTGCCTAGGGAGGTTTTCGGTCTTGAGCCGGCAACTCTAGATCTTTTTGCGTATGTACTCATACAACCAATGAAGAAGGTTTGTTGTGTATAGATTGACTGCTGTCCTTACAATAGAAGTAGACAGGGTTAGGAGTTGCACCCGTAGCTGTGAATGAATTAAAATTTTCCAACGAGGATGACTATCGCATGTTATGAGGGGAATAACTGATCACTCAAAATTAGACTAATGCCTTAGAAACTCTTGTCTGCTCCGTTTGAACTTGCATAATCTAGTTTGTTTGATGGCACCAATTTTACTTCTGTCTATATTATGGTTGGTCGTAGACCGTATCCGTAACAAGCTCAATCTCAAAGATTTGCATTCTTACGAGTCTCTGTGGGATTTGACCTTGACTCGAGAGTGCCACTATGATAGACCTATTCTTATTGCTAGCGAGTTCTTTGCACGCCATCAAGACTTTGTGGTTCCGTTGCCGGGGACTCGTGCCAAGAATACTTTTTATTTAAGATTGAGTGTCTGTAAATTTTGAGTCTGTTTATTGTCTTTTTTTATACTGGAGTCGTACAGAGTCAGTTTTGATTGAATTTTGAAAAAATCAAACCCGAATAATCATGGGTTACCCACAATTAATCGAGCATTCCAGATTCAGTAGAATCGGTTCTGTTAGTTCAGCGTCGAGTCAGTAGTCAGAGTCTGTATTTTGAGTCTACCAGGCAAGTGCAACAGCTGCTGAGGCAAGTCACTAACTTTTTTCTATTATTTTTGTGTCTTGTAGTACGCTACACGAAGTTCAGCAACAAAACTCAAGAGATTCATACCTGAGCTCGAAACGTTTGCTAGACAAAAGAGAAAGGAAGCTCAAGAGAAAACTGTTAGGCTGGCAGACGATGTGAGTTCACACGAAGGAGATCACAATGAGAAGGAAGAGGAGATTCCACATTTGGAGGATATAGAAAACACAATGGTGCAGAATAGACAAAACAGTGTCAATGGAGGATGAAATGGAGAAGAAGTTGTGGTACAAGCTGATAGAAGAACTCTACAGAGTTATGCAATGCCTATGATTGAGAAATTCATACCAGTGATTGTGCAGCTAGAGAATGCGGTTGAGATCTTTCACCCAAGACAAATGTGATACATATAGTGACCAATTACACTACTTTCCGTAGAGTGCCGAATGAAGATCCTAGTGTACACATCACCAACTTCTTGGAGATAGTTAGCACTGTCAAACTAGCCGGGGTACGTGAAGACAACATTAAGCTGAAGTTGTTCCCATTCATGTTGAAGGACAAGGAAAATATTTGGTTATTGTCTCTAGCACCTAGATCGATCCAAACTTGGACCGATCTGCTGTAGAAATTTATGAACAAGTGCTGCCCTCCTGGGAAGTCACTATAGATGAGACAAGACATGATGAATTTCAAGCAAAAACCAGCCCTAACCTTCGAAGAAGGTTGAGAAAGGTTTAAGGAAGCACAATGGAGATGTCCTTACCATGATATCATTTCGCCCGTACGAATGCATAGTTTCTATCACGGATTGTGGCCAAGTGAACAAATGAGAGTGAAGCATCGAGCAATGGATGTTTTGCGTTCTTGTCACCTGAAGAAGCCGAAGAAAAGTTGGAACAAATAGTGCTTACAAGCCAATGGGGAACACATCAAATTGAGAATGTAAAGGTAGCTGAAGGAGTATTTGAAGAAGATACTTCTCCAAAGATCTTATACCAATTGTTGACAATGAACAAGAAAATAGATGGCATGCAAGATCGCATTGAAAAGGTTGAAAATGTTCCAGAAGTTGAAGTAACCAACACTGAAGATGTGAACTATCTAAGGAGGCTGTCCACGGATTTTATTAACACAAACTAAACAAGTAATAATCCGGTTAACCTCTAGTATAAGGATCGTAGTAATAGTGGTTAATGCCGGGTCGATCTTACGGGGAACTAAACAATTGTGATTCTAGTTTTTGTCTAACCTAAACTATGTCACGAAACTAAACTAAACAGCAAATAGAACAAACTGGAAATAAAACTAGACAGAGGATATAATCCAAAGCTAGGAAGGATACGGGTTGCGAACCTCTAACGAAACTAATCTAAGATGCAAATATAAATAAACTAATTAAACAAATTCAAGTTCTAGGGATTTAAATCAAGTGTGTAACGAACAAACGAGGATTGATCCACCTATCCAACATGCATTGATTTCCTATCTCGATTATATTGTGGTTTTTATCTAGGTTGTGATTCACCTTATCTAAACATGAACCCTAATTCCTTAGAAAGTTCATCTATTAATCTATTATTTTCCAATGCAAGATTAACGCGTTTTCTAACCAAAGGTGCAAACTTTACGTTTATAATCTAGCAATTAAACCTACTAACTTCCGTTATGATAGATTCAAATTACTATTCTTATCCATGGTGATATAAGGTTTATTAAGATTTCCATCAACAATAAACAATCAACACATGCATATCTTCCGACATAAGAGCAATTTAAACATAATAAACACGAATAAGAAACAACCTTTAATAAAAACTCACAGTATAATCGATGAAAACGAAATCAACAATTGTTGGATGGCTTCACAATTCTCGTTTGATGAAGCTTTTAGCCTCTGAACATCCTTAGCAACTCAAATTTGCAGAAACAGTGCATAAAAAGTAACTAGCTTTAATCTAAACTAAAGTGCATAAAAACTGGAATAAAAAGGAAGAAAAACGCAGCCTAGAGCCGCCCCTAGGTTTAGGGTTTTGAATAATGAGTGTATGGTATGTTTTGGGTTGAGAAACAGCCGCCTATTTATAGATTTCTAAGTCGGTCCTGCTAAGTCGGCTACCGGACGCCCGTCTGGATAGGGTGAACGCCCGTCCACTCTTCAATAGAACTTCGAATCGAGCCGAGTCATGACCAGACGCTCGTCCATCCAGCGTCCACTCCAGCGTCCAAACTTCCTGAATCAACTTCCCATCCCTGGACGCTCGTTCACTTCATTAGACGCCCGTCCACTGGACGGAGATTCTGGACGCCAGTCCAAACGATCGAATCTTGATTTCTTTGATCTTTATCTCTTTTCTTTCCGTCAATTCCTTCATTATCTCTTTTATCAACCTATATTTCGACTCTTATCTCCTTTTGATCATCATTTGAGCCTTGAAAAATGTATCTATATCATATAAAAATATCGCAAAATGTAATATCGCTCAAATAATCGTAAAAACATAATTAAAGCACATAAATCAACATATTTTGCGGTTAACTCTTTTAAAATATCATTTACTCAATATTTTCATTAAACACACGTTTCTTATGCAAATTCATACAAATATGGGGGAAATTATCATAAATATAGCGTTATAAACCGTACAAAATCACCCTTAACAACTCCCCCACACTTAAGCTTTTGCTCGTCCCGAGCAAAACAAGACGAGAATTAGGGCTCGAGACAAAGATAGACATCCCAGAAAATATAACATAGATCCAATAAATCAGAGGTTCACCATTGTGTGTGTGCAAAGCCATAGAAAACTTCCACTAAATCCAAACTTGAGAAACTCGAAGCAAAACTAGCTAATACCCCCTCGTAAACCAGCGATAAATGACACTCATAAGGCGTACCCTACAAACGTGACATATCCCGAAAAGGATGATAGAACATATCTAGGGCCTTTCTGAAATACTCAGAGGATAATCCCTACAGCATATCTATCAGTTTCTACTGGGGATAAGATAGACGATAACTTAGTATGATATTCATTTCATAACAATTCATTAGTTGATTTAACTTTCTCACTTTTAAACACACATCAGAATGAGCTATTGCCCTGTCATAGCAGAATAGGATATTCGAGATATACCCTACCTACTCAAATCATAAGGCAACTTTTTCTGACTGTCGTGAGCTTTTAGTCATCATAGTGGTATAGGATATACGTGGTATACCCTATCGCACCCAAATCATCGACCAGCTTTCGACACACCCAATAATTCTTCATTTTTTCAACTTTTTCGTTTGACATTAAGTCACGTGTTACTTATCACATTCAAACCTTCAGATATTCACAGTATATCATACTCCGGATCTAAATACAGACTATCATAAATCTCAAGATATATACGTAGCACTAAGCACAAGACTTATAAGATAATCAAAAATCACTCGTCCAAAGGGGTATAACTTTATAAATTAGCTCATCATTTACTATGGCTCGTGAAAAATCGATCTCAGGTGAAACAACTAACTTAACATATGATATATAGCTTAAATGACTATAAAAATAATCGAACATAGAATCGAATTGCCTACTCGGGACAAAACAAAAACAAAAATGTCTAAAAATATCGAAAATTCTAGCTCATTTTGCATAGAAACATTACGAATTAAGCAAATGTGTAGATACATACCGAACATTCCCCTCCCCCACACTTAAAAATCAACATGTCCTCATGTTGTGCAGAAAGAAAGAAAAAGGAAAAGACTTAGCTGATTGCAACCGGTACACGACTCGTCGGTCAGGCCGGAGCCAACATAGGGACACTGGAAACTCGTAACCATAAAATGCAGCTCGACAAAACCGCTAAAAATATACCTGCACGACTTGACAAACACGGAACCATCTCGGGGAAAACGGGGAATTATACCAGAATGGAAAGAGATAATAAAAACGAATAATACCAATATATAAAACATCCAATACTTCCACAAGTTGAAACAAGCTAGAAATAACAGTACTGGTGCCTTATGGCTTACATGATCCATCGGAAGAAATAACCAGTAGCCAAATACGAAATACAATGAATTACGTAATAAAAAGTAGCCAAAAATATACAATCATAGTATCTAGTGCAAATCGAAAAATAGACAAATGAAATCAAGATTGCCCCGGGGCCGGAGTATCATCAGCCGGAGTATCATCAGCCGGAGGTCCAGAAGGTGGTGCCGCAGTCCTATCTACGGAGTCAGGCTGCTCCTCATCGGAAGACTCAGACTCGTGAAGAACATCGGCGATGGCCTGCTCGATCTCCAAAGAAAAATGGTAATCAATGGCGCTCGGACTGAAGATCCTGTCATCCCTTGGCTGCCGGCCTTCACTCATACACTTCAAAATTGTCCAAATGTTGTTCTGAGACGTCCTGATGTCCTCCAGGCCAAATCCGCTGCTTCGTTGGCCATACTTAGCCGCATCCGGACGGCGGCGATAAAGCGGAAGTGTAGATGCTTGAGGCGGTGCCGAAGATGAACCGGGCTCTGTGGTGCCTCGACTCGAGGCCGACCCGAAGGCTTACCTTCTCTCTCAGATAGGCCTCGGGTTCTTTGGTTTGTGATCGGCTCCATACTCAGGCACACCGGCATCGCTACACAAACTGTGGATAAGGTGGGGGACGATCAAGCTCAGCGTGTAAACCTTCTGATTGATCGAGATCTCGTCATACAAAGCCTGTCCCACATTCACATTCAAGCCGAACGTCAATGCATACAGCATGCCTAGGTCACCGATATGAAAATGTGTCAGGTTGTTCTTAGGCAACGACCGACTCTGAATAAACCGACACTGGACTTTCCAATCCTCCGTCCAGGTCGTGGTAACCAACTCCTTCCGGTCTCCTCACGGCCTCAACGTCCAAGCCACATCCGGGCAAACTCTCAGCCTCAACTCCTCCAAGGGATCCTGCCCCAAACTCTGCCTATGTACAATCTCCTCCTTGTAATCTCGACCTTCAAAAGCCGCCAACCCATACTACGCATTGATCACCTCCGGTGTAAACGGAACTTGGACCCCACGAACCACAACTACCTTCATTTCCAAGTCGGTTTCTGAACAATTGGCATAAAATTCCCGAACCAAGGAACTATTGACCGGGGTAGTTGGGATCGTCATCAAGGCTCCCCATTTCCGATCCCTTAAAATCTTGACAAACCCGGGATCAACCTTTGCCTCCAAAGTGGCCCTCTCAATCAACATCGTCCTCGAGAAATAGTGTTGTTTATTCGCATCGTGAGTCCTAGGATTCACGAATCTACGAGGTAGAGGCATAGGAGGTACGGTTTTGGGTTTCTTCCTAGGTTGGGAAGCCCTAGTGTCAACCGGTTCATCTTCCCGTGGAGCTTCTACAACCTCCTCAACCCTAGATGATGATCCTCCTTTCTGAGCTCTAGGCATCCGTACCAAAGGAATATCATCGTCCGTCTCCGATCCCGAGGTTGGTTCATCCCTCAAAGTAGCCTGTAGCTCTATGGGTTGTTCTCGGATACTCACACCCTGGTTAGGATCAACTAAGGTTGGGTCAATCTCTTTGCGCTTCTTCCCCGCCTCCTGGGCCACTTCCTTACCATACCTCTTCACGACTGCTTTCTTATGAACCATTTTCAAGCCTAGTCTACCCCAAACAATCCCAATTCGCACAAAAGATATCCGTTTAACATCCAAAGCGGGATTTCAAAACAACCAAACCACAAACCACAACCATAATCATCACCAAACAACCCCATTCATCATCACAGCACCAATCAGCAAAAACAAGAACAAAAATGAAACAAATAAGGTGCATTTCGAGTGAATGAGCCGACCCAAAGATCGAACTCAGAAAAATGTGAACCAAATCGAGAAAAGTTGTTATGAACTTACCGAGTAAGGTGAGGAGATGCTGATCGTGATCAAGATGAGTCCAAACAACACCAAAATGGGCTCCAAAATCGAATTTTTTCTCCAAATAGTCGGACTGGAATGGGGCCTGATTCTCCAAAAATACTGTGTGTTGGGGAATTTGGTTATGAAAATCAAAGATAGGGGATCAAGAGCGGCCTGTAGCACTTTGAATCGCTCAAAATGGTTTAGAATTGAAGATTTTAGGGCAAAATGAGGGAGATGAAACGGTTTTGCGATTTGAAATTCAGAAAAATGAGAGTTCATGCGTTGAGGGAGTATATATAGGCAGATGCTGGACGGGCGTCCAAGAGACCGGACGAACGTCCACTGGGAAATCAGATGAACTGGACGGGTGTCCATTTTATCAGACGCTCGTCCAAGAGTTTAAATCACATACAGGATTGGAGGGAAAATATCATACGGGCGTCCAGGCTTAGTGGACGTTCGTCCAATAATTGTTCAAGGCGGACGGGCGTCCAGACTTCTGGACGGGCGTCCAAGCAGGAAAAGGTGCAAAAATCATAAAATTTCCATATAACTCAAATTCAAAATTGCATCTCTTATTAAACTTAAATAAAACTTCAAAAAAACAAATAAAAATCAAACGAAGTACATAAAATTACTCGAAAATAAATAAAAACAAATAGAGAATAGTGGGTTTCCTCCCACTCAGCGCTTTTGTTTTACGTCGTTTGCTCGACGAAACGGCCTAAGAACACTAGTCATCGTAAATGGCCGACCAATCTATCACTCGAATGAGACGGCGGAGCATGTCAATCGCCGGAGGGAAGTCATGCTCATCTTGCAAACCCCAATCCTCACCAGCTACATCAACACCTCAAAAATGCTCAGCTTGCAGCACTAGCGCTAAATCTGTCAGCATCGGATCATTGAGGATTGTGTATGGACGTCCTAGAGCTACCTGTAACTCCTCATTAGTAAAGTCTCCACCTCCCGAACAGCGGGGAACAATGAGAACATAGGTGACCGTCTTGACGTGGGTACTAATGTCGAAGTCTACGTGCAAAACAATGGTCCCTCCCGGTCCGTCATCTACAGTAATGAGTGGGATCTTCCTAAGGAAAGGTAACTCCTCTGGCTGAACACCGAAATCCATACCTAGAAAGCACAACTAACTGACAGATATAAACAATAGCAAAACTTAGTAAGGCTAAAACTTAATAAACTAAACTTAAATACTAAAGCAGAAAACAAGAATAACTAAAAAATGATATCTAGGTTGCCCCCTAGTGGTGCTTTTGGTTAATGTCGTTAGCTCGACACCATTTACAGCTCAGCCTGGATCAAACCATTTGACTTTTCTGCCAGCCACTACCTCGTGTAAGCTCTGATTAGTAGTGTGGCTGCAGAAACAGCACTTAACACATGGGGTTAAATCCGTGATGGCTTTCCAAATACGTTCAAACTTCCCCATGGTTGACTTCTTCCTCCTCTGATTCTTCTGATGATGTTTCAGTTGACGCTCCCTCCAATACTCTTCCATATCCCAACTACCAGCTAGAACTTTTTCAGATTGACTATTACCGTCATCCTCTGAAAATAGGTCAGGTGAAAACACGTCAAATTCATCGACTTGCGTAACACCACACCCAAGGATATCGAGGCAACGAACAGTCAAAGGCTTTTCTTTAGGTTCACCAATGTAGTGCTTGCACCTCTGACCGTTCACTCGAAACGGTTTACTGCTATAACCGTGAAGTTCTAGAACGCCTCCAGGAATGATTTGGAGAATCTCAAAGGGACCGGACCAACGTGTCCTCAACTTTCCAGGAAACAGATGTAACCTAGAATTGTATAGAAGAACTTGTTCTCCGACTTGAAATTCTCTATTCTTAATCTTAGCATCGTGGAGTAGTTTCATCTTATCTTTACTAATCCTGGCACTTTCATAGGCCTGGAGTCTGAATTCGTCTAACTCATGTAACTGCTGCAGTCGATGTTTTCCACAAGATTGGGAATCAAAGTTCAGAAACTTTGTAGCCCAATAAGCTCTATGCTCTAGCTCGACAGGCAGATGACATGGCTTTCCATAGACCATTTGATATGGAGATGTACCCATAGGGGTCTTATAGGCAGTTCTGTATGCCCAAAGTACATCATCCAACTTCAAACTCCAATCTTTTCTATGACTATTTACCGTCTTCTCCAGGATTTTCTTGATGCTTTGGTTGCTTCTTTCAACCTGACCACTAGTCATCGGATGATACGGTGTGCCTGTCTTATGACGGACACCATACTTTTCAAGAACTTTCTCAAGGGGTCGGTTGCAGAAATGCGTCCCTTCATCACTGATCAGGGCACGTGGACATCCAAACCTCACAAAGATGTTCTTTTTTAAAAATTTCATTACCGTCTTATGATCATTGTGAGGAGTGGCTTGAGCCTCTACCCATTTAGACACGTAATCCACACAGACTAAGATGTATTTGTTACCACAAGATGATGGGAATGGTCCCATAAAATCGATACCCCATACATCAAAGACCTCGCATTCCAGGATGGGTTTCAAAGGCATGTCAAAACGCCTTGTCAGAGTACAGGTTCTTTGGCTTCTATCACAAGCTTTACAGAAAGATTCTGTATCCTTAAAGATCGTAGGCCAATAGAAACCAGATTGGAAGATCTTAGCAATGGTTTTCCACGGACCAAAGTGACCTCCAGTGGGTCCACTGTGGCATTGCTCAATAATATCACGTTGCTCAGATTCCGGAACACACCTTCTAAGCAAACCATCTTTACAGATCTTAAAAAGATAAGGTTCATCCCAAACGAAAGATTTCAAATCAGAGAAGACCTTTTTCTTCTCCTGATAAGACATTTCTGGGTCTAGATATCGGGCATGAAGGTAATTTACAATGGAAGAATACCATGGAACATCAGGAGGACAACCGTCGATAAGCATAATGTTCTCTAGAGGAAAGTAAAGATCTATATCATCTGGATCATACTTTTCATCACTTAACATTCTAGAAACGTGATCAGCTACTACGTTTTCACTGCCCTTTTTGTCCTTAATTTGAACGTCAAACTCTTGTAGGGTCAGTATCCAATGCAGTAGGTGCGGTTTAGCCTCTTTCTTAGTCATCAGATATCGCAAAGCAGCGTGATCAGTCCACACGATCACTTGAGCTCCTAACAAGTAACTACGGAACTTGTCCATAGCAAAGACTACGGCCAGTAGTTCCTTTTCAGTAGTAGTATAGTTAACTTGAGAGGGTTCAATGTGTGGCTGGCGTAATAGATAGGCTGGAACTTCCCTTTGATCTTTTGTCCTAGAACAACACCAACGGCATAGTTCGATGCGTCGCACATAAGCTCAAAAGGTAGATTCCAGTCAGGCGATATAAGAATTGGAGCAGAGATTAAACGATCCTTAAGCTCCTCAAACGCTTGCTTGCGCTCTCTCATCAAAATTGAACTCAACGTCTTCCTTGATAAAAGTAGACATGGGCTTGGCTATCTTGGAGAAGTCTTGAATGAATCTTCTGTAGAAACCGACATGTCCAAGAAAGCCTCTCACTTCACGCACATTCTAAGGGTAGCTCATCTTCTCGATAGCTTCTACTTTTGCCTTGTCAACTTCTATACCTTTGGTGGAGATTTTGTGGCCAAGAACTATTCCCTCATCTACCATAAAATGGCACTTTTCCCAATTGAGTACTAAGTTCTTTTCCACACATCTGGATAACACTTGATCAAAATTGTCAAGGCAATCATCAAAAGACTGACCAAAAACCAAAAAATCGTCCATAAAGATCTCCATACACTTTTCTACAAGCCCATCAAAGATAGCCAGCATACATCTTTGAAATGTAGCTGGGGCATTGTAGAGACCAAATGGCATCCGCCTATAAGCGAACGTACCATAAGGGCCTGTAAAAGTGGTCTTTTCTTGGTCAGTTGGATCTATGGGTATTTGGAAGTATCCTGAATATCCATCCAGGAAACAGTAGAACGCGTGCCCCGCCAGACGCTCAAGCATCTGATCAATGAACGGAAGGCGAAAGTGATCTTTCATTGTGACCTCATTGAGCTTTCTATAATCGATGCAGACTCGGTAACCAGTGACAAGCCTCAATGCTATTTCCTCTCCCTTCTCATTCTTCTCAATCGTAATTCCACCTTTCTTGGGAACTACTTGAGTTGGGGAAACCCATTCACTATCCGTGATGGCATAAATGATTCCCATGTCCAGCAGTTTGACAATTTCCTTTTTAACAACTTCCTGCATATGAGGGTTGAGCCTCCTCTGGGGCTGTCTGACACATTTCGCACCCTCATTTGTCTTGATTTTGTGCATACAGATATCCGGAGATATCCATCTGATATCTCCCACTTGCCATCCAAAGGCTTTTTCATTTTTCTTCAAGACGTTCATTAACTTCATTTCCTCTAAATGAGACAGGTTGGTAGATATAATCAAAGGAAGCTTGTCGCCTTCTCGTAAAAACACAAACTTTAGATGTTTGGGCAACGGCTTCAGAACCAAATCAGCAGGGGGGTCTTCCAAACTCGACTTGAGATCTCTACTTTTCAACTCAATATCACTGAGTTTACTCTGTGGTCCCACTGCCAAAGCTTCTCCTTCCAACAATTCTTCCTCAAAATCAGCTGCTAGTTGATCTAGATTGACCATACCATGAGTATTTAGATTATCAACCAATCGCTCATATTCCGCTTCTACATCCATGACTTGCTTATCCATATCATCGGTGAAATCATCTGTCATATAATCAATGGAAAAGCCGGTTGGAGGGCCAGAGGGTACTTGAATGGACTTTAAGACATTGTAACTCACCTCTTGATCACCAACTCGGATAGTCACTTGCCCACCATCGCAATCGATGAGGGATCTAGCTGTAGATAAGAAAGGCCTTCCAAGAATCAGGGGGACGTTTTCATCTTTCTCCGTATCTAAAACATACCAATCGACTGGAAAGGTAAATCTATCAATCTGAACCAAAACGTCTTTCAGGATCCCTGAAGCTTTCTTGGAAGATCTATCAGCGAATTGTAAACTCATAGTAGTTGGTTCTAGAAGGCTTTGTAAACCGAGCTGTTTGCATACAGACATTGGCATAAGACTTATAGAGGCACCTAGATCACACAAAGAATTAGGGAAGACTAGACCTCCCATTAATACTGTAAGTACGAACTTGCCAGGGCCACCTCTTTTAATTGGTAAGTTTTCATAATTAATCAAGGAGAAATCCTCACCAATTTGCCTTTCCATGCCTGATAACTTCTTTTTCGAAGACACAACATCCTTAATGAATTTTGTATACTTAGGCATCTCAACCAAGACTTCTGATAATGGAAGATTTACCTGAGTATTTTTCAAAAGGTTCAACACCTTTTCGTACTTTTTGTCCTCAATCAAGGGAATGTTGCTCTTTCTCGGTGGAAATGGAAGCTTCTTAAGGTCACTCTCAGAAAAAACTTTCCTTGAGGATGCACTTACAGCTTTATCTTCCAGATCCTTCCAACGAACAGCTTTTTCAGATTTCTTTGTAGTCAGGGGATCAGCTCCTGACTTTCACTTGCTTTTTCAGTCCTCAAGGGATCAGCCACTTGAGGATCTCTAACTTTTTCACCTCTCAGGGGTTCAGCCACCGAAGTCTTTTCTTGCAGTCGAGGGGAGTGTAGGTTCTCAGCTTCCCCTCCTGCCTTATCAATGGAAGGAGGGGCTAGTGTTTTCCCTGATGGGAAGGACCACTAACTTGAGTACCGCTTCTCAGATTCATTGCACTGGCCTCCTCTTTACCGTATTGAATTGATGGCACGAGGTCAGTACATGGGCCTTTGTTCAAGTCAGCTTGAGCAACTTGACCACCCTTTGGATTTTTCTCAGTCGAAATCTGGCAACGCCTGTGGGGTCTAAAGCTAATTGTTCCGCCAGTTGCCCTATTTGTCTCTCGAGATTTTTCATTGATCTATTTTGCTCTTCCAATTTAGCTTCAAGATTGGTAGATTGGGAAGGGCTTTGAGAGTTTTGGAAATTTGGAGCATAGGGCTGGCTGGGCCGACTTTGGACTGCAGAATTAGAATTGGCAGGCCAATTCTGATTGAACCTTTGAGTAGGATTAGAAAATTTTGAATTTTGTTTCTGATTAAAACCAGGGTTTCTATTGAAATTTTGATTCGAATTAAAACTTGAAGATGGATTAAACCCTTGGTTCTGAGAATTGTTCTGGCCAGAAAACTGATTGAACATTTGATTGTTCTAGCCATAAAATGCATTCACTTCAGCATTCTGTCCGTTCATAGGACAGAATCTAGAAGTGTGCCCCACCTCGTCACAATTCTGACATGTGACTTGATTGTATTGTCCATAATCATAAACAGCATTCACTTGATAAGGTGCAGGGGAATTAAATTGACATTGGCCATTCATATGGCCGGTCCGACAAATATTTTACATGTCTGAACTCCTGAGGGTTCTGTGGAAAAGAAGAAGTTTGATTTACGGGATTGGAAACTTTAGGTGTTGCCATCTGCTTCTGCAGCATGGCGATCAAACTTTGTAGATTGACTTCCTCAACCTTGGGAGGAGGAGGTGCTTGGATTGCTTGATAAGAGGGGGCATAGTTATACCTTGCAATGTCCTCAAACAGTGCCCATCCCTCTTCAGGCGTTTTCTTCAGAAATGCCCCACCAGAAGAACTATTGAACATGCCTTTGGTAAGCTCGGCCAGTCCACTAAAGAAGGTGTTGACTTGCCTTTCTAATGGCAAGCCATGGTGGGGACACTTTCTAAGAAGAGACTTGAACCTCTTCCAACATTCGAAGAAGGATTCATTCTCTTTCTGATAGAAAGTGAATATTTCATTTAAACACTGGGCCGTCTTGGAAGGTGGAAAATATTGACTCAAGAACTCCTTTTCGAGTTCGCGCCTGTGGTGATAGATTCGAGAGGAGAGAGGTGTACCACTCTTTAGCCTCTCCTTCAAAGAAAATGGAAAGAGTTTTAGCTTGATATCATCCTCACTTACTCCTTGATGCGTGTAGTACCGCATATCTCTAAGAATGTATGTAAGTGGGTATGCGGATTCTCGATTGATAGCCGTGAAAAATTGATGCGTCTTTGCATCATCCGGATAAGTCCTGGCTTTAGCTCAAAGGTTTGTCTTGGTAATGGTTTGGGATAACAATAGCCGGGTTGACTTTGACTTCGCCGGCATGGCGTAGTCCGCCAACGACGTCTATTATTAGCGGCCATATTCACGAAATCGCGATTTCCTTTGCTAGTTGATCTTCGAGATCTTGCTCGGCTCATCGCGAGAACCGCAGAGCGGAAAATCCGCTGCTTGGCCGGACTACGGTTCGCTTCGGGTCGGTGTATAATAACGGTCCTTTTGACTCGAGTTTGCATAAACCGGACCAAAATCAAGTGAAAAGAAGCCTAAAAACTAAGAAATTAAAAGCCTAAACTAAAAATTAAAAACCTAAAGAAAAAAAAGGAAAGAGGAAAAAGAAACAAAATTATTGAAGAAAAAGGATCCAGACGGACGTCCAATGTCTTGGACGGGCGTCCGGGTGGAATTTGGACTGGACGGGCGTTTAGTAGTCCAAACGCTCATCTGAAAGACAGAATACTTGAACGGGCGTCCAAATTTTATGGACGCTCGTTTAAATGAAAGAAAACAGAACAGAATTGGAAATTTTCCAGCGGACGGGAGTCCAATATCCCAGACGCCCGTTTGGTAGCGGGAAAATTAGAACAGAAACAGGAAATTTGCAGAAAATAACAGAAAAGAAGGGGAACGAAAGAATAGAAACAGAAACAGAGAGAGAACAAAGAGGGGAGAACTAATCACAAGAGAATCTTAAACCCTAAACTAAAACCCTAATTAACAAATTACCTAAACGATTATCAACTAAAAACAAGAATTTAAAACGAAATAAAAACAAGAAAAACAAAAACAATCAGAAAAACGAAAAACAAAAACTAGACAACCGTCCGGTTCCCCGGCAACGGCGCCAAAAACTTGTCCATGGATTTTATTAACACAAAAATAAACAAGTAATAATCCGGTTAACCTCAAGTATAAGGATCGTAGTAATAGTGGTTAATGCCGGGTCGATCTTACGGGGAGCTAAACAATTGTGATTCTAGTTTTTGTCTAACCTAAACTATGTCACGAAACTAAACTAAACAGCAAATAGAACAAACTGGAAATAAAACTAGACAGAGGATATAATCCAAAGCTAGGAAGGATACGGGTTGCGAACCTCTAACGAAACTAATCTAAGATGCAAATATAAATAAACTAATTAAACAAATTCAAGTTCTAGGGATTTAAATCAAGTGTGTAACGAACAAACGAGGATTGATCCACCTATCCAACAAGCATTGATTTCCTATCTCGATTATATTGTGGTTTTTATCTAGGTTGTGATTCACCTTATCTAAACATGAACCCTAATTCCTTAGAAAGTTCATCTGTTAATCTATTATTTTCCAATGCAAGATTAACGCGTTTTCTAACCAAAGGTGCAAACTTTACGTTTATAATCTAGCAATTAAACCTACTAACTTCCGTTATGATAGATTCAAATTACTATTCTTATCCATGGTGATCTAAGGTTTATTAAGATTTCCATCAACAATAAACAATCAACACATGCATATCTTCCGACATAAGAGCAATTTAAACATAATAAACACGAATAAGAAACAACCTTTAATAAAAACTCACAGTATAATCGATGAAAACGAAATCAACAATTGTTGGATGGCTTCACAATTCTCGTTTGATGAAGCTTTTAGCCTCTAAACATCCTTAGCAACTCAATTTTGAAGAAACAGTGCATAAAAAGTAACTAGCTTTAATCTAAAATAAAGTGCATAAAAACTGGAATAAAAAGGAAGAAAAAAGCAGCCTAAAGCCGCCCCTAGGTTTAGGGTTTTGAATAATGATTGTATGGTATGTTTTGGGTTGAGAAACAGCCTCCTATTTATAGATTTCTAAGTCAGTTCTGCTAAGTCGGCTACCGGACGCCCGTCTGGATAGGGTGAACGCCCGTCCACTCTTCAATAGAAGCCGAGTCATGACCAGACGCTCGTCCATCCAGCATCCACTCCAGCGTCCAAACTTCCTGAATCAACTTCCCATCCCTGGACACTCGTTCACTTCATCAGACGCCCGTCCACTGGACGGAGATTCCGGACGCCAGTCCAAACGATCGAATCTTGATTTCTTTGATCTTTATCTCTTTTCTTCCCGTCAATTCCTTCATTATCTCTTTTATCATCCTATATTTCGACTCTTATCTCTTTTTGATCATCATTTGAGCCTTGAAAAATGTATCTATATCATATAAAAACATCGCAAAATGTAATATCGCTCAAATAATCGTAAAAACATAATTAAAGCACATAAATCAACATATTTTGCGGTTAACTCTTTTAAAATATCATTTACTCAATATTTTCATTAAACACACGTTTCTTATGCAAATTCATACAAATATGGGGGAAATTATCATAAAATACAGCGTTATAAACCGTACAAAATTACCCTTAACAGAGGCAAAGAAATCCCTATAGGGGCAGATATCGCCCAGGTTCTCATGACCACCATGTTTTTATATTAAGTGATCCTACAGGTGGAGAGAGACCAAGACAGACTGGGGGATTCATGCCTCAAGTCAACAAGTCAGGTGGTTGGGAAGCAGCCATGGATAAAATGAGCTTAACTGTGACCGACAAGGTCAATCAACTCACAAAATCCATGACCGAACTGACTGCAAAATTCACCACATATTGTCAGAAGAATGATGCAAGACTGACCAATCAGGAAGCCATAGTGTAGAATCTGTCGCACCAAGTGGGGCAGATCGCCGAACAAGTGTCAGCCTATCCTCTGGGCAGATTACCAAGCAACACTGAGAAGAATCCGAAGGAAGTAAATGCAATTATGACTAGAATTGGAAACGAACTGCCTGGACCAGTTATACAACTATCCAGGAAGAATCATTAAGTAGTCAGCAAGAGAACGTAGCAGAATCAGAAGAAAAAGAAAGGGTGATAATCGGGACACCATGCCGATTAATCAGGCATCTGAAAATTAGTAGGCGAGCAGGCAGAGCAGTAGCAGGCATCATGTAAGTCTCCACAATCTGTAACTATTAATCCTGCTAATTTACCCTATCCCCCTAGGAAATGTAAACCGAATAATGATGATGCGCGTTATAAAAAGTTCATAGAAATGTTTAAGTAATGGCAAGTGAATATACCCTTGGTAGAAGCTCTGGCCGGAATGCCAGAGTACGTAAAATTCTTGAAAGAAGAAATATCTACCAAAAGAAAGTTGTTAGACCTTGAGACTATTTGCCTTAACGAGGAATGCCCGGCAGTTTCGCAATGGAAACTGCCACCAAAGTGTAAAGATCCTAGGAGCTTCCTCATACCATGGACAATTGGAGGAGTGTGCCTAAACAAAGCCTTATCTGATTTGGGAGTTGTTAGGAACATTTTATTATGTTTTGATGATAGCCATACTAGATGTTATAGTAAGCCTGAAATAAGTTAGAATTCTCTGTACAAGTCTTTACTTAGAGTCTGACATATTGTATAAGTTAAGTCAGACAAGTATTGTACTAGTTGGTAGAGTGAAGCCAGCCAAGTACATGCAGAGAAGCAATGAAGACTTAATGGTATGACTTATAACCAAGGAAGTTTGTGATGACCTTGGATGAGTCTAAGTTATGGTTCAAGTGATGAAACTTAATGTTCAAATATGGTGTACATTGATCTCACCCAAACCAATGATCAGTGAAGTACAAAGATTCTCATTGAACTGAAGGGATGAAGGAAACAGTGAATCGGCAGAGTAAACTGACTTTCGGCTAAGTGAAGGCAAAAACGGTGAAGGATGATCTAAACGGCAAAGTAAGATGGATCACTCGACCGTTCAGAGAACGGCACAGTAATCCCTATCAGAATAGAATTGAAATATGATGAAGATTCAGAGGATCATGCATTTAATGCACAATCAATAGAGGATCAATCAAGGACGGATTTTCTGCTATACATTTGAAGAAAAATCATATCACTGAAATCAAGGAGAATGTAATTAAGGGGGAATCAAGAATAAAATCAAGGATTATTCCCCTCATTAGTATAGCCAACGGACGGAATTTCAAATCAAGGATACTCAAGGCTATAAATAGAAGGCATTGACAGACATATAATAACAACTATCATAAAAAGAAAACCAAGCAGGAACTCTGTCAATTTGAAAAGCCTTCTCTCTGAACTTACAAGGATTCATCTAGAGATCAACTCAGACATCAGAACTACAATTTTATATTTAGCACCGAGATTGATCAATCAAGTTTGTGAATCTCATTCACAATAAACTGAAGCAACTAAATCAGAAGTCATCTGAGAAGGAGTTGTGTTTGTGATAGCTGCTGAAGGATTTGATCTCAAGGAGCAGTGAAAGAGACTGAATCACTGAAGCTGTTGTAGCCAAGGAGTGATAGTCTTGTAGATTGTGAAGCTTGGGAAGGCAAGGAAAATCTTACTATTTTATATGTGAAAACAATAGTGAATTCCTCCAATCATCACAGGAGCAGAATGGATTAAGGGATTACACCACCCAGAACCACTATAAGCCTTGTGTCAATTTACTTTCTGCAATTTACTTCACTGCGCTCATTTAATTGCCTATGTTATACCTTATATCTGTGAGTGTACAAACTGCTTTGAAACAATGTAGTATGAAGAGACTTATCCGCTGTCCAAAAGCTTTTAATCACAAGAAATTTTTTTGAAACTCCACTATAGTCATTCACCCCCCCCCCCCCTCTGACTATAGTTTTACCCTTCTCTGGGACCAACAATTGGTATCGGAGCAGTGTTCCTAGTATCAGAACCTGTTCAGATCTAATTTCATGTAACAAGGAGATCACATATTTTCAAAGTAGTTTTCAAATCTGAGTTTTCTATCATTCACATATAGATCTCTTATTTTACTTATGGATTCCTCAAACATATGTCAAAAGTACCTGTTTTCAATGTTAACAATTTTGATGAATATAAAATAAGAATGTTGTCTCATCTTGTAGCAACTCACGAGGAGATGCTGGATGTAATTAATGATGGCCCAATCACAATCATTACTGTGGTATCCACAGGACCAGATCAAGGGAAGGAAGTAGACAAACCCAAGAAAGATTGGACCAAGGACGACAAGGAAAAGAGAAAATCTAGACTTTGTTGCAAAAGAAATGATTTTGAAGACTCTAGATAGCAACATGTTCATGAGAATCAAAGATTGCAAAACAGCATAGGAGATGTGGGACAAGCTAGCACTCGATAAATGAAGGATCTCAAGCGAATAAAGAAAACAAATTATCATTTTAAAAACAGAAATTTCAAAATTTCAAAATGAAGGCCGGTGAATCCATTGATCAAATGGACAACAGATTCTCAAGCACCATCAGTGAACTGCAACAGCATGGACACACATTTCCCCAGAAAGAAGTATGCTTAAAGATCTTGAGAGGCTTACCTGAAAGATGGATGATCATAACATCAGTAATCAGAGGAACCACAAACCTTGAAAACATTGACACTCTGACTCTGATGTCCCAACTCAAAGCTCATGAATTCGAACTGAACGGTGAAGATGGTGCTCCGGCAGAGACACAAAAAGCCAACGACCGATAGCACCCGAAAGAAAGTAACTTTACTGATTGTATCAGCATAGAGACACATGAACTTAAAGAACAGGTAGCTTTATTAGTTAAACATTTTGACAGGTTTAGCAAAAAGAAGCCATTCAAAGGAAGCTCATCATCAAACAAGAGGTCAAGCTCAACCAAAGACATGAAGAAGAAAGATGATGAATACAGATGCTTCAACTGCAACAAGAAAGGTCACTTCAAGGCTGATTGTCCTGAAGAAAATGATAAAGATTTTGAAAAGAAGAAATACAAAGCATCTGAAAAGAGGAAAGGCAAGAAGGCACTCACGGCTGAATCTAGCAGTGAAAAGAATGAAAAATCATCTGGTAATGACTCAGATGACAGTGATGAAGAAGACAACTCAGACAATGAAAAAGCATGTCTATGCCTCATGACCAAAGAATTAGATGAAGATGAAGGTGAATAGCAGAGGTTCATACATCTGGTGTTGACAGATCAGTTGAGAAAATCCCCCTACCAGTTAAGATCACAAATGAACCAGTTTACTAACCCTCAAAAATGTTTGGATCTAATCTGGTTTTGGCTACAACAGTCAGGACGAGAATAGAAACAATGGTAAACACAATTTTGAATCTAGGATTAACATTGAACCAAAATTCTGAAAGGGACAGACCATGGTTTCAACCACTCATCCTGTACCGGTGAATTCAAAACTCAGTGCAGTAAAACAGCAGACTAAATCATCAATCCAGTCAACCAAAAGCAAGGACTTTCTGAAAGGCAAAGGAAGACTTTATCCTTCAGAGGATGATTGGAATGTTGCACCTCCAAAATACAAGAAGAAACCATTCCATGATATGCATCATGTGTTCAAGAAAAATCAATGTAGGTATGTTCCTAGACACATGAAGCAACATAAGTTTCCCACTATATATTGGAAAGTGAAGAAGGATGCAAATGCACCAAAAAGTAGAGAAAAGTATCCGAATACCTTCAGTAGAAATATTAGAAGTTATTCTGCCATGCCTTATATATATGAAGTTGATGACTTTAACTACCCAAAGATAAGATTATTTGGATATACACTTGGAGTAGGAGGCATGACTGCTAACAGGTATGGACCCAAATAGTGTTGGGAACCTAAACTTAATTAATTTGTTTTGTAGGATGTCTGGTACATAGACAGTGGATGTTTCAGACATATGACAGGAAACAAGAGATGGCTGACTGACTTCAAAGCATTTGATGGACCCAAAGTCACATTTGGAGGCAAAGAAAACCCTGGCAAGATTAAGGGGGAAGGCACAATGCTCAAGAACAATTTGAAGATTCAAAATGTGGCATATGTCAAGGGACTTAATTTCAATCGATGAGCATCACCAATTTTGTGACAAAGGCTACAATGTGCACTTCAACAAGGAAGGATGCAAAGTCATTCACAGCCAAACCAACACAAAGAGTACTTGCAGGAAGAAGAAAAGATAACATGTATATGGTAGATTGGAAAACAGCCAAAGCTGAAACATGTTTGTTTGTCAAAAACAAAAAATCAACCAGCTGGATCTGGTATAGAAGACTAAACCACCTAAATTTCAAGACCGTCAACAAATTATCAAAGAACAAATTAGTTGAAGGCCTGCCTGAGATCACATTCAAGAAAGAAAGTCTATGTGATGCATGTCAGAAAGGGAAACAAATCAAAAGTTCCTTCAAGTCAAAAACCCTATCAATCAACAACAAGAATTCTACATCTGTTGCATAAGGACCTATTTGGACCAGTCACACAAGTAAGTGTAAGTGGTAAGAAATACACCCTAGTAGTGGTGGATGACTACTCAAAATACACCTGGACCATTTTTATGAACAAGAAGAAAGAGACACTCAAAAAGCTACCAGATTTGCTGAGAATACTTCAAAATGAGAAAGAACTGAAAATTATCAAGATCAGATCAGATAGAGGCACTGAATTTCTCAATGAGATTATCAGAACCTATTGTGAAGAAAATGGAGTATTGCATCAATTATCTACAGCAGGAACCCCACAGCAAATGGTGTAGCAGAAAGAAGAAACAGAACTCTCAAAGAAGCAGTCAGAACAATGATTGCAAAAGCATGCCTGCCAAAGAGATTTTGGGCTGAAGCAGCAAACACAGCATGCCATACATAAAACAGATCAATTATCAACAAACATCATGGAAAAACTCCATATGAAATATGGAATGGTAGAAAACCTAATATCTCATATTTGCATATGTTTGGATCAAAATGTTATGTTTTGAACAGGAATCAGCTGCATGCCTTTGATGAAAAGGCTGATGAAGCAATCTTTATGGGATACTCAGACACCAGAAAAGCATTCAGAGTACTCAACAAAAGAACATTGGTGATTGAAGAATCAATACATATAGTTTTTGATGAACCAAATACAAATGGTGAAAGTCTTCAAGAACAAGAAGAAGAAGCATCACAAAGACAAGTGTATATGAATACAACAGTACCAGCAACTATTCTGCATCACAATTTTGGAAATCAAGATGAGCCACAAGTTATTACAACTGAAGAAGCACCAGAATTGGAAGTACATGCAGAACCTGAAGCTGCAGAAGCACCAAGTGAAGAACGACTTCAACTTGACCTAAATGGCTAAGAGATCATCCTGAAGAACAAGTTATTGGAGACATTCACACAGGAGTGAGAACCAGAAGAACTGGAGCATATGTTAACGTGTTTTCTATCACAAGTGGAACCCAAGACAATAGATGATGCAATTCTAGATGCAGACTGGATCACAGCCATGCAAAAAGAACTAAATGAATTCGAAAGAAATGAAGTCTGGGAACTTGTTGACAGACCAGACACAACCAATATCATTGGAACAAAATGGGTATTTAGAAACAAGATGGATGAGCAAGGAACAGTTGTCAGAAACAAAGCAAGGCTAGTTGCAAAAGGCTATTCTCAAGCAGAAGGAATAGATTATGATGAAACATTTGCACCAGTAGCAAGATTGGATGCAATCAGACTCTTTCTAGCTTTTGCTGCACACAAAGATTTCAAAGTCTATAAAATGGATGTCAAGAGTGCATTTTTGAATGGACTTTTGCATGAAGAAGTATATGTGGAACAACTCCCTGGTTTCCAACTCTGACTATGCTGGATGCAAAATAGATTAAAAAAAGCACCTCTGGAACTTGTCAAATGCTAGGCAGCAGACTAGTTTCATGGTTTAGCAAAAAGCGAAACTCCACATCTACATCAATAGCTGAAGCAGAATATATAGTAGCATACTCTGGATTAGACAACAGCTAAGGGATTATGGAGTGGAGGAGAAAACAATTCCAACCATGTGTGATAACACAAGTGCAATATCTAATATTGAAAATCCAATGTTGCATTCAAGAACAAAGCACATTGATGTGAGACATCATTTTATCAGAGATCATGTTGAAAAATAGGATATCATTCTAAAATACATATCCACTGAAGATCAATTGGCTGACATCTTCACAAAACCACTCAGTCATGAAAGATTTAGCATGTTGAGAACGGAGTTAGGGATGATTGAAATCGACTAAATACCAAAGAGCGGCTAACTGGAGTAATCGGCTAAGCGACTTCATTAGCTGTTTAAACCTTTGCCATTACATGAGATGTAGCAGGTAAGGCACTGGTACTCGGCGAAGTTAACTTCACTGATTGTTAGGAACAGTCAAATAAAGCGGCTCAGTGAAAGAGTCACTACACCGGCTAAGTGGCCAGCCAAGGCACTTCACCGAAATAAAGATTGGAATCATGGGTAAATTATAGTGTGAACATAATCAACTTTTATACACGTGTAGAATAAGGGAATTATGGAAGATTATTCTTTGGATGATTACACACGTGGAGATCAACTTATAATCGTAGATGTAACCATATTATCTTTTGAATTACAAACGCCTCGATTCCCGGGCTCTATCATTACTTACCTCAATCCACTCCCCCACTTCACTCGAATATCGTGATTTACATACACAAAATCACACCATTATGTCATAAAATCCTTCCACATTCAAACCACATTCACACTACCCAAATCATCCTATATAAACGATACTTAGAAGATTTTCAGAAATCTTTACACTCTTTTGCAAATTACAAACCCTACTTTTGATTCTCTCTGAAAACTCGAAGTGCTCTAAACATCAATCACTTATCAATGGCTTCATCTTCCACAATTTCTCCCACTGAAAAATTCTATGAAAAATCAACCATCACTGGTTCATTTTTCAAACCTAAACACTATCTCTTTTTCTGTGACAATGATGCAAAAGCTCAACGCTTGGTTGATTGCTGTTCAAATCTGGGGTTAATGACCTTCCTAAATCCCCCAATCACTGGAATCTGCTATGAAAATCTGATCGTATTTTGGAAAAATGCCAAGTTTGTGCCCAGCACAAAGAAAACTGAGGTCGATTGCATAAAAAGTTCAATCTTTGGGAAAGAGGTAGTCATAACGCCTGGTCTTCTCAATAGGTTCCTACACCTACCAATAATAGGACCGGCTAATGTAAAATTTGTGAAGATTGACATCAAGAAATTCTGGGCTTAGATAGCCAAAAACCCCAAGAAAAACAGCAAAACATACAATCTCCCTAGATCAACGCAAAAACTTCCGTTTGCTGAATTTGCACCGATCATCACCAAGAATATCGAAGTCAAAAAAGGGTCAATGGAAAACTTAACAGAGTTGCGGATCAAACTGATGGCTATTATCTACGAAGGTACCAAATTCGATTGGGCAACATTTGTATTTAATAGATTGAAGGATCAGATTCAAAAGGAAATTGATTTATCAATTACGGCACCAAGCAAGGGTTTGCAGAAGAAAGGTGAATTCTGGGAGAGGAAATCATATGGGTTCCCTCTTCAACACCTGTTTAACGTATTGAAAGTAAAACCCACAAATTTGCAGCCTCCACATAGGTCTAAGGTAATGTTTACCAACATAAAGGCGTCCATGAAACCCAAACCCATTGCTGGGAGCAAAAGAACAACCTGAAAGCAGCAGATCAGGAGTGGGACGAAGAACCACATCCCAGATGGCACAACAGAACACCTCAATGATTGGTACCAGCAACGTGAATGACCTTATGACAATCAGTGATGATACATCAACAGAAGAAGAAAAACAACAAGAGGAAATCACCTACCTGGAGGAAGGATATAGAATTACTTCATCTGAAGACGAAGATATGGATGAGGAAGAAGCTGAGGCAGATGATGAACATTCTGAAGGTGACCATCTTGAAGCTGATCCGGAAACCATGGAGACATCTGATGATGATCTAACTCTTCAAGAGTTACTTTTTAAGAGCCTCGGCAAAGTTGACGAACAACCGAGTGAGCCAGCTGATCAAACTCACTTCGCTGAACTTGTCAACTCCCTATTGACAATAGGTTCCTAGGGGGAACACAAGCAGAAAAAGATGGAAAACCAAGCATTCCTCCACAACCTCTCAATGATACTAAAGTTGAAGAGGAACAAGAGGAATGACAAGAAAGAGTGGAAGAAAAAGGAGAAGAAACATAAGGTAAACAGGAAGAGGGGGATCAGGAAGAGGATGAGGAGAAAAACGAGAAAGAGGAAGATGGAGATGAAGATGAGGTTAATGTGGCACCAGAGGAAGTCAATCCATAAAGATTCTTCAACCTGGACATTCAACCCCTCATTGTGGACATGGAAAGGCAATATCACAGCAGGAAAAACCTGAAGACTGCCTTAAGGAGTGGAGGAAACTCCTTCAACCACAAGATTGAAGCTCTCGTCAGTCATATCAAGATACAAGATGAGGTCGTGGAAAGACAAGGAAACTTGCTTTGCAACCTCCAGCAACTTATCCCTCATGACGTCCAAACCAACCTTGAGTTTCATGCTGAGACGATTGACAAAAATCTCAAACCTTTGGTGGACACTTTAAATGCTCACTCTCATAAAATTCAGCATCTGGATGAGATCATGGAGCACTCTGGGCAACAACTTGACACCCTTCTCAAAACTGGGGAGGTAACCAACAAGATACTGGAGAAAAAGTATGGTCCTCTCCCTGAGTCTGATGCAGCAACTGCAAATCTTGAAGCATGTTTTGGTGCTAAGAGGAACAAGAGGAAGGACAAGAAAGAGTGGAAGAAAAAGGAGAAGAAACAGAAGGTAAACAGGAAGGGGAGGATGGGGAAGAGGATGAAGAGAAAAACGAGAAAAGAGGAAGATGGAGATGAAGAGGAGGTTAATGTGGCACCAGAGGAAATCAATCCAGAAAGAGTCTTCAACCTGGACTTTCAACCCCTCATTGTGGACATGGAAAGGAAATATCACAGCAGGCAAAACCTGAAGATTGCCTTAAGGAGTGGAGCAACCTCCTTCAACCACAAGATGAAAGCTCTCATCAGTCATATCAAGATACAAGATGAGGTCGTGGAAAGACAAGGAAACTTTCTTTGCAACCTCCAGCAACTTATCCCTCATCATGTCCAAACCAACCTTGAGTTTCATGCTGAGACGATTGACAACAATCACAAACCTTTGGTGGACACTTTCAATGCTCACACTCATCAAATTTAGCATCTGGAAGAGATCATGGAGCACTCTGGGCAACAACTTGACACCCTTCTCGAAACTGGGGAGGCAACCAACAAGATACTGGAGAAAAAGTATGGTCCTCTCCCTGAGTCTGATGCAGCAACTGCAAATCTTGAAGCACGTTTTGGTGCTGCCAAAAAGGGGGAAGGAGGCTCAAAGCCTGAAAGCTCCAGTGAAAAAAAGGCAAGCCCAATAGAAAAGGGCAAGGGCAGCAAAGAGAAAGGCATCAGGTTTGAAGAAATGAAGAAGTAGACCTTATACTTAATTTGAATTATTTCTATTTGCCTTTGTCTTTGAATAAAAAGATGCAATATCTTATTGCCCTTAAATGGATGAATAAAATGATTGAGCTTTTATTCCGTTAATTATTTTGAATTTGACTTACTTATGTTCAGGCTTATGAGGATTTTGGCATCATCAAAAAGGGGGAAATTGTTAGGAACAATTTATTATGTTTTGTTGATAGCCATACTAGTCTATTATAGTTTGAAGGATGTGAGTTCTTAGATCTAAACGAGTTTAGATCTATGCGCAAATGGATGGATCACGATTTATATATCAAATACATAATTAAAGGACTTAAGTACTACAAGGGGGTTTAAGATTATGTTACCAATAACGGGAAGAGTCGCCTTGATCTTCCGATGTGTTCTCCAAACGGCGGTTGGTGGACACCCTTCTTGATACACAAACCTCCTCGATATGCAACACTAAGAAAAACTCCAAGTTTTTCTTCCTCTAAAACCCTAGACAAGAGAAACAAATTTTTCTCTCTTTTTTTAATGAGTGGGCGAAATTTTCCATGCCCATATGTCTTGGAAGAACTATCTTTATATAGGAGAGTAAATCCTAGGCCTCCAAGTTTCTAATTAATTATATAAATAATTAAAAAGAAATCACAATAAAGGATAATTCCATTTATAAAAGATTGTGATTAATCAATCAATCAATTACAAATAAATCATCTTTTATTAATCATTAATCACACAAGAAAATCAAATCTTGCATTTAATGAAGTATGAGCGCCACCCCTAGGGTTTAAAAGCCCACATAAAATGTCTTTTATGTGTATTATATTATTTAGCCCAACTAAATAATATCTATGCATATCAATTAATTAGCCCACCAATTAATTATTATCGAGGCCCAAGTAACAAGATTACTAGTCCGAATTACGAAGCCACATCGGGACCATGGACCTATAACCATAGCTCCAATAATTAATTATTCATCGAAGAATAAGTACATTAATTATTAATTCCGGGATTACGCCACCATAAACCCGGAAACGAACTCTACCGATTATAGATGTATACTTATACTCAACCCATGAGTAAATAAGCGTCCATTGATATAATCACTACATACGGATTAACCCTCCATAGACTGTCCATTCTCGAGGGAAGTCTCCGTGAACCCGACTTCGAATATCTTATCCTTATTTACCATCAACCCCCGATGATCAATTAGTACACATATCGACTAGTAGCTAATTAGTCAAATGTGAACTCCCGGGATCGATCACTTTCTTAGGGCTAACAAACAAGGGATCTGTCTCTACTTCCCAGAGGAAGGAATGGATTCCATGTCTGTGAAAATAAGAACTACTCACTCATCTGGAGATAGTGCCAATGAGAAGTGGCTTGGAACACATATTAAAGTGAACCGTAACTAACACATCAAACACTACCCCGGGACAAGCAGCATCCTTTCATCACCTCAGGATTAAGGTTGATCCATATATGATCATCTAATGATTTAATAAGATTCCTCGATTACGGAATTATACCGAGAAATTCAGATTAAATCGGTCCAGTCCTATATGAATGCCATCATATATAAATGCCCCACGTAGGTACCCTCTACCGACAGTCCGGATAAGACTATCACACCCTAAGGTGTTCTGGGTGCATTGTTGGTGTTTTAATCAAGAGACCCTAAACTCTGATTAAGTTCACCACGGACTAACAGTTTAAGTATATCACCACTAACTCAATCCTCACGTGCATGCCATACACTGAGTTAAGCGGTTACATACTGATACACTTAGGGTTTGCAGCAGTGTATTACTTACAAGCACAAAGCAAGTAATAAGGTAAGATAAATTCTGTCATAAAAAACAATTACACAAATTGTCTTTCGGGCACTACACCTAACAATCTCCCACTTGCACGAAATGACAAGTAACGATTGTTTTAGAGAGCACGCTTTCTCATCTTATTCACAACACTCTCCCACTTGCTCTAAAAGCATATGAGACATATCCATCAATGCCGTACCCTCCAAGCACTCGACTTGGTACACTCATCAGTTTGGTTGTCGGCCCGAGACGATCTTTAGGATCGAAACGTTGCCGGTCCATCTAATCAGGCGGTACTCTCTCTCAATATGCTTTTGACCTCAAGTGACTGAGAAAATCCTTCTAAGCTATCTCTTCACTGTTTTCACAACGAAGTGATATCGGCTCACTAGACCAGAATTACTCCCGGATCGTAAAGGAAATTCCTAAGCACTATGAGTAAACACCGAGCCGAGATCAACTTAATGATCATCCTTAATCGACTACAAGTCGAATCGGTGTAGTCAACCATATTCAAGTTTGCACCGAATATACAAGCATATGATTCCTCGTTCTCTAAAGATACTTGAGGACGTACTAAACCGCTACTTATTGCTTGAATCCAAGATTCAACTGCAATTGACTCGTTTGACTTGCCCTTATCCCAAAGAGACTCTATCCCATTTTCTCTTTATCCGAAGATTTGGAGAATCATCCCTGAGAGGTAAGGTAGGACTACTCTCGTTGAATGTTGCATATGTATATGCATGATCATCTTAACCAATAAGACGGATGGGATAGCCAATGACTCATTCTTGTGAATTTGACCGAATCAAATTCTTAGAATATTGTCAAATTCTCTCATCCAGAGAATCTTGGCGTGTCAGTTTCCGACTTCAGATAGCACACCCATGTTGTTTCCAACCGTTTTAGTGTTATCATTTATGAACACTAATACTACTACTACATTACCAATATTGATATCCAGTCTACAAAAAACTTATCAATATTTTGGTCAAGTCCACATATTTTAAAATATGTGACTTTTAAATGACCGAGAGGTTCTCTTAAATCCACAAAGGATATAAGCCATGGCAGGCCTCCTACCAAAGGTTCTTTCTGAATGAATTAAGATATCGTTAGTCTCGCAAAAAAAAAAAGGTCTTAGGAATCACCCCTATCTTACGCTTTGTAACGAATCCGTTATTCATTCTTAGCTAAAACCATACATTTCGAATGAATTCGATTCCGTTGTTCGGCAAGAAAGTCTCGGGGAATCACCCCTATTTTCTTTTCTTAACGAAATCTAGCAAGATCGAGTGGTGAGAGAGTTCAAGGTCCGGTTAACTCTCTACTTGTCGTGAATCACCCCTATACCACTCAACTTTGCGCCCGAAGTTTAAACTTTCCTATTCATTCGACTCTTTTCTATGTAGATCCAATTGCTCCCACTGGGCCTGAGACACTCGGTGGTTCTACAATAGATCGAACAAAACCCGAGTACAATAACTCCATTTACAGGGTTAAGGCTTGTCAAACCAACCTCTATGATCGTAATCCTATACACCCACTAAGAGCCATAGGTTATCAATCACCCCAATGACCGTAAAGTCCACAAAACCACAATGGGTCAATGGTTAAACCATACTCCCATGCGTGGTGGATTGACATCCTGATCTAGTAGTATTTATCGGTGTAATCACCAACAACCGATGTTGGGCGTGGTCCGATTAAATCGATAGTAACTACCTTTGGGTAACCGTACTCAAGGTTTAAGGTTGTTACTTATAGATTCTATCGAAGGCTTGTGATGATTCAACCGTCACTTTCGATCTCAAGAATCTTATAATCGACCTTCACTCGCCTCATTAAGATATTTCACGACGAACAAATCAATCAACTTATACGCAAAATCTCCAGTCCTACCTTCAAGCATTAAATGCTAAATGCCTACATTTATGGAAGTGGTGTGAACCGAATTCACTCATTATCCTTAAATTCACCGGGCATCTTCTAGGTAGACTTCTCGGTTTACATAATAATGTTAACCGTTATTTTGCAACCAATTATCTCGAATCGAGTTTAACGATTGTATTGTAGCACATTAATAACTATATCGGGAAAGTCTATGGTTTCTTCCTTAGTGAGAAACATTCCACTAGGAGGCGGGCCGATCATCACCCCAAGACTATGCGATAGCCTATTTACGAGCATGGAATACTCTATTCTCTGCTAAAATCGAGACACCTCCTCGTATTCTTTCGATAAACCAACAAGTGTTTTGAGTAGTTATCAGACAGAATGTCACCACTCAAAAAATCCCACTAGCTTGTATCTCTCACTAGACCCTGAAGGTCATGGTGAACAAGCTATGTTACCCCTTCAAATCTATTACCCTTTCCCGATTGAAAGGAAACTTAGTCATTGTTCCTTTGAGATAGTGTTCCAAGACTGGGAGATAGGAATCACCCTTAGCCAGTCAGCAGGTCTTGTCTCTAGGATATATGCACTAATTAATAGATATTGAAGGGTCGTTTATCTTAATACAGAAACCTTTTTACCTTTAATAGTTTTAGATGTGTTACACATACCTATTCAAATTTTTCTTAGTGGTTCTGTCTTTATCAAACAAAAGTCCGAGTCATGATTCGCATTACTACAAATGTCATCTTCACTTTGTTTAAGGCAAATCAGTATTATCGAGATGAAAGTGAATCCATTTGTTTCAACGAATCAGTAAATGTAAAAATAATTTTTCCTGTGATATTCAAGGATAGAATCCGAAATTCATTTCATTATATCACTCCCACTATTATAGCTGAAACAACTGCCCATTGTTACTCTATTAATCGTTAATGCAAAGCTCTCTCGTTCTTCCAAAGAACTTAGCTCCCGAGTCGAGTTACTCGGTTAAGAAAATTGCCAAGGATTCATTGGTTAGTGATCCGAAATCACTTTCCTTATCCTATACTTTCTTTAATTAATATTTCGGTTTAGCCTCAATCTTAGTTTAGATGATTAACACTTGTAGACATTCTTTCCCATTCTTGACTTTCCTTAAAAGGAAATAGTCTTGAACTAGCAGTTCGTTTGAGTAGACACTACTCGTGAACTGTGGGATGTCTAATGAAAGCGTTACCCAGTGAGACTAATTTTCTAATAAATCAGAAAAACATAAGATAAAATCTCCCACTAGTTTATCGGTTCTAAATACCGTCTAACTAGCGATACTTTAATCGATGATTCTCCAATTTTTCTATTAGAAAATTTCTCGTGTAGACACTACACAATTAAAATTCACTAGAAGAATTTTATCGCCCCAATCATCTTTCAAACTAACTATGGTTATCTCTCGCTCGCACGAGTGACAACGATGACATGCCTATTTACGTCACTTAAGTTTTGAAGGCTTCAAGATAAATATCTCTTCCGAAAAATTAATCGCATGTGAGATTAATAAATACAACGCTCTAGTTACTTACCACTTTTCAACGAAGTCATTACTAGTCAATTTTACACTAGCGCCTAGCACCTTAGAGATATATATAACAGATTGTAAATAAAATTGACAGAAAAATAAATCCAAATCATACACTACTAAAATTTTAGGAACATAAACTAACTACTTATAGTCTATCCTACTGCTCCAAGGATTTAATCTAACGCCTCAAGTGCCGCCTTAGGGTAGGTCAAAGAGGTTTCGATTAATATTGAAGATCGATTGAGAATCGAACATCTCATTTGTGATCTTCAATCACCTTTCCTTTTTTTTGCCAAGGTACTTCCAAAAATACCCTTTATGAGTGTGACCTCTCTGTCTCGCATTTTTAGGTAGACCCAGTGTGCGCTTTTGGTCGGTCGGTGACCCGACGAGTACCCAAAATCCTATCCTTTCGGAGACCAAGCCTTGAATTTTGATAGTGGTGAAGGCCTTCTGCCAGGAGGGCCGGTCCCAGCCGCCACGAGGCGTCATCATTCTCTCACGTTGCTTATGTCAACGGTAGAGGCCGTGCGGTCGGCCGCCGCCTCTCCCGCTCCCACTCAATATTTTGGAAAAAGTGCGGGTTTATCGATCACGCTTTTTGGACTTGATGTTACATTAAGGAACAATAAATCATAGGCCCGAATGTTGTCGGTTATGTGGGCTAGCCCATCCGACCTATTCGTTAGAACATATGTGGCCGCCGGACGGGTCAAGTCTAGGAGAGGTCCGTTGAGCCGTAGTGGCTCTTCGGATGACTCAAGATTGCTGCACTTCGTGCAAACGCCACTCGTGGAGGTGAAGTCGATTGAGCCGTAGCTACCGTTGACCACCCAACCGTGGTTAAACCACTTTCGAACCTGCTTTGCCCGTGATTATCCAATCCTTAAACATCAAACTTTCACGTAGACACTACGGAACAAAAACGTAATCTCGCCTTGTAAGGTGGAATTCACCGAGAATCCAACACCTTAACCACGAGGTTTCGGGATTTTACTCCTTATGCTTTCGCAGAGTGGGATTCACCGAGAATCCATCACCCAACCTCGACGATTGAAAAACCCGTGTTCCTCGGTTTTTACCCTAATTAGTTTCTAATTAATATCAAACAATTAATTAAAACTAATCGCGTGTTTTATACATGCGTAACTAATTCCTCGAATTAATTTCTACATGTATGCATATGGAGTGGAATTCATGATATGATGCATGTCACGGCAATTTTCCGGTTCTACTCATACAATCTACACATGTATACTAGTGCGGAAAATAAACACCGAGATTGACCGTTGGCACCCCCGTAACTAATCTATTCGAAAATAAATTAAAAAAACCCTAATCTGCAGCTGTTAAGAATCTTCGACGATCGGCATATCAAACTAACTTGGATCGGGATGAAAATTTCCAGATCTGTTCTTCACTCCTCGGGCTTCAATATGGACGGTTGGATCGGAGCTTTGACTTGTCAATTTTCTCCAGCGAGCCGCCCAACTTTCTGCTGAAACAGACTCTTACAGCAGCGCATCATTCACTTCCTGAGGCCGATCGGGGATCAAGATGAATCCCGATCGTCCTGAAAATTTTATATCACGTCCAAAACTCCATGATTATCGATCTGACCGGTCGGATATTCGTTTCAACGGTACAATACTTTCCAGAAAATCGAGGAAGTCACAGTTAGGGTTTCTGTGAATCCTACGTTCTTCTGTTACAGCTGCCTCTTCTCATCAACGAACGGACATCCAAACAGAGTCTGATCGACTCCAAATTTTGTGGGATTTTTCATCAACTTCCAATATTGATTCTGACCGGAGGGATCTTCGTTTTAACGGCTCAAACAACAGAAAAAATGAAAACACTATACAGCTGCTAAACAGATCTATTTACAGGAAATTAAACTTGCAATAATAAATAAATTACATAATTTCCTATACTCATATGAACGAATTTTCATCGTTTATATGAGTTTACAATAGATCTAACGGAAAAACGGTGCCAACCCCAATCCATCTCTTCAACCATAGCAATTTAAAAATTATTAATGCATAATAATAAGTAAAATATCACCTACATGCAATTCCACTCCTTTAAATCGTTTAATTACGATTATGACTATATAAATCGTGGAACCTTTCTCTGATACCACATGAAGGATGCAGGTTCTTAGATCTAAACGAGTTAGATCTATGCGCAGCGGATGGATCACGATTTATATATCAAATACATAATTAAAGGACTTAAGTACTACAAGGGGGTTTAAGATTATGTTACCAATAACGGGAAGAGTCGCCTTGATCTTCCGATGTGTTCTCCAAACTGCGGTTGGTGGACACCCTTCTTGATACACAAACCTCCTCGATATGCAACACTAAGAAAAACTCCAAGTTTTTCTTCCTCTAAAACACTAGACAAGAGAAACAAAATTTTTCTCTCTTTTTTAATGAGTGGGGCGAAATTTTCCATGCCCATATGTCTTGGAAGAACTCTCTTTATATAGGAGAGTAAATCCTTGGCCTCCAAGTTTCTAATTAATTAAATAAATAATTAAAAAGAAATCACAATAAAAGATAATTCCATTTATAAAAGATTGTGATTAATCAATCAATCAATTACAAATAAATCATATTTTATTAATCATTAATCACACAAGAAAATCAAATCTTGCATTTAATGAAGTATGAGGCGCCACCCCTAGGGTTTAAAAGCCCACATAAAATGTCTTTTATGTGTATTATATTATTTAGCCCAACTAAATAATATCTATGCATATCAATTAATTAGCCCAGCCAATTAATTATTACTGAGGCCCAAGTAACAAGATTACTAGTCCGAATTACAGAAGCCACATCGGGGACCATGGACTATAACCAGTGAGCTCCAATAATTAATTATTCATCGAACAGAATAAGTACATTAATTATTAATTCCGGGATTACGCCACCATAAACCCGAAACTGAACTCTACCGATTATAGATGTATACTTATACTCAACCCATAGAGTAAATAAGCGTCCATTGATATAATCACTACATACGGATTAACCCTCCATAGACTGTCCATTCTGAGTGGGAAGTCTCCGTGAACCCGACTTTCGAAATATCTTATCCTTATTTACCATCAACCCCCTGATGATCAATTAGTACACATATCTGACTAGTAGCTAATTAGTCAAATGTGAACTCCCGGGATCGATCACTTTCTTAGGGCTAACAAACAAGGGGATCGCCTCTCTCCTCCCGCAGAAGGAATGGATTCCATGTCTGCAGGAAAATCGAACTACTCACTCATCTGGAGATAGTGCCAATGAGAAGTGGCTTGGAACACATATTAAAGTGAACCGTAACTAACACATCAAACACTACCCCGGGACAAGCAGCATCCTGTGATCACCTCAGGATTAAGGTTGATCCATATATGATCATCTAATGATTTAATAAGATTCCTCGATTACGGAATTATACCGAGAAATTCAGATCAAATCGGTCCAGTCCTATATGAATGCCATCATATATAAATGCCCCACGTAGGTACCCTCTACCGACAGTCCGGATAAGACTATCACACCCTAAGGTGTTCTGGGCGCATTATTGGTGTTTTAATCAAGAGACCCTAAACTCTGATTAAGTTCACCACGGACTAACAATTTAAGTATATCACCACTAACTCAATCCTCACGTGCATGCCATACACTGAGTTAAGCGGTTACATACTGATACACTTAGGGTTTGCAGCAGTGTATTACTTACAAGCACAAAGCAAGTAATATGGTAAGATAAATTCTGTCATAAAAACAATTACACAAATTGTCTTTCGGGCACTACACCTAACAATAGTAAGCTTGAAATAAGTTAGAACTCTCTGTATAAGTCTCTACTTAAAGTCTGACATATTGTATAAGTTAAGTCAGACAAGTATTGTACTAGTTGGTAGGACTGCAAAGTAAAATAGACATTCGGCAGAGTGAAGCCAGCCAAGTACATGCAGAGAAGCAATGAAGACTTAATGGTATGACTTATAACCAAGGAAGTCTGTGATGACTTTGGATGAGTCTAAGTTATGGTTCAAGTGATGAAACTTAATGTTCAAATATGGTGTATACTGATCTCACCCAAACCAATGATCAGTGAAGTACAAAGATTCTCATTGAACTGAAGTGATGAAGGAAACAATGAATCGGCAGAGTAAACTGACTTTCGGCTAAGTGAAGGCAAAAACAGTGAATGAAGATCTAAACGGCAAAGTCAGATGGATCACTCGACCGTTCAGAGAACGGCGAAGTAATCCTTATCAGAACAGAATTGAAATATGATGAAGATTCAGAGGATCATACATTTAATGCACAATCAATAGAGGATCAAACAAGGACGGATTATCTGCTATACATTTGAAGAAAAATCAGATCACTGAAATCAAGGAGAATGTAATTAAGGGGGAATCAAGAATAATATCAAGGATTATTCCCCTCATTAATATAGCCAACGGACGGAATTTCAAATCAAGGATACTCAAGGCTATAAATAGAAGGCATTGACGATGTGAGATAATAACAACTATCGTAAAAAGAAAACCAAGCGAAACTCGTGAATTTGAAAAGGCTTCTCTCGAACTTACAAGGATTCATCTGAGATAAACTCAGACATCAGAACTACAATTTTATATTTAGCACTGAGATTGATCAATCAAGTTTGTGAATCTAATTCACAATAAACTGAAGCAACTGAATCAGAAGTCATCTGAGAAGGAGTTGTGTGTGATAGCTGCTGAAGGATTTGATCTCAATGAGCAGTGAAAGAGACTGAATCATTGAAGCTGTTGCAGCCAATGAGTGATAGTCTTGTAGATTGTGAAGCTTGGGAAGTCAAGGACAATCATCACAGGAGAAGAGTGGATTAACGGATTACACCACCCTGAACCACTATAAGCCTTGCGTCAATTTACTTTCTGCAATTTACTTTACTGCACTCATTTAATTGCGTACGTTATACCTTATATATGTGAGTGTACAAACAGCTTTGAAACAATCTAGTAAGAAGGGACTTATCCGATGCCTAAAAGCTTTTAATCACAAGAAAAGTAAACTCCACTATAGTCATTCACCCCCCTGACTATAGTTTTACCCTTCTCTGGGACCAATAGGAGCCAGTGTCAATTTAATGCTACTCTCTATCTTTCATAAGTTAGGCATGAATGAGTTAAATGAGACATCTATAACCCTGCAATTGGCCGATAGGTCTATGAAGCAACCTTGTGGAGTGGTGGAGGATGTGCGTGTAAAAGTTGATAAGTTCGTATTCCCCGAAGACTTTGTAGTGCTAGAGATGGAATCATTCCGCCTTAATACTCTTCTTGAGGACGAGCAAAGGGCTAGTGCGGGGTAGTTGATGATGCTTAAAATAGTCTATCCTACGACATCAACATTCTATCCATTATGAGTTAAAAATAGTTGTTTTGACCTATAATTATGAACCATTTAAGCTGAATGTCATATGTTGGATTCAAGAGGTAAGTATTTTGCATTTAACATTTATTTTCATTATTCGGTACTATTTCGTGCGTTATTTGATTATTTTCAGTATATGAAATATTGGGTTGAGCATTGTGGACAATTCTGGAGTGGACTGAACGAAAGGATTGGGCCTAGGGTATTCCAGAACCTTCCAAGCTAAGTCAGCAGAAACAAAAAGACAAAAATACCCCCGATTAATCGGAAGAGACCACCGATTTACCGAGAGTCCAGAATCTTCCGAAACACATTTTCTTGGACGAGGGGTAGTTCTATGTGTTTCTAAGTCGGTTTATTTAGCTATAAATAAGAGGCTCTGCCTCTGAATTCAATGTACCTCGAAAACTTTCAATGAGTTCTAATTGTGGAGACGATGGATATTCCTCATAGGAAGAGATCCGAGGGAGATCTACACTCATCTTTGAGGGTATGATTTTATGTCTTTTCCAATATGTAGATCTGTCGTTGTCCTATTTGACTAGTATGTTTTGATTGTTTATTTATTTTAATTTTGTAGTAGTTAGTTTATTTTTCCCCATGTATGTATAGATCTTATTCGTTGGTGAAGAAATCTTGAAGTAGTGATTCCGTTCTTCAGATATGTGACGGTCTATATCGGTAGATCTAAATACCTAGTAAATTAGTAGTTTATGATAATCAGTGCCAACTACATTGATCGACATATTTAATTTACATGTTAGTAGCCTGATCAACTATTTGTAGGTCATCGTAAATTAGCATGAAGGACTGTTAGTGAAGTGTTAATTAGGACATTGTCTTGATGGATCGTTAGGAACATGCTAGTCATAGTCGATAGCTGCTTAGCAATGTTTTTTGTCTTAAGCCGGAAACTCTAGATCTTATTGAGTATGAACTAATACAACCAATGAATGAGGTTAGTTGTGTATAGATTGTATGATGTCCTTACAATTGAAGTAGATAGGGTTAGGAGTTGCACCCGTAGCTGTCAATGATTTAAAATTTACCAACGGGGATGACTATCGCATGTTTTGAGGGGAATAACTAATCACTTATAATTAGACTAATACCTTAGAAACTCTTGTTTGCTCCGTTTGAACTTGCATAATCTAGTTTGTTTGTTGGCACCAATTTTACTTTTGTCTATATTATATATAGTTGGTCGTAGACCATATCCATGACAAGCTCAATCTCGAAGATTTCCATTCTTACGAGTCTCTATGGGATTCAACCTTGACTCGCCAGTGCTCTACTATGATAGAACTAGTCCTATTGCTATCGAGTGCTTTGCACGCGATCAGTACCAGACATCCTACAAAACAAATCAAGGAAGCTTAGGTACCCAACACTGTTTGGGTCCATACCTCTTAGCAGTCATGCCTCCTACTCCAAGTGTATATCCAAATTATTTTCTCCTTAGAGGGCTGAAGTCATCAACCAAATATGTATAAGGCATGGTAGAATAGTTTGTAACAGGTTTACTAAAAGTATTCTGATACACTTCTTTATATTTTGGTGTTTTAGCATCCTATTTCACTTTCCAAACCACAGTAGAAGACCCGTTTTCATATTTCCTTTTGTATCTAGGACCATGCCTATTCTGTCTTTTGACAAATACATTTGGCTTTTTATTAAATGTCTTTCGCTTGTATTTTGGAGGTGGAACATTCCAATCATCTTCTGAAGGTTAAAGTCTGCCCTTACCTTTCAATACACCTTTGCCCTTAGCAGGCTGGTAAGATGATTTAATCTGTTGTTTTACAGCACTGATTTTGGACTTCACTAGTGCAGGATGAGTAGTTGAAACTATGGTCTGTCCTTTTCTGAATTTAGGTCCAGTTTTGGTCCTTAGTTAAGATTTGGTTGTCCATTGTTTCCTTTCTTATCTTGACTAATGTAGACAAGACAAGATCTGGATCCAAACATTTTTGGAGTTTTTTAAGTTGGTGCTTCAAGTTTCCTTAGCTAGTCTATTAGCTTCAGATGAGTGATCATCTAATGCCCGTTGATTTGCTAAGTGCCCGTTGATGAGCTATTTGTATTTCTTCGAATCTACTAATGAAATTTGGAATTAGATTTGGAAAATCTAGTGGGAAGATAGATGATTGTACAGTGTCTGAAGTGGATGCTTTTGAGGAGTATGAACTAGATAGTACCTCTGCTTCTTCTATTTCCTTAGTCAGTAGACATAGACATGCTTTGTGATTATCTAAGCTGGTGTCTTCACCGTTGTCTGAGTCATTGTCAATGATTCTTCATCACTTTCACTGCTGGTTTCAGCTTTTAGTGCTTTCTTGCCCTTCTTTTTGTCTGATGACTTGTATTTATTCTTTTCTTCATCTTTGACTTTTTCATCAGGACAATCAGCTTTGAAGTGTCCTTTCTTTTTGTAGTTGAAGCATCTGTATTCAGCAACTTTTTTCTTCATGTCTTTCCTTGAATTTGACTTCTTATTTGATCACGAACTTCCTTTGCCATGTCTGTTATTGAATCTGTCAAATCTTCTGATCAACAATGCCACTTGCTCCTTTAGTTCTTGTGTCTCTTTGTTGCTTGACTCCACTGATTTGCATTGCTGCGGTGCTACCAGTGCACTGGCCTTGTTTGGCTCTTCTAGTGCACCTTCCTCATTGTTCAACTCAAATTCCCGAGCTTTCAATTGTGACATTAAGGTCAAAGTGTCAGTTTTGGCAAGATCCAATGTGCCTTTAAGTACTGATGCAATGATCTTCCATCTTTCAGGTAGACCTCTCAGGATTTTCAAGCATACTTCTTTTTGAGGATATTTATGGCCAAGTTGTTGCAGTTCACTGATGATGCTTGAGAACCTGTTATCCATTTCATCCACAGATTCACCCGTCTTCATCTTGAAATTTTCAAACTTCTGTTTTGATGACGGTTAAAATATACCTATTTATGTCATCAATTCTAACCTTAAATCGGAGTTAATTATATATGTTTCGTATTAAATTGCTCGTTTATACGTATTATTTAATGTTAAGTGATTATTAATATGATTTTTGGTATTTAGCTGCTTTTATTATTAAAGACCAATTTATTTGTGCGATAAATACTAATTTTGCAGATCGTGATAAATCGAGAGGATTAATGTCAATCAGTGGATCTCAAGATAATAATGAAGAAAATCGGAGCATTCATCAAGAGACAAATCAGATCATCATAGAAGAGTGCAGTGGGGAACAAGTTAACGAGAAACCACGTTAAACACGTGCTGGGAGAGGCTCGGTCGACCGAGCCCCTTCATTCGGTCGACCGAAGCATATGGTTCGGTTACCTGAAGCTATCCAGACCTAAAACGTGTGCATATCTTCTAGATCCATCCTATGTCGGCAAAATCCTCTATATAAGCAAAGATTCTGATTGAGAACACACACCATTACAACACAAGACAATTTATACAATTGGAGTTTGTTTTAGTTTCTTTTCTTTTTCTTTATGTTCGTTCATTGTGGATTCATTGGATTCTCCGGTTGGGGAGTGCATTAAAGAGTGGGAGTCACTCTCGTCTTCGAGGGCATGACCATTCAATTATGCAATCTTTGTTCATAGATCTGACATTTTTTATTATGGAGTAGTTTCTCTTGTATTGATTGCGTGATGTAAATTAATTTACGAACCCATGTGTTTGGGTTAAAAACGTTACAAAGTAATCATGATTTGTACCAACACAGAACTGTGTTCGGTCGACCGAGACATGTCATTCGGTGGCCCGAGTGCTGTTGTTCGGTTGACCGAGCATGGTGATGTGTAGGGCAATATTGTTATCGGCTTCGACTACGTCAGATTCTCTGATTTGGAATTAAAACGAGTAATTAAACCTGGTCAACTTAATTATTTGTCATCATAATTTAACATAAAACCTAAAAAGTGATTGTTACTTAGGATATAGATTGAATCGGCATCTAAGAAGTACGCCTTACCCTAGGAATGTTGCTTAGATGAGGTTACGGTTTATACCGGCGTCCCTAGTTTCATAATTGTGTCAGAAGTTATATGAGATGGAGGCACTTAAAAGGCGAAGTCACGTAATGGAGGCATGATGATTTAGATGGCCTAATCGGAGCTAAATCTACCTTAGGGGATGACTCCCGTAGTCATAATAATTAATCTTTAACGTTTGTTTTATCTCGTTATCATCCTAATTCACCATGGGGGAGTTATAATCTACTAGCGTAATCAATACTGTTTGTTTAGATAATATCCACAGTATTATCCGTGTTTTAGTAGTCTTTCGTTTGTCTTTGTGGTATTCTGGTTTTCACTATTTCATTTACTGCGTTTAGTTGGTTGTAGATTGCCCTTTCAATTTAGTTCTAATAGGGTGAAGTTGTGTTTTGGTTGTGCCGAGTCTCTGTGGGATTGACCTCGACTCTATCTAGCTATACTACGATTGAACCTAGTTCTCTTGCTAGTGTGTTAGTTAGGCATCGAGTTAATAATATAACTTGACCTCAATCAAGTTTTTTGCGCCGTTGCCGGGGACTCGAGTCATCAAATTAAGATATACCTTATTTTGTTAGAACTGGATTCGTGAATATTCTTTGAATAAGAGTCTGTATATTAAACAGTGTCATAAAAATAAAAAATAAATAAAAAAAAGAATGTTCGGTCGACCGAACCACAGTTCTCGGTCGACCGAGAATTTATTTTCTTTTCTATTTATGTTCTGTATTACTTTTATAATGTTCTGCTTCTGTTTTATTTATGTTTTCTTTTCTCAAACTTATTTCGAGTCTGTTTTAGTTTTATTTAGTTGGTTAAAGGCCTAGCCTTTACTAGTGATTAATTGTTTTATTGTTGTTTAATATTTTATAGTACGCTACTCGGAAATCGAAGGAACCACTTGAGCCTTATAATCCTGAAATAGAGAGAATTGCGAGAAGGAATAGGAAGTTAGCTAGGGAACTGGCTAAGCAAGGAGAAGAGGATCCGAATCTTGAGGAAAGCGAGCACGAATTGGAAGAAGGTCATACAACCGATCATTCTGGGCATTCTGAATCTGAAACAGAAATGGAAGGCATTCCGGTCAATCCAAACCAGGTACCTATTCCTGTTATTAATCCCGAAGCTGTTAATAATGCTAATAATGTGAATGCAAATGCTAATAATGGAAACCAAGCCCTAGCTCAAGGAGCGAGGCGCACTTTGCAAAGTTATACAACGCCCACTATTGAGCAATTCATTCCCGCTATCGTTGCACCGCAAGATGCTGCGGAAGTCTATCACCCTAGGCCTAACGTAATTCAAATGGTGACCAACTATTCCACTTTTCATGGAATCCAAAAGGAGGATCCTGGTGTTCACGTGGCCAATTTCTTGGAAATCGTTAGCACAGTGAAACCGAAATTAATCCCGGAGGAACATTAAATCTTAAGCTTTTCCCTTTCACTTTGAAAGATAAAGCTAAGCAATGGCTTCTCTCTTTAGAGGTTGGATCTATCACTACTTGGGAGCAGTTGTTGCAAAAATTCATGAATAAGTATTTTCCTTAGAAAAAACCTTTAAGTTACGCCAAGACATCATAGGATTTAAGCAACAACACAGGGAGAGTTTTGATCAAGCTTGGGAGCGTTTCAAGGAAGCTATGAGGAAGTGTCCTCATCATGATATCTCTCTTTGGCTTTTAATGCAAACTTTTTACCATGGGTTGAGAGAGACGAAGAAAATTAGAGTAGACGCCTCTAGTAATGGAGCGTTTGTTCTTTTATCTCCTGAGAAGGCACAAGGGAAGATGGAACAAATATCGATGAATAGTCAGTGGGGGGGCTATGAAAATGGCTGCTGACATATTCGAGGATAGTGCATCTACCAAAATCTGAGAAAAACTTTCTGTTATCAACAATAAGGTAAATTGAATGCAAGAGAGGATGGCAAAAGTAGAGAAAGTGGCTGGAATCGAGGTAACACCTAAAAGTGAGAATGCTGGTACTGAATAAGCCAATTATGTCGGGGGAGGATATAGGCCTGATCATAACCATCCTGGATTCCGATATAGTGACCTTAATGCAAGGGAAATGCCTAAACCGCCTACCACTTATGTACCACAGCAAACTAAAACTTTTTGTTGGGAAGCTGCGACAGAAAAACTGAGTAATGTCGTCACTGACAATATGGGACAACTTTCAAAATCTATGGCTGATTTAGCCACTAACTTTAGCCAATATTGTCAGAAGACCGATGCTAAGGTCACTAACCAAGAAGCTCTAGTCCAAAACCTCACTCACCAGATAGGACAACTAGCTGAGCAAGTCTCAACTAGACCTCCTGGAGGGTTGCCAAGCAACACTGAGAAGAACCCTAAGGATTTGAATGCAATTATGACAAGAAGTGGAAAAGAGGTAACTCCACCATCCCTGCAAGAGAAAGAGAAAGTCACAAAGAATAAGGATGGTGAGCCAAGCAATGAGACTAATACTTCCAAGACTTTGCCTGAGCAAAGAACGTATAAAGAACCTGCTGGCCCTAGAGTTGAACTTTACGATAACAAGTATCCAATTTTCACTGATGTCGATCCTTCAACTCTACCTTATCCTCCACCAAAGACGAAACCTAAGTTTGATAATAAAAGATATAAGAAGTTCGTGGATATATTCAGTAAGTTACAAATCAATATACCCCTAGTTGAAGCACTAGTTGAAATGCCTGAGTACACCAAGTTTTTAAAAGACGCCGTCTCAACTAAAAGGAAACTTCTAGATTTAGAGACCATATGCCTTAATGTGGAGTGCTCAGCCATTCTTCAACATAAGTTACCCCCAAAATGCAAAGATCCGGGAAGCTTTCTCATTCCCTGCACCATAGGTAACGTATGTCTAAACAAAGTTTTGTGTGATCTAGGAGCCAGCGTGAATCTGATGCCACTATCTATTTTTCAGAAGCTAGGCATGAAAGATCTTAAGAAGACCTCAATCACATTGCAATTAGCTGACCGTTCTGTCAAGGAACCATGTGGAGTGGTTGAGGATGTGCTAGTAAGAGTTGAAAAGTTTGTATTCCCTATCGACTTTGTGGTCTTAGATATGGAAGCTAACTACGAAGTGCCCTTGATATTAGGGAGACCTTTCATGGCCACTAGTAGAACGCTAATTGATGTTTACAAAGGCGAGTTAGTATTAAGAGTGAATGAAGAGAGAGTTGCATTCAATGTTTTCGACACCATGAAGCAACCCGATGATGGAGAGGATGCATGTTTCATGTTGTATTCCATCGACAGGATCGTTCAAGAATTCCAACAACATGAAAGTATCAAGGATTTCTTGGATGCTGTCTTGGAAGAAGAAGATGAAGTCAAGTACGTGAGTAGTGAGGAGGAGAAGATGATATGGCCAGGATGTAGTAGAGGGACCCCTAGGCCTATAGAGGAAGTAAGTGCTGCGGAGATTGAAAGATTCTATCATAGACCAACGTGGCATAAATACTTCGAACTCAAACTCACTGGTCAAAAGTGGAAAACCTCTTTGGAAGAACCTCCCACAAATTTGACTCTAAAACCTCTTCCTGCGAATTTGAAGTATGAATTTCTTCAAGATGAGACCTTGCCACTAATTATATCTTCTTCCTTGACGGACTTACAAGAGGAGAAACTGATGAGAGTTTTGAGAGAGTACCACGGAGCTTTTGGATGGACCATAGCTGACGTTAAAGGCATTAGTCCTAGCGTATGTATGCACAAGATCTCCGTGGACCCTGAAAAGAAAGCGGTTGCACAACCTCAGAGGCGTCTAACCCCACAATTAAAGGAAGTGGTTACGGATGAGGTCATAAAAATGCTAGAAATGGGAATTATATTTCCAATTGCTGATAGCGAATGGGTAAGCCCTATCCATGTAGTGCCCAAGAAGGGAGGATTGACGGTGCAAGCCAATGAGTTGAATGAGTTAATTCCTGTGAGGCTAATCACCGGTCATCGAGTATGCATAGACTTTAGGAAACTAAATGATGCGACTCGTAAGGACCACTTCCCTCTTCCCTTCATCGATCAAATGCTCGAAAGACTGAGTGGGCATGCTTTCTATTGTTTTCTTGACGGGTATTCGGGATACTATCACATCCACATCTCGCCCGAAGATCGTGAGAAAACGACATTTACATGCCCATATGGGACATTTGCGTATAATCGAATGCCATTTGGATTGTGTAACGCCCCCCCAACATTTCAACGATGTATGATGTCATTATTTGCGGATATGGTGGAAGATTTCTTGGAAATCTTTATGGATGATTTCTCCGTGTTTGGAGACGATTTCGATTCATGTCTCACACATCTAGCACGAGTGTTGAAGAGATGTGAGGAGACGAATCTTGTGCTTAACTGGGAGAAGTGTCATTTGATGGTTACGGAAGGTATAGTACTAGGCCACCGCATATCAAAGAACGGAATAGAGGTGGATAGAGCCAAAGTTGAGGTGATCGAGAAATTACCCCCACCTACCAATCTTAAAACTTTGCGAGGTTTTTTAGGCCACGCCGGATTTTATCTTAGGTTTATTAAGGAATTTTCCCTCATCTCTAGACCTCTTACTGAATTATTGGCCAAGGATGTGCCATTTGTGTTTTCTAATGAGTGCATAAAAGCTTTCAACGAAATAAAAAGTAGACTGATTATTGCACCCGTTCTGGTCGCACCGGATTGGGATCTTCCGTTTGAACTGATGTGTGATGCAAGTGACACTGCTGTTGGCGCCGCTTTGGGTCAAAGAAAAGATAAGATCTTTAGGCCTATTTATTATGCGAGCCGGACTTTGAATGCTGCCCAAAGAAATTACGCCACAACGGAGAAGGAGCTTTTAGCCGTTATCTTTGCTTTTGACAAGTTTAGATCTTACTTGGTGGGATCTAAAGTCACTGTGTGGACTGACCATGCGGCTCTTAAGTATCTCCTAGCAAAGCAAGATTCAAAGCCTAGATTGTTAAGATGGATCCTACTGCTGCAATAATTTGACGTAGAGATCCGAGACAAGAAAGGAAGTGAGAATGTAGTGGCCGATCATCTGTCGCGCTTACAATTAGAGGATGGTGAGGAATTACCTGAGATAGGAGAATATTTTCCTGATGAACAACTTTTCTCCATCACCACCATCAGGGGACATGACGATTGTGTTGCAGTTTCTTCACGAATAGAGGTTGTGAAGGAGAAGAAACAACCATGGTTTAGTTTGTTTGTTAATTATCTATCCATAAAGTACCTACCACGAATCTCACTTTGTCCAAGAAAGGAAAAAAATTCTTTAAAGATCTTAGACACTATTATTGGGATGAGCCTTATTTGTTTAAGCTAGGATCTGATAATATCTTTCGAGTGTGTGCCCGAAGAAGAGTATAATGATATCCTGAAGCATTGTCATTCTTATGAAGTTGGAGGACACTACGGGGGAGAAAAAACTGCAGCTAAGGTCCTCCAATGCGGTTCTTATTGGCCGACATTGTTTAAGGATGCACACCAATATGCAAAAGCATGTCATGCTTGTCAAATGACAGGAAATATTTCACGGAGGAATGAGATACCACTTAAAAGCATCTTAGAAGTAGAACTCTTTGACGTTTGGGGAATAGATTTCGTTGGACCTTTCACTTCATCACTTTCTAACCGATACATCTTAGTTGTTGTTGATTATGTATCGAAATGGGTTGAGGCCATTGCTTCCCCTACTAACGATGCTAAGGTTGTAGTTAGATTCTTGAAAAAGAATATTTTTACAAGGTTTGGGACGCCTAGGGCGATTATAAGCGACAATGGTAGTCATTTTTGTAATAAACCTTTTGAAAGGCTGATGATTAAGTATGGGGTTCGACATAAGCTAGCAACCGCATATCACCCCTAGACTAGTGGACAGGTAGAAGTCACCAATCGAGAGATAAAGCGTATCCTAGAGAAAACTGTCAATACGACTAGGAAGGATTGGTCGTTACGTTTAGACGACGCTTTATGGGCTTATAGGACTGCATATAAAACCTCGATTGGAATGTCACCGTATAGGATTGTTTTTGGAAAGGCATGTCATCTACCTGTGGAACTGGAGCACCGAGCCATGTGGGCAACAAGGATGCTAAATTTTGATGAGACATTGGCCAGTGAGCAGAGGATGTTAGAATTAACTCGTCTGGAGGAGTTTCGTTTAGAGGCATACGAGAATGCCAAGATTTTCAAGGAGCGCACGAAAAAATTCCATGACAAAAAGATTCTAGAGAGGACCTTTCAAGTGGGTGATCTGGTTCTCTTGTACAATTCGCGCTTAAGACTCTTCCCGGGTAAGTTAAAATCAAGATGGCATGGCCCATTTCGAGTACAACAAGTCGTTCCTTCTGGAGCGGTGGAGCTATTCAATTTCAAAGACGAGTCCAAATTTGTGGTTAATGGACATCGTGTGAAGCATTATCAAGGGCTTCCGCTTGGTGCTGAGGAGGAAGTTTTGTACCTCGATGACCCTGTCTATGAATAAACCATCTTGAACTGAGTCGAGCTAGTGACTATAAATTTAGAACCTTATCCTTATAACTATCTTTTTCGTTTTTATTTTTAAATAAAGTAGCATGCGCCTATCACGGTTTTTTTCATCTCGCCATGTTCCGAGTCTAAGTTCGGAATAAACGAGGTTTTTTCCTTGATAGCCGTCATGTGAGTTTTTATTTAGGTTTAAATCCCTTTTGGTCTTGTCCATGGCAGTATAAAGTAAAGTGGCTTAAACTGTTTTTAGATATTTATATCTAATTACTACCACATTATTTTATACCTTCCATAGACATGGTATTTGACGATTTCGTGGAGCTTGTCTACTTATACAGGATGTGTCTGTCTCTCCACGATGTTCTGATATTGTTCCTTTACTTGGGAGCCGTTTCCAGAGCTAAGTCTTTCTTTTTTTTGAACTCTCAATTATTTTTGTCATTGAGGACAATGCCATGTTTAAGTGGGGGGCAAGGGACCTAGCTATATGTTGAAAAACGGATATTGAGACAATATTGGGCCAAATTTAGAAATTTTCATGGATAAATGCCAAGTTGTTTAACTTGTACCCTTAAACTTGTGAAGTTCTTATACTTAGAATTGATAGGAAAGGAACCAAGTTGCGTAAGTACGTGGTCATATTATACTTTTGCGATAAATTTTTAGTAAACTTAAGGATATTCATGCCAAGAATTGCAAGTAGTTAGGCATTGTTCAACTACTCAACATGTGAATCGCTTAGTACCGCATGCGTTATAATAATTGAAAGAAGTATGTGTACATTGCATAGATAATTGGTTATGAGGACCTAATGTCGATATTTGTCGACTGATGTATTCTGATATTCTAGCCAACAAAAGCGGAGTAATAAGCTTGAGACGTACCTGTGTTTGATAATATTAAAACACTGGGCTTGTAGTAAATTACCAAAGTAGCCCTGCGCTTGTGGTAATATTCGATGCTATGTTTAATCTAAGATAGGGGGATACTCTATGAAAGTTTTCTTCCTTGAGATTAGTAGTATTCGAAAAATATGCAAAATTGAAAAAATTTAAATTTATTAGAGGCTTTGAGTAGTACTCGGTCTCCAAGTCCAAAATCCCTATAGATACGCTCTTGCTTATTGTTCTAGTGCTTTAACCATGGCGGGGCAAAAGAAGTATGAATGCTGATGTTGGTGAATTTTGATATGAAGTCTGCATAAACTCTAATCTTGCTAAATTTATATAAAACCAATGCCCATGCACACAATCACTTCGATTCATAGCAAGTAGTGAATAATGCTTATCTTATGAGCATATCTGGTATGAGTTGACTCGAGTTTCTTGTGTAAGTATGACATGAGCAAGGAAAATGTTGTCTTGTGGAATGACTTGTTGATGCTTCGTTCGGGACGAAGCAAAGATTAAGTGGGGGGCATTTTGATGACGTTTAATATATACCTATTTATGTCATCAATTCTAACCTTAAATCGGAGTTAATTATATATGTTTCGTATTAAATCGCTCGTTTATAGGTATTATTTAATGTTAAGTGATTATTAATATAATTTTTGGTATTTAGCTGCTTTTATTATTAAAGACCAATTTATTTGTGCGATAAATACTGATTTTGCAGATCGTGATAAATCGAGAGGATTAATGTCATTCAATAAGTGGATCTCAAGATAATAAGGAAGAAAATCGGAGCATTAATCAAGAGACAAATCAGATCAGCATAGGTGCAGTGGGGAACAAGTTAACGAGAAACCACGTTAAACACATGTTGGGAGAGGCTCGGTCGACCGAGCACCTTCATTCGGTCGACCGAAGCATATGGTTCGGTTACCCGAAGCTATCCAGACCTAAAACGTGTGCATATCTTCTAGATCCATCCTATGTCGGCAAAATCCTCTATATAAGCAGTAGCTACAAAATTGAGAACTCACACCATTACAACACAAGACAATTTATACAATTCGAGTTTGTTTTAGTTTTATTTTCTTTTTCTTTATGTTCGTTCATTGTGGATTCATTGGATTCTCCGGTTAGGGAGCGCATTAAAGAGTGGGAGTGACTCTCATCTTCGAGGGTATGCCCATTCAATTATGCAATCTTTGTTTGTAGATTTGATATATTTTATTATGGAGTAGTTTCTCTTGTATTGATTGCGTGATGTAGATTAATTTACGAACCCATGTGTTTAGGTTAAAAACGTTAAGAAGTAATCATGATTTTTACCAACACAGAACTGTGTTCGGTCGACCGAGACATGTCATTCGGTGGCCCGAGTGCTGTTGTTCGGTTGACCGAGCATGGTGATGTGTAGGGCAATATTGTGATCGGCTTCGACTACGTCAGATTCTCTGATTTGGAATTAAAACGAGTTATTAAACCTGATCAACTTAATTATTTGTCATCATAATTTAACATGAAACCTAAAAAGTGATTGTTACTTAGGATATAGATTGAATCGGCATCTAAGAAGTACGCCTTACCCTAGGAATGTTGCTTAGATGAGGTTACGGTTTTATACCGGCGTCCCTAGTTTCGTAATTGTGTCAGAAGTTATATGAGATGGAGGAACTTAAAAGGCGAAGTCACGTAATGGAGGCATGATGATTTAGATGGCCTAATCGGAGCTAAATCTACCTTAGGGGATGACTCCCGTAGTCATAATAATTAATCTTTAACGTTTGCTTTATCTTGTTATCATCCTAATTCACCATGGGGGAGTTATAATCTACTAGCGTAATCAATACTGTTTGTTTAGATAATATCCACAGTATTATCCGTGTTTTAGTAGTCTTTCGTTTGTCTTTGTGGTATTCTGGTTTTCACTATTTTATTTACTGCGTTTAGTTGGTCGTAGACTGCCCTTTCAATTTAGTTCTAATAGGGTGAAGTTGTGTTTTGGTTGTGCCGAGTCTCTGTGGGATCGACCTCGACTCTATCTAGCTATACTACGATTGAACCTAGTTCTCTTGCTAGTGTGTTAGTTAGGCATCGAGTTAATAATTTAACTTGACCTCAATCAAGTTTTGCAATAGATAGTTTATTTTCCTGGATTGCCTCTGATCCATCATTGACAAGGGCCAGTTTATCCCACATAGCTTTTGCTATCTTGCAATCTTTAATCCTCATGAACATGTTTTTGTCTAGAGTCTTCAAAATCATACCTTTTGCAACAAAATCAAGATTTGCTCTTCTTCTATCATCTTGGGTCCAATCCTTCTTAGGCTTTTCTATTTCCTTTGATTGATCTGCTCATGTGGTTATCACAGTCATGATCTTGATTGGTCCATCGTTGATAAAATCCAGCATCTCTTCATGAGTTGCTGCAAGGTGAGACAACATTCTTATTTTATATTTAACAATATTATTGACAATGAATATTTGTACTTTAGACATGAACTTTGAAGAATGTATAGTCACAGAATAACAAGTATATATGTATAAAACACAAATTTGAAAACTACTTTGAAATTATGTGATCTCCTTGTTACCAGAAATCAGATTTGAACAGGTTCTGATACTAGGAAAACTGCACTGATACCAATTGTTGGTCCCAAAGAAGGGTGAGAATATAGTTTGGGGGTGAATGACTATATTAGAGTTTCCAAAACTTTTCTCATATTTAAAAGCTTTTGGTCAGCGGATAAGTCCCTTCTTAAAAGTTGTTTCAAAGTATATTAAACACACAGAGTATAAATGAAATGCATTAAAGAAATGTTGTAAAGTAATGTGCAGTAAGTAAATGAACACAAATGTTTATAGTGGTTCAGGGTGGTGAAATCACTTAGTCCACACTTCTCCAATGATGATTGGAGACTATTGTCTTTCACCAATACAATAGTATGATTGTTCTTGGCTACACAAGCTTTAGAATCTCAAGACTATCACTCCCCGGCTAGTAAATCTTTAGTGACTAATTCTTCCACATTGCTCCTTGAGAACAAATCCTTCAGCAACTATCACAGAGGGTGCAATTCCTTCTTAGATGATTTGATTCAATTACTGCAAACTGGTGTGAATAAGACTCACAAATGGTAGATCAATCTTAATAATTGATGTAGATTTTTAGCTTTGAATACTGAGTTGATCTCTAGATATTTCTTTTCAAGTTCATATAGAAGGCTTTTGAAATTGACAGAGTTTCTGTAATTTTTGTATTCAATCTTGTTGGTCTTCTTGTCTGTCAATGTCTTCTATTTATAGCTTTGATTTTCCTTGAATTAGAAATTCCGTCCGTTGGCTATTAAATGCAGAGAATAATACTTGATTTATTTCTTGATCTTTCCTTGATTGATTCTCCATAATTTCAGTGATCCTGATTTTCTTCAAACATTCATCATAAAATCCGTCCTTGAATGATTATGCATTAATTGCTTGTTTGTATTTAACGTTCAGAATCAAATGCAGATAGCATACTTCACTTGCCTGTTTCTTGACTCGGCTGTTGCTTGACCGGTATACTGAAAACTGCTTCTAAGCTGTTACTTTTCAGTTGAGATTCACTTCACTATTACTTTTGATAGTAGCCGGTAGAGCCTTTACTTAGCCGTTTTACTATTTTCTTTCTACATTGATCCTTCAATGTCTAAGTATGCTTGTTCTTCACTGAGTCTTGATTTGGGTGAGATCAGTGTACAGAATATTGAAAGAATAAATTCCATCACTTGTAAAAAGTCTTAGACTTACCCAAGGTCATCACAGGCTTCCCTAGTTGTACGTTGGTCCATAGGTATTTACTTTACTCTGCTGGTTTCTTGGTTGTCTTCACTGAGCTGTTTCAAAGATCTTACTGAGCCGTCCTACCAGTCTATTATAGTGCTTGTCTGGCTGAACTTATACAACATGTCAGAGTTCTAAGTAAAGCTTATACAAACATTACTTATATTTTTACACTTAATTCAGGCTTGCTATAACGGTTAGTATGTTAATCATCAAAACAATAAAATGTTCCTAACAAGATGTTTAAGAAATTGCAAGTGAATATACCTTTGGTAGAATATATCTTTGGTAAAAGCTCTAGCAAGAATGCCACAATACACCAAATTTTTTAAGGAATCAGTTTCTTCAGAAAGGAAATTTTTGGATCTCAAGACTACTTTTGTAAATGAGGAATGCTCGGTAGTTTTTCAATGTAAACTGCCGCCTAAGTGTAAGGACCCTGGGAGCTTCCTCATACCTTGTACCATTGGAGGAGTATGCCTGAACAAAGCATTGTGCGATCAAAGGGCAAGCGTCAATCCGATGCCATTGTCCCTTTTTCATAAGCTAGGCATGAAAGAGATGAATTATACATCTTTAACCCTTCAGTTGGCGGACAAATTCATGAAGCAACCTTGTGGAGTTGTTGAAGATGTTTTGGTTAAAGTTAATAAGTTTGGGTTTCCTGTAGACATTATGGTGTTGGACATGGAAGCCAATAGTGATGTACCTTTAATCCTAGGAAGACCTTTCCTAGCGACTAGAAGGACTTTGATTGATACCCACAAAGGAGAACTGAGTCAGAGAGTGAATGAAGACAGTGTGGTTTTTAATGTGCTGACGATGATGGGCTATGGTAATGATGAAGGAGAAGAATGCTACATGCTATATGCCATCGATGAACTTGTCCTGGAATTGCAAAAGCAAGTGGCCATGGGCCCTGATGTAGCTGACACTTTGTTGTTGAAAGAAGAAGAGCAAAGTGATAAGGATACCTGGACTAGGTGCAGCGAAGGACATTTTCTAGAAGTAGAGCCTCTATCTTTTGCGGATTTAGGAGGACCAATTCATAGACCTTTGTGGCACATGAATTGCAGTTGACCGGTAAGCTACTTAAGTCATCATTGGAGGAACCACCAAGGAATTTAACGTTGAAACTTTTACCCTCTCATCTAAAGTACATATTTTTGCAAGATGATTTACTTCCCCTCTTAATTTTCTGCATCATTATAACCTTTAGAGGAGGAGAAGTTATTAAGAGTACTGAAGAAGCCTTTGGGTGGACTATTGCGGATATCCGAGGGATAATCCCCTCTGTTTGTATGCATAAGATTTATGTAGATCCTTAGAAGAAAGCAGTGGCTCAACCTCAAAGATGGTTGACACCCCAGTTGCCAGATGTGGTGAAAGAAGATATAATCAAGATGCTGGAAATTGAAAAATGAAAGTAAAATACTATAAATAAATGTTTTACTTCATTGCTTTCTTGATTTCTTTGAGTTTACAAGATTCCTTGTACTTCACTGATCCTTGATTAGGGTGAGATCAGTGTACACCATATTTAACAATATATAACTTAGACTTATCCAAGGTCATCACAGACTTCCCTGGTTATAAGTCAGACCATATGTCAAGCTTCTCTGCTGGTACTTGGCTGCTTTACACTACCGGAATTCTGTTTTACTTAGCTATCCTACCAACTAGTACAATACTTTTCTGACTCAACTTATACAACATGTAAGACTCTAAGTATAGACTTATACAGAGATTTATAACTTATTTCAGGCTTGCTATAACAGCTAGTATGGCCATCATCAAAACAAAATAAAATGTTCCTAACAGAACTTATCCTAGATCTCAGAAAAATCCTCAGGACAGAAGTCAACATAGACCTGCAGATGCAGTCGCTCATCACAGCATAACGAAATGATGGTTATTACTCAGATTTAAACAATAGAAGGCAATATGGAAGGCAGTTTAGACCGAAAGACTTGATAGAGCATACAAATAAGACACAATCAAAAAATAGCTATTATGGGAATGTAGCTTATATATGATAACTAGTGCAACAATTTTCAAATGAGGCCCTATGGAAATATCCCAAACGTTGTACTTACAAATGACCCTTATGGACCCAAACAAAATTGGGTACCTAAAACTTATTAACTTGTTTGAAGAAAATATGGGTTTTTGACAGTGGTTGCTCTAGACACATGACAAGGAGCAAAGACTGTATGGTTGATTTTCAAGCTAAGGATCAACCCAAAGTCAATTTTGGTGGAAAAGAAAAACCTGGTTATACAAGAGGTTATGGAACTTTAATCAAGAATGGATTGAAGATCAGAAATGTAGCTTATGCTGAAGGACTCAATTACAATCTACTTCGCACTAGTCAATTTTGTGTCATGGGATACAGAGTTACTTTTGACAAAGCGTTTTGCATTGTTATAAGAAAAACTGCATATCAAGTAGTTCTTGTTGGCAAAATAAAGGAGAATATGTATGTTGCGGAATGGTTAACAGATGTCTCAGAAACCTGTTTACTTGTGCATACCAATTCAAAAATTAGCTAGGTATGGCACAAAACTAAGTCATCTCAACTTTTATGAAACCAATCTTCTTGTCAATAAAGGAATTGTAATTGGACTACCAGAAATATCTTACAAGAAGGACAATCTATGTGATGCTTGTCAAAAAGGGAAGCAAGTAAAAGCAAGCTTCAAAACCAAATCCCAGCATTCAACAACAGGAGTGTTAGAACTGGTACACATGGATTTGTTTGGACCACCTACACCACTCAGTGTTAGTGGAAAGAAGTATACGTTGGTAGTGGTTGATGATTACTGAAGGTACACATGGGTAATTATCTTAAAAAAGAAGAGTAAGATTAAGCAAAGACCCACAGAGCTGCTGAAGAAACTTCAAAATCAGAAAAGTGTTACAATTGTGAAGATAAGATCTGACAAATGAACTGAATTACCTAACAATCTGATCATTGAATATTGTGGAGAAAATGGAGTGTTACATCAACTTGCATCAACATCAACGCCTCGGAAAAATGGAGTAGCTGAAAGAAGAAATAGGACACTCAAAGAAGCAAGAAGAAAAATGATCTGTGAATCTAAGTTACATGAAAGGAATTGGGCAGAAGCAGTAAACACAGCCTGTTATACTCATAACAGAGCCCTAATGAACAAAAGGTTAGAGAAAATACCCTATGAGATATGGAATGGAAGGAAACCAAATGTCTCATACTTTCATGCGTTTGGAAACAATGCTACATACAAAATAATGGAAAATATCAGCTCAAGACAATTCAACCCAAAGCTGATGAATGAATATTCTTGGGATATTCAAGTGTTAGTAAAGAATTTAGAGTTTTGAACAAATGGATACTCAAGCATGAGAATCTATACATTTTGTTATCGATGAACTAGACTTTAATGGTGATACAATTGAAGACAAACAAGAACCAGTTTCTCAATCTCAGTCACAAAAGACCCATAGTCAGTTTTTGTAGATATATGAAGGTTAAGATTATCAGAATCTTCAGATCAAGATTAGTCTCAGTTACCAACAACTGAACCTACAGTTCAACAACCAGTATCAAATGAAACTGATCCCGAACAAGATGAAGAAAATCAAGCCCCAGCAGATCAGATCCCAGAAGCTGAATTTCATGAAGAACCAGTTCAAGAAAATCAAGATCCTATTATGCAACCTCAATTCATCAATGGATGAGAGATCACCCCTAGGAACAGGTGATTGTTGATTTTCAATAAGGAGTTCGCACAAGAAATTAGTTAGATACTGTGATAGCATGCTTTCTTTCTCAAGCTGAACCAAAAGAGATAGAAGAAGCTTTGAAAGATCCAAAGTGGAAACTAGCAATGCTGGAAGAACTCAAAGAATTTGACTGAAATCAAGAATGGGAATTAGTTGAAAGACTAGATCATGCTAATATAATTGGTACTAAATGGGTCTTCAGAAACAAACTTGATGAAGATGGAAACATTGTTTGAAATAAAGCTAGACTTGTGGCCAAAGAATATTCACAAGCTAAAGGGATAGACTTTGATGAAACTTATGCTCCAGTAGCATGATTTAAGGCAATTAGATTATTTCTTGCATTTGTAGCACACAAGAAGTTCAAATTTTACCAAATGGATGTTAAAAGTGCATTCTTGAATGTGGTACTTGAAGAGGAAGTTTATGTGCAACAACCCCGTGCATTTGAAATCAAGGATCAATAAGAGAAAGTTTTCAAACTGAAAAAAACACTTTATGGACTGAATTAGGCATCGAGAGCCTAGTATAAAACTCTATCACAGTTTCTAGTTGACAATGGTTTTATCGAAGGAACAATTGACAAGACCTTGTTCAGAATGAAGATAGGTGAAAGAACTCTCCTAGTTTAGATATATATGGATGACATCATTTTTGGATCAGAGAATCAGCAACTCTGTGAGAAATTTGCAAGTTTAATGAAGAGAAAATTTTAGATGAGTATGATGGGTGAATTGAATTATTTTCTTGGATTGCAAGTCAAGCAAATGGACAATGGAATCTTTATTCACCAAACAAAGTACACAAGAGAACTTATCAAGAAGTTTGGAATGGAGAACAGTGCAGGAATAGCAACACCTATTTGTACCAACATAAGATTGGAAGAATATAAAGATGGAAAGGATGTGGATCAAACACTATACAGAAGAATGATTAGATGTCTACTTTATTCCACAGTAAGTAGACCTGACATATCATTTGCAGTGGGTGTCTGTGCAAGATTTCAGACTAAACCTAAAGAGGGTCATATGATAGTTGTCAAAGAACCTTGAAGTATCTTAAGGACACACTTGGAGTAGGGATATGGTATTCAAGATAAAGAGAATTCAAACTGATATCTTACTCAGACTCTGATTATGCTAGATGCAAATAGACAGAAAAAGCACTTCAGGCACATGTCAGTTACTTGGAAATAGACTTGTGTCATGGTTTAGAACAAAGCAAAACTCAATTTCAACATCAACAATTGAAGCTAAATACATTGCAGCTGGAAGCTGTTGTGCTCAAGTTCTATGGATTCGACAATAACTGAGAGACTATGGAATTGAAGAAGGTTTTATATCTATTATGTGTGACAACACAAGTGCAATAGAAATAATAGATAACCCAGTTCTACATTCAAGGACAAACACATTGATATGATACATCACTTCATAAGAGACCATGTAGAGAAGAAAGACGCCACAGTTCTCTATATACCAACTGAGGACTAGTTGGTTGATATTTTTACAAAACCTCTAGATAAACAAAGGTTTTCTAAACTGAGAACTGAATTGGGAATAATAATAGTCATCTAAGTCAGTTATGCAACTAAGATTCTTCAAGGGGATTGATCTTTGTCATGTTGGGTGAGCTCACTTCACAGATCAGTCATTGACATCAACAATGTCAAACCGACTACGTAATTGTTCAGGATTGGAACTGACCTCTACAATGGACTAACTACTGATACTTCAACTCAGTTTTATCTAGTGAAGGGTTTTCAAAGGTTAAAAGGATAACTTTGACAAAAGTCACATCACAATTAATTACCACCGAATTTGTAAGAAAATGTTGCGTGTGAACCCACAAAATGAAGTAGTACATGCATCGAATACCGATATACTCAGAGGAATTCTGAAGAGTACTACACGACTCATAAAAGACCGTGGGATCATATCTATAACCTTCTACCCCTCTATATATCCTCTCAAAAAAATATATTATCAAACATAGAAAAGAAAGTCAGCATCGAAGGAAGCCCAAGAAGCTAGATTAATAGAAAAATGAGAGACCTTTACCTTAGGTGAATTTGAAGAAGAAACAACTATACTCTGTTGGCTAGCCTACTCTTTGAGAAGATCAAATGGGTATAAGGGCTAGTAAATCTATTGGAAAATGAATGCAATTTGGATGCTACTCTACAATTTTGGGAGAATATGAAGGTAGTGAAGCATTCTCTGGTAACAACCGTTCATGGAGAAAGAATCTGCATTAACGCGGAAATCATACGGCAATTTTTTGATTTCAAGAAACTCTTTGAGAAATCAATCGATTTAATCCGTTTGCGACTCAAACATGAAGCTTTTTGCTCTCAGATTTCTGCAATAGAGAAACCAGCAGAAGTTTATTCATCTTTGGATAGCCTAAAAAAGTAATTCACCTTAGTCATCAGATGGATAAGAAAAACCATCATTGGACAATATCAAGGATTAAAATGGATATCAGCGGATGCAATTCAACTGCTGAATATTATTTGGGATGAATTTGACTTTAATTGGGCAGGTTATGTGTTCAATCAATTAAAACAGCATCACATTACAGAAATTGAAAGTACCAGTAGAGCCCAAGTTGAAGAAAGACAGATAACTGGAAGACTTCATTTGAAGAAATCACACAGTTTGGTAATACAATATTACCTAGAAAGACTTAGTCGTGGAAAGGAAGCTGAACAAGCTGCTGTATCAAGCAAAACTGAAAAGACTGCAGCAGTTGTCAGTTCAAGAAAAGAAGTATCAAAGGATGAAGGAAAAAAGACTGTCTCTCACCAGATAGCTGAACAAAAAGGAGTCACACGCAATGCTGACTGACAAGAAAAGAGAGCAGTAGAAAGAAGCTTGTTACCAGAAACTTTAGTTAAGGAACTTTAACGAGCAAGACAACACCAATTAAAGGGGAAGAAGAACTGAAACTGGCATCGGCAAATGATCAGTTAGCTGAAAATGTTTCTCACAAGAGACCAATATCATCAGAGAAACAGTTTATGCTATGGATACTATAGAAGAGAGTCAGCACACTCAGCAACAAGAGAGTCACATTAACCCAGAAAGAATCATCAAACTCATGAAAATGAAGTTAAAGACTATGGACTCTCAGGAATCTTTCAAGGAAACCCTAAGAACTAAAGAAAAGTGTTTCGTGAAAATCTTCAAGTAGAAGATTTGTAAGCATTATTCCCCATGGATGAATTCCTAACAAAATGCTACAAATTACTTAAAGAAAAAGGACAACAGAAGAAGAAGTCAGTTGAATCATCAGCACCCAAAAAAAAACGAAGGAAGCATGATGATGAATATAAGGATGACGACTCGAAGAAACTGGCAGATCAAGACTCAGTTTTGCAAACTGAAAACAAAACGGAAACTCAAGAAAAAATCAATTGCTCAGACAGAAGCATTGCCAGTTGGGTCATAGACAACTGACAATCAGAAGCAAGTTGAAGAGGTTGGAAAAGAACTGATGCTTGTGGTCAATGAAACTCAATCAACAATCAAAGAAGATGTAGATCCAACTGAATTTTGACAACTAAAGAACTCAGAAAAGTACAAACTGCCTTAGACTATTTACTTACTAAAAAAAAGATTACGAAAATCTCCTGTGAAAAATCACAGGATATCTATATTACATGAAAAGGACTGATATTTCTTTGCACTCAAAGCTGGACACAATCAAGCGAACAACATAATAATCAGCATTATAAATACTCCAATTGAAGGAAAAGCTGGAAATAGCAACTTTCGAAGACCGAGAAATTCGTGCCTAAGCTGAATGGCACTTGAACCAAAGAATTTATGGTCTAGAAACATAGCTTTCACAAATCCTCACTTCTCAAAAAGGCATCGCAGATGATCAGAAAGAAACACATCTGCTAATTAATCTATTATATGAAGCAAAAAAAGGGGAAGTTGAAGTAGAAAAGCTGAAGCTTGAAGAAGAGAAACTGAAACTGCAAGCTGAACTTGCGGAACTCAAGAATGACAAGGTAAAGTCAACCATAGTTTAAAATATCAAGGACTCAGTGGACTTAGTGATGTAGAGCTCATTGAGAATTACAGAATTCCTGGAGACAAAAGAGCAGCTCTAACACAAGATTTATGGATAAAGTTTCCCAAGGACTACAATCATGTCAAGTCAAAGTACAAGTATAGTTATTTTGAAGAATCTCTTCCATATTTCTTATCATAAACTTATCAGTCTCAGAAGATGATGAATCACAAGAAGATGAGAAGAATGGAAGAAAGTTTTGGAAACAAGGAGAAGAAGGAACATATGAAGATACATATTAATGAATTTGAAGATTACTACAGGGACAGTGATGATCTTCCCAAGTTAATCTTATGGAGAAAACAGAAGCAATCAAGTCAAGTTGACTACAATAGAACCTTCTCTAAAGAAGACACAACTTTAGAAACTGGATATAAGTTGTATGATAATGATAGATTGTATATGAAAGTTACACAAGCACAACAAGTTTGAATGCTTATGTTTTTAACTTTTAGCAATCAGTTGTGTAACTTGTTCCAGTTTTTGAGAATTCTAATGATATATCCAGTTTCCAGTTTTACTTTGTTTTATATTTAAGCTTTTCTTTTAAGAAGGGTTTTGGCATCATCAAAAAGGGAAAATTGTTAGAAATAAAATTTGAGTTTTGATGATGATTCATCTTTATTTATTTAATTGTTTGTTTATACCCCATTGATGTAGTGCTGAAACTAACTGTTACTGTTAAAAGCTCAAAGATGTCTAGAAATGATATGTATAAGATTTATTAGAGTCTGATCTTTTTATTAGAGTCCTAGAACTAAAAGCTGGAAATCATACATAAAAATGGAAATCATAGAAACATATAATTCACGAGAAACTGAAGTGTTACTTAGAGCCAAAATTGAGATATACTCAGAACTGAAGAAGGTATGTTTGCTAAAGGACACAAACTCAGTTGAATTATCTAGAAGCAGAAGGTTGAGGGGACAAACTTAGTTAAGAAGACTAAGGGACACAGACTCAATTTTAAGGACTGAAGAACTGAGGGTTCAGACTCTGTTTAATGAAGACTTAAAGCCGAGACTGTAAATTTAGAAGTGTAAAGTTAGAATTCAGGTAAGTCTATGATGGCTTGAACTGACTTTATTGATCATGTATGAAGACTAAGATACATAAGGACAACAATATCTTAGATAACTTAATAGTTATTTTGTGCTCTGATTAAGTCAATGTAAATCAGATAAAAAATAGAGTACTAAGTTTTGAAGAAGAGTAAAAACTCAGTTAATGCTTTAGATCAGTTAAAGATTGAAAACTGACCTATTAGTTTAAGAATCTTAAAACTGACCTTTCTCAAATACTCAATTTTAAAGCTAAAGGCATCCAAGGACTGAAAGGAAATTCGAACGTCACAAATCAAGCACTTTCATTGGATGATGGACTAATATGCCAGAATGGTCACTGATATATGTCATATAGCCATTAGATAGAAAAGTGGATTCAAATTCAAACAAGATGAACGGTGGAATTTCTCACTATACATAGAGGACTTTGCAACAAGGATCAAGCACCCAAGAGAACCGAATTTGCACAAGAATATGAGAATTATCAAGCCAAAGTTCTGCTCATCTTTTGCTATCATCGTGCTCACCAAGATTTATCAAGAATTCTTCCAAGTGTTCAAGCTACAAAGAATTTATCAATAAATCATAACTTTGAAGAACCACAAGCAAGAATCATTTACATGATTCTGAGCCCAACTTTGATTTTAATCAAAGGTTTAGACTGTGAAGCAATCCGGTCTAGGAATTGCCAAGGACATTTGTTGTTTTTGTAGTCGGGTAGACTGTGTTTGTGGTGGAGCTGAGCAGGAGATTAGGAAATAGTACCTTCTAAGGACCAATGCAATCAGTTGCAGGTCAGCCATACTACTTGTTCTATAGTTTCTTAGATAGTGAGGCTATGGATTAGTCAAGGACTATCAAGTCAGGACTTTTTGTAACCGATCTAGCTCAAAGACTTCTAGTCAAATTTTCCTCCAGCATCACAGGCGGAATAGAGGACTGAAAGGATTACACTACCTAGAACCTCTATAATTTCTTGCCTTATTTACTTTACGCATTTACTTACTGTTATTTAATTTTCATTACTTGTGATTGATTTTATAAAGTTTGTTCAAAGCATACATAACTGATTGATACTCACACAACACACAAACTAACATTCGTCAGAATTCAGTTTTGCATAACAAGATTTTTCATAGATACAACAAGATCAGTTAAAAGGCTAAAACTTAATCCACTGCTGGTTAACTCGGTTTCAGCATAAGTCTGTTTGCTTTATACTCAACTCAGTTAGCTTAACTCCACAAGTTTAAAACTGAAACTAATCTGTTTTTAAGTCTATGTTTTTGGTCACAAGTTTATTCACCCCCCTCTAAACTTGTGTCAGCCTTTTCAAGGGACCAACAATTGGTATCGAAGTAGTGTTCTCTAAAAAGAACTTGTTCTAACAATATTTAGTTGATCTTCTGAAAAATCCTAGTTCTCAACTTTGAGAGTTTGCACAACACAGTTTTCAAAAACTTGCATCATTGACAACAATCAGTATGCTTGACAAATATGCTTATGTGTAACATGGACCGTGTTGAGGAATATAGAAGACGTTTGTTGGCATTCCTTGCAGCTACATATGATGAAATGATGGATGTACTCACTGACGGAACAATTCAGATCACTTACATGCAAAGAGTTGATGGTGGTGCTGAAGTTAGAGTTTCCAAACCTAAGAGTGAGTGGAACAATGATGATAGAAAGAGGAACAATCTCAAAAATGTTTCCATAGATATCATTCTCAGAACCTTGGATAGAAATATGTATCTAAAAGTCAAACATTATATCTCTACCAAAGAGATATGGGAGAAACTACAATTGGTGAATGAAGGAACTGATTCAATCAAGGTGAACAAGATCTCTATTGCAAAACAAAATTTTCATGGTTTCAAGATGAAACTTGGAGGAACCATTGAACAAATGGAAACAAGGTTCAATGCAATTATGGATGAGATAGCACTTCTCAAGATAGTCTACACCAAGAAGAAAATCAATACCAGAAATTTGAAAGCCTTACCCTCCTGCTGGAAAATGAAAGTGACAGCCATGGAAGAGTCAAGAAAGCTTGATGAAGAAGATACTTTCAAAATCTTCTCAGATTTAAAGGCATATCAATTTAGTGAAGATTTCATAGTAATGTTTGTAGCAATCAAAGCACTTGAGGATCCGAAAATGACAGCTCTTGCAGCAGCTGATGACAACTTAGAAACATCAGCTAGCAATCTTCAACAGTCGGATGATATGGAGTAACAAATGGCATTGATGATGAAAAGAATCAGGAGAATGAAAAATGGACAACCATTTACTCAAAAAAAACATCAAGAAAACTCCAGAAAGAAAGAAAGATGATGATTACTTACGCTTCAACTGCAAAAAGCCAGGACAATACAAGCTTGAATGTCCAGAATTGACCAATAAGAGAACTCAACAAAGAAGAACCGGAAGAAGAGCATTATTAGCTGGTGATGAGTCGAATTATGAAGGTGAAACTGAAAAGGCACTCTCTGGTGACACGGCTTTAATGGCTCACATGGAAAACTCAAATGAGGTATGAGAATCTAATGCTAGGTACACCTCAGCACAAAATTCCATACAAAATGCATGTCTCCAATAGATGGTTCTAATCCTAAAAATATTGAATTAGACGAAACTCTCGATGAATTGATGAATCAGTTGTAGCAATACAAAATGGTTATGAGTCAATCAAAACAGAGACAGAATCTCTAATTTTAGAAGTCGAAAGATTAAAAACAAAATTGAACATTTAGATACTGCTAAGACCCGATCAAGCAAAGAATCATCATCAACCTACTATTTCAATAGTAGCAGCTGAATCTCTTGCTGAATCAAGTTCTGCAACTAGATTCAAATCCGGAAATCCTTTTGGTGACAAAACTGGCTTAGGATTTGACACACAACAAACTTGAAATGAAGGAACTAGTAAACTGGTATTAAGTTCATAGGTGAACAAAATCCTTAAACCGAGAAGCATGCTGAACCAGTTAAGTCAGACCAAAATAAGTCAACCCAGTTTCAACATTAGTTTTCTACAAAGTCAGCTGCACAATATAACAAAGGTAATTCTAAAGGTATATCAGCTACAAGAAACAAGGATGGTAGACCAAATGCCAGATCTACAGAAGCTAACCATGCTAAGAACCAAAAAAGATCAAATCCAAGAATGACAATCATTCAAGGAATTACAAACTCTGGGGGAAGGGCAGGTTATTTCCCAATGATGAGGATTGGAACTTTTCTAAACCTATTGCTAAAACTGAAAATAACAATCACTCATAACAGAGAACTTACTACAAGTCTCAAAAAAGGACTCCACAGAGAACTTATCATAGATCTCAATAGAATCCTCAGTACAGAAGTCAGCATAGACCTAAGTATAGAGATGTTCATCACAGACATCAGAATGATGGTTATTACTCAGTTTCAATATTAGAAGGCAATATGGAAGTCAGTTGAGACCAAAAGACTTGAGAGAGTATATAAATAAGACACAATCCAGAAATAGACATTATGGGAATGTATATTATATATATGATAACAAGCACAACAATTTCCAAAGGAGACCCTATGGAAATATCCCAAATGTTGTACTTACAACTGACCCTTCTGGACCCAAACCGAATTGGGTACTTAAAACTTATTAACTTATTTTGCAGGAAATATGGTATTTTGATGGTGGTTACTCTAGACACATGACAAGGAGAAAAGACTTTCTTGTTTATTTTCAAGCTAAGGATGGACCCAAAGTCAATTTTGGTGGAAAAGACAAGCCTAGTTATACAAGAGGTTATGGAACTTTAATCAAGAATGGATTGAAGATCAGAAATGTAGCTTATGTTGAAGGACTCATTTAAAATCACCTTCAGCACTAGTAAATTCTATGACATGGGATATAGAGTTACTTTTGAGCTAGTGACTAAAAATTCAGAACTATTTCTAAAACCCTTATTTACTTTGCTTTGATTATTTTTAATTGAGTCAATAAAAGTATGATGACAAACGGAAAGGTTTCTTTTATCACATATATCCCTTGTCATGCGACACCGAATATATGTGGTTTTTTCCTTACAAATTATCTTATGATACCCTCCTAAAAGTTTTCGCATTTTGCTTAGGTCAATAAAGAATAAAGGGACATAAATTGTTTTCGCACATTCCTCGGGTATGCTCAATTACTGCCATCTTATTTTCTTATTGTTCTTTGCATGTCTCTCACAGTTTTTGGAAGATGCTTGAAATACATGAAAATACTTGAAAGATGGATAGCGTGGGGACTGATTCACGATAGTCATGTTCCATGATTTATCACTGCACTATGACAGCCAATTCCAGAGCTAATTACCTTATCTTTTTTCACTTTTTATAGTCATTGTGGACAATGCCTAGAGTAGTGGGGTTAGGCGGTCTTAGCTTGATAATAAAATGGGTAATTCAAAAATTTCAACACTATTTTTAGCTTGTCTATTGAACGTCCTAAGTAAGGAATCAGTAAAAGAGAAACCCAAGAATGATTTGAAATTGGCTATATCATATTCAATTTAATTTGGATGAATGAGCATGCGTTATTTTGCATGAAGTAGTGAGAAGTATTCTGGATTGGATGAAGAGTTATCTTAGACTGAGAATCGACACTTATCGGTGGATATTAGGCACCCTTGGGGGGGGTCCAAATGGGCCATGGCCTAGAGCCGCCCCCCCCCCCCCCCCCGAATCTATGAAATTAAGGGCCTCGTGAATTTTGAATCCATAGTGTGTGTATATATATATATACATATATATGTATATATTGTATTTTCAAATACCAATAGGTATTGCTCTAATGCCTCAATTTTTACAGGGACACCCCTCAAATACTTTAACTAATTGTTGTAGGATGATGGCATCAACTGTGAATTCCAATAAAGGTAAAATAGGACAAAAATGAGCTTGTGAGAAAGTGATGATAAAAGAAAAACCAGAGAGAAAAACCGCCAAATAAAAAAATATAAAATACAAAAACGGGCTTGTGAGAGAGTGAGGATAAAAGAAAAATCAGAGAGAAAGTTTCCAAAAAATAAATTAAATGCAAAAATCATAAAGGCAGGAGGGAAGCAAATTCAGAACGTAAGATATACGACCCTCACATAAAAATAAAAACAAACGAGAACCTTTGAGTAGTACTCAGTACCCGAGTCCGCAAGGTCTGATTAACGTTTCACGTTGTTTTCCTGAGTTTGAAGGAAAGAAGAGCGAGTATGCACACTAATAAGTTAAGATTGTGGGGTCTCTTTAACTTGACTTTTTTCATGAATGCACTATCACAAAAGATTTATCACATGGCACAATGATGCATTTGTAGGTACTGAGTAATGGGGAGCTTATGAATTTCTACTTGACATATGTTTTGCTTGAAATCTTTATTGTGCATGTGGTATGTTAGGAACATTTTATTGTTTTGGTGAGGGTAATACTAGCTGTTATAGCAAGGCTGAAATAAGTCTAAATGAGCAGTAATGTTTGTATAGGCTTTACTTAGAAGTCTGACATGTTGTATAAGTTCAGTCAGACAAGCAGTGCAATAGACTGGTAGGCCGGCTCAGTAAAGACATTGAAGCAGCTCAGTGAAGACAACTAAGGAACCAACACAGTGAAATGAAGACCAATGGACTGACTTACAACCAAGGAAGTCTGTGATGACCTTAGGTATGTCTAAGATATATTACAAGTGTTGAAATATATTGTTTTAATATGGTGTATGCTGATCTCACCCAAATCAAGGATCAGTGAAGTACAAATATACATTGGACATCAGGAATCAATGTAAAAGGAAAAACAGCAAACCGGATAAGTGAAGGTTCTGCCGGCTGACTAATGGAACAACAGTGAAGAGTATCTCAATGGCGAAATAATAACTAGAACATCCAAGTAAGTCAAATCTGATACTCATGAGATCTGTAATATAATTAAATCAATGATCAAGCAATTAATGCAGAATCAATCAATGACAGATTTATGATGAACGTTTGAAGATACTCCAGATCACCAAAATCAAGAAGGATTAAATCAAGACAGAATCAAGGATGATTCTGAGAATTAAATAGCCAACGGACGAATTTTTGAATCAAGGAAATCAAGGTTATAAATAGAAGGCATTGACAGAAATACAAAAAAGAAAAATACACACAGAGAGATCAAAGTGCTGAAACTCTACCAATTTCACAAGCCTTCTTTCTGAACTAAATAGACATATCAAGAAGATCAAACTCAGAAAACAGAGCATCAAATCTATATCAAGTACTGAGTTTGATCAACCCTCTATGAATCCAATTCACTAAAATCTGAAGCAATAGAATCATATTGTCTGAGAAGGAAATGCACCCTTGAATTAAGTGATAGATGTTGAAGGATTTGTTCCCAATGAGCAGTGTGGAAGACTGAGTCACTGAAGCTTTTGTTGCGAGGGAGTGATAGTCTGGAGATTGTGAAGCTTGTGTAGCCAAGGACAATCATAACTATTGTATCGGTGAAAGACAATAGTGATTTCCTCCAAACATCACAGGAGAAGAGTGGATTAAGGGAATACACCACCCTGAACCACTATAATCCTTTATGTTCATTTACTTACTGCACTTTACTTTACAACATTTCTTTACGGCACCTTATTTACATTCTGTGTGTGCTTGAACTACTTTGAAACCATTATTAAGAAGGGACTTATCCGCTGCCCAAAAGCTTTTAAAATAAGAAAAGTTTTTGAAACTCCAATCTAGTCATTCACCCTCCCTATGACTATATTTTCACCCTTCTCTGGGACCAACATGGTATTTGATGGGGATTTCTCTTGGAGGTACGTTCCGCCTTGATACTCTGCTCAAGGACAAAGAAAATTATTGTCGGGGGTAGTTGATGACGCTTAAACTGATACATCTCACGGCATCAACATTTCATCCATTCTAAACTAAAATTAGTAGTTTTCGGCTATTTATATGAACCATTTGTATTGAATGATCTATGTCGGGTTCATAAGTAAATAATTTGGTAATTGCGATTATTATTCCCCAAATCGGTATTATTTCATGTCTTATTTGACTATTTTCAGGTAACAAGATTTGGGCCAAGTGTTGAAGAAAGATTATCGAGCTGACTGGATAATGAGTTGGGCCTAGGGCGTTCCAAAACACTTGAGTTAATTTGGCAGAGTTGAAAGGTACTAAAATAACCTTGCAATTGCGAGGTATGCCACCGTAAGATTGAGCATCAAGGAAGCTTCGGGAAATGTGCTTTCTTGGACGAGGGGTAGTTTTTAGGATAGCTAAGTCGGTTTAATCAACTATAAATAACAGGCAAGATACCTCATTTTCATTGTACAAATTTCTCAAGACTAATATAGTATGCAATAAAATACTTCTATTAATTTATTTATTTATAAGTCACGGATCCGACGGACTCGCCTCCTAAGGAGAGATCTGCAGAGGATCTGCGCTCGGCATCGATGGTATGACTTTTTTAGCTTTTTGTAGATGTAGATCGGTCGTTGTTCTTGTGTTTTGATTGTTTAATTTAGTTCTAATTATGTAGTAGTTAGTTTTTTTTACCCCATGTGTGTATATATCTAAATCGTTGGTGAAGAAATCATGAAATAGTGGTTGTGTTCTTCCGATCTACGACGGTCTTTATTGTTAGATCTTAATACAAAGTAAATCCAATTTCATGATAATCGGAGCCATCTATGTCTGATCGACATATTTAATTTACATTTTTTAGCCTGATCAACTGTTTGCATGTTATCGTTAAATAGCATGAAGGACTTACACGGTGAAGTGTTAATTAGGACACGGTCTTGATTGATCCTTCGGAATGTGCCAGTCAGTCCATGATGGATGCTTAGGGAGGTCCTCAGTCTTGATCCGGCTAGACCTAGATCTTATTGCATATTAATTAAGACAAGCAACGAAGGAGAAGCTATGATACAGTTAACGCTCCGTTCCCGGACACCGAGTCCTTAACCGGAAAAGGAACGTTCGGCATGTATAAAATAAAAATAAATTCATTCATACGAAAGCGTCTACTATGTTGTATCAAAAGAAAGCAAACGGAAGCAAAAGACTGGGGTAGTAAATTTCCAATAACATCCAAGAATAGAATACAGTCTAAAGATGGAAATGTAACTTTATTAAATTCAAGAAAAAAAACGAAATTTAAAATAAACGTACGATATTCTCAAACGAAACATAAAGGGTACTACAAGTCTCGAAAGACCAAAAGTCTAAACCAAAAGTACTCAAACAACATAATAAATGAAGGACAAAATAAATAAATATAAAGTCTTCAACGAGGCATCGTCAAACGTCATCATCGAACTCATCCTCGTAACCCTGATCAACCAGTTCATCTTCTCACCCCCAAACACATAGTAAACATGCATTTGAGGTAAGTACAAGGTACTTAATAAAAGAGAGAAGCTATGACAACAATTATAATTTATAAAGAAATGATATTTATTTGTCTAGTTGTTTATGTGTGACCAACTGAATCTGGGGTTCATTTCATGTCAATCAATACGAATTGACTAAACGTTTCTACTTACCTTATCTCTGTTACAACCGCACTACGTCTGATGTATATCCATCAGGAGATATCGATTGCAACATATTAGTGGATCACACCAATATCCACGAAGTCTAGAATAGGTAGACTCCGATAGTACGCGCGTCTCAGTGGAGTCCCTCCATACTTAGGGTTTTTTTTACCTACGGAGTTCTTCCACCTTCAGAGGTAGCACACACATCGCGATATAGACTGGTGACTATCCAATAGAGACATGTTGTTTAATCTTTTACTAGCCAAGTACGTATTTATTAAAAAGACTAACTAATCACCTAAGTGTTTTCAATTAACCTCCCTCACAAATACTACTCTCTTCCTAGACCACTAGGCAATAACCAGGCCTAGCAATTACACAGACATTCATGAATACTAATTCATCAAAGCGCAAGCCTATCATGCTCTTCCGACGGATCCGCTTCAACTCCCTTTAAGAGTACATTCGGTGTTTTAACTGAATGAATCAGAAGCTCAATTCAGGCTTGTTTATGTTTATACAATGTTAACATATCATAAATAAGGGTTTAAAACTGAATGACATAGCTTAAACATCAATTAAGTGCAAACTGGGGCAATGCGTGCGCATTAACTGGAATGCGTACGCATTCCCTGCTGCTGAACCTACTGGGAAATTTCTGTAATGTTCGGCACACATAATATTAAATGAATAATACTACACATAAGTCTTTACTACGTCGTATCAAGTAAAAGCAAACGGAAGCAAAAGACCCGGGTAATTTTTCTTTAATAGGAAACCAAGAATAGAAATAACTAAAGATAGAAATGTAATGTGATTACATCGGAAAACCAAACGAATCCAAAAGTACGAATCTCAAAACTAAAAGTAAACTACAAGGTTCCAATGATAAGTGAAGTCTATGAAATAAATGTAAATAAAAGAATAATAAACAAGGTCTTCAAATCCTGCGTCCTCAAACGTCGTCATCAAAGTCCTCCTCGAAATCTTCACTAACCTGTTCGTCTTCTCTCCCCCAAACACATAAATAAACATGCATTTGAGGTAAGTACATTTTACAAAGTAAGAAGTAGAAGCAGAAGCTACAACATAACTAAGATTTATTATTAAAAGATTATCTTAGTGAAACCGACTAAATCTAGGGTTCACTACATCCCCATCGACACGTCATGACTATACGTTTCTAACTTAGCTTATATTTGTTACATCATTACTCAAGGACACAATGCATGGTGAAAATTCCACCATGAGATATACTTGCCAACTACGGTGATTAGCACCGGTAGTCCCGGGATCTCCCCGGAATGCATATACGTTCGATGGATTTTCTCCACTACCCTTCAGCCTTTTGAGCCAGTAGCATTGTCCACCTTTTAAGAACGTATCACATCGCCGATTTGAATAAGTGCCTAACCAAGAATAAGTGACGTTTTAGCTTTTATCTACACATATGTAATTATTAATGTGAATTAACAAACCACCTAAGTGTTTTCAGAATAAAACTCACCTTAACTCAACCTACTCCCTCACTTAGACAGCTAGACATCACATCTAACAATTACACAGACATTGATGAACTCTAGTTCATCAAAGCACAAGCCCTTTCATGCCCTTCCGATGGATCCGAACTTCAACTCCCTTTAAGAGTACATTCAGTGTTTTAACTGAACGAATCAGAAGTTCAATCGAGGTTTGTTCACATTCAATTAATATTATTTGATCATGAATTAAGGTTTAAAATAAAAAAACAGAGCTTAAAACATCATTATATACAAATCTGGGGCAATGCGTGCGCATTACTCTGGAATTCGTACGCATTCCTGCTGCTGAAACCTGCTGAAAACTCTCTGTTCAAGCAAAGCGTGCGCATTCTGCTCAATGCGTACGCATCCCAAGACCAGAACCTAACCTGAACTCTCTGTTTGATCAATGTGTGCGCATTCTTATTTATGAATGTGTACGCATCCATCAGATAGCAAACATCCTGAACAACTATGAAACAACAATGCGTGTGCATTCCCTTGAATGCGTACGCATTGAACTTGCTGCTACTATCCTAAGAAATCCTGTAACAGGAATGTGTGTGTATTGCTAGCCAATGCGTACGCATTCCACGCAGAAAAAGCCCTAAAACTTGTTTTTCATCTCTTAACGATCTCTACTCGATTCCAAACATCTTGTACACGAAATATAGCAGAAAAACAGTAGAAAAACATAACTTTCACAGATCCTAACTTCCCTTAATCCCTGATCAACATCTAAGTTTAAAACTTAGTACCAAACGCATCAAAACATGATCTAATCTACTCTAAACAACAATTAGGTTGTAGGAAGAGCTTCTTACCTTTAGCAAGCTTATTCCAACTCCAAGAACTCATAAAAACAACATCAAACACTGATCTTTTCTGCAGAAAAACATGTGATAAATCCAAACTTAGATTATATTCAATCACACGCTTCTAAACAAACCAAACTATGAATTGATGAGTTTGAATCCATCAAACTCGATGAGGAACATAATTAGGGCTTAAACATACCTTGACAAAGCTTCAACTTTCTGATTTCAAAATGTTGCTCTCTTCACAACAATTCCGGTGCTCTACTCTGATCTGAAAACCGTTAAGAATCGACTTAGCAATTGATGAAAATCCCTCAGCCCTAATTTCTTGCTCTCACATGCTGATGATGAATTTAGGAGGTGGATAAATCTGATTTCAAGTAGGTTATAAATCCCAAAATAATAAAAAATCCCAAAATAATAAAAAATCTTATTACTTTCCTTAATCATAAAAATCAGATTTTCCTCCTTAAATATATACATATATATCTCGAAATATATATATATATATATATATATATATATATATATATATATATATATATATATATATATATATATATAATTTAACAAATACTTAAACTCCGAATAAAAGGAACCGAACCTGTTAGGTGTTATGCCCGAAAGACAATTTTTGTAATTGTTTTATTTAATAAATGAATTGACATTATTATTCATATTTATTATTCTCATAATCACCGATGTGACAATAGTATTTACACTACAGAAAACCCTAAGTATATCATTTATGTAATCACTTAACTCAGTGTATGGGATATACACAGGAGGATTGAGTTAGTGAAGATGTACTTAAAATACAATTAGCCCGTAGTGAAGTTAATCGAGAGTATCGGGTCTCTCCTTTAACGTGCTATTAATGCGTCCAGAACACAATAGGTGTGATTGTCTTATCCGCACTTTCGGTTAAGAGAACCTAATGGGGCATTTATATATGATAGATATATCATATAGAAATCGGACCGATTTGATTAGAGTTCACGATATAATTCCGTAATCGAAAGTCTTATCGAATCAATGGATGATCATATTTATGGATATATCTTAATCCCGAGGTGATCACGATCCAACCGCTTGAATCGCATTATGAAGTTTGACTTGACGGTTAAGGATTACACCGAGTCTGTGATCCGAATTACCCCATCTTGGCATTGTCTTGGATTGAGTGAGTAGTCGTGTTTATCACAGATACGGAATCCATTCCTTCCATTTATGGAAGTAGATAGACGATTCCTTATTTGTTAATCCTAGAAACGATCGATCCATGGAGTTCATATTACACCGATTAGCTACCAAAGAGTTGTATGAATTAATTGATCACTAGGGGTTAATGGTAAAAAGGATAAGAGGTTCGAAAAGGGTTAACGGTAACTTCCCGATTTAGAATGAACAGTCTATGGAGGATTAATCCATATGTAATGATTATATCAATGGACGCTTATTATTATTCTCGTGAGGAGATAAATATAATCTCATAATCGGAGGAGTGCGATCACGGGATTATGGTGGCATATTTCGTGATTGATTTATCGAATATAATTATTACATTCGTAAGATAATTATTTATTTGATTTATCGGAGCCGCTGATTATTAGTCCATGGTCCCCGACGTTCCTCCTAATATAGCATAGCTATTCTCGGACGTCGAATCCTAATAATATTAATTTAGTTCTTGTTGGACTTTATTATAACGGTATGTGAATTAATTGTTTAGTGGACTATTAAATTAGTTGGGTTAAATAATTAAATATGTGGAAAATACATTTTCCATAATCTTGGCCCAATTATTGTGTTATGGCAAAATTAATATTGACTAGGTCAACATTATAATTTTCGCCCCATGTCTATTTTTATGGAACAAGAAATTATTTTCTTGTGTATTAATAAGACATGTGCATAAAATATTTATTGGATACATATTTATGGAAAGAAATAAAGATAAATATTATACTAGATTTGTTCTAGAATATTATGGGATTATCTTTTATTTAATAGGATTATTATAATTGATTTTGTATTAATTATTAAATCCTTGGAGGCTAAGTTTTACTCTCCTATATAAAGAGAGTTCTCACAAGCCTTACACACATTGTAAATTTCGACTTCCACCTCTCAGAGAGGAGGAAGAAATTTCGGCCAAGAGGGTTGGGGAAAAATCTTGGAGATTTTTCCGGGTAGCATATCGGAAGGATTCGAGACGAGGATTTCCTTCCACCGGGAGTTGCTTGGATCACACGTACGGAAGATCGTGGTACTCTTCACATCTACTTGCAATCTTCCTATTGCGGTTCTTCAACTTGGATTTTGAGATCCAAGAGGTATGATCTACAACCCCCTTGTAGATGTAGATCTAGTTATTTTATTACGTGTATTTTATAGATCTAGATCCTTAAATCGCTTCCGCTGCGGATGATATTACTAACAGTGGTATCAGTCGCCAAGGTGATCTATATTTATACGTATAAAATATTAGATCTAGGAGTGGTAAACATGTAGAATTTTTGTCTCAATTTTTTTTTTCTTGGGGCCGATGCATGCATATTTTTTTTTATGTTATAAATGTCGTGGTTGAAGAGATGGATTGTGGTTGGTATTGTTTACCCGTAGATCTATTTTGTAGCTCTTTTTGATTAGTATCAATTGAGCATAGGATTTTTAATTTAATTATGTTGAATTCGAAAATTATGTAAAAATGTAGTACCTTTTGTTTTTTTTAATTTTGATCCGGGTTCGAGACGACGAAGATGTTGTGTTGAAGATCATGGTATTGAAGATCATCAAGAAGGTAAAAACGGGAGGAGGCCGAATTGTTTCCTTTTTTTTTTTTCATATAATTGGCGGCGGCAGCATTGTTTTAATCATATTTGTCAAATTGTGTATTTGGTTGCATGCGGCTAGGTCACGGCAATAACAAATTTTTTTAACTTTGATCTTATTTGACCATTAGGTCAACAATAAATAAAAATATATATATATATATATATATATATATATTGGAACAACCGAGCGCTGTTATTAAAAAAAAAATAATCTTTTTTTTATAAAACAATCTAATATAGATATATTTTAAATATATTGGTATATTACAGCCTCCTCTCCTCGTCGTTCGTGATTCGTGTCGAGATCGAAGCTTTGAAGATCCGGAAATTTTCAAGATCAAGATCGGAGATCGAGTTTTGAAGACTTAGATTAATTTTTTTTACTTTTTCCTTAGAAAATAGGTTAGTCGGGGGTACCAACGATCCATCTCGGTGTTTAAATTTTCCGCAATTTATTTTTTATGTGTTTGATCATAAAATAGATATAAAATCGGAATTGCCATGACACGCATTATATCATAAATCCACTCCTTGCATACATGTAGAATTTTAATTTTGGTAATTAAAATAGGCATGTATACAAACTCGTGTAATTAGTTGAAATTTAATTAATACGTGGTAATTAATTAATTTAGTAACTAATTAAAGATCCGAGGACGGGTTATGAAATCGTTAAGCCTTTCGGTGTGTGTTCTCGGTGAACCGCCTTAAAGCCCAAACGAGATCACGTTTTCGATTCGTAGTGTCTACGAGATTGAATGATGGTAAAAGAACAATAAATCTTGGATAAAAACGGTTTGCCTATAGGTTGGGTGGTCAACTGAGCTTCGCTCGACCGACTTAACCCTCCTGGTGTGATGTATGCACAGGGGTCCGGCAAGACTAAGTCTACAACGGTGAGCGGAGGGGTGATTCCTTCTTATCTCAATGGGGCTATCTTGACCCGATTTCGTCCGACTGTCACATATGTTCCAACGAATAGGACGGGTAGGCTTGCTTACGTTACCGACACCATTCGGAATCCTTGATTTGATGAGCTTTTATGTTAACATCAAAAGACGTGGTTAGTTAACCCACCAACACTTCCAAAATATTGAGTGGGAGCGGGGAGGCGGCAGCCCAACCCCACGGCCTCTACTATAGATACAAGTAAGTGAGAGAAGGGTGACGCCTCGGGCGCTTTGATTTCGCCCCCTACGGATGGTGTTCACTCCTATCAACATTCATGGCTTGGTCTCCGAAAGGATAGGATTTACTGGTACTCGTCAGTCACTGACCTATCCTACGACGGCATACTCGGGGCGTACCTAAGAGATCCGATATAGTAGGTCACACTCATCATGGGTATTCTTGATAATATCTAGGCTGAAAAAGGAAGGTAGTCAATGAATAAAGGGATGTTCGATTCTCGTGGGATGGTCGATTCTCACAAGTTATTCATTGATGAGATTGTCTCGATTTAACCGTCATATCTTTGACCTACCCTAAGGCGGCACTGAGATGCGAGGTTAAAACATTGGAATGGTAGAGTAGACTTAATTTTAGTTTACAATTCCTAAAATAAATATAGTAGTGTTAACTTGAATTAATATATGTGATTTTATTTACAGCATTATATCCCTTACTAAATTGCTTAAATTTATAATTGACTAGTATTGACTTCGTTAAAAAGTTGAAAGTAACTAGAACGTTGAACTAGTTAATCGATAATGAAATTATTTTTTCGAAAGAGATATTTTCTCTTAAGCCTTTTAAAAACCAGAGTGACATCAAGGTATGTCACTAATGTCATTCGTATCAAACGGAAGACAAACTTAGTTTGATCAAAGGTGATTTCGGACTTTGGAATTCTTCTTGTGAATTTTGAATGTGTAGTAATTACACGAGAAATTTTCTAATTGAAAAATCGGAAAATCATGAAGTATTACTAGTTGGACGATATTTGGAATCGATGAACTAGTGGGAGCTTTATGATTTGTTGTTTTTCTAGAACATTAGAAAAGTGTAACTGACTACACACGTAACCGTTCTAAATGAAAAACCGGAAAGTCATGAAATGTCGCTATAGTTGGACGATATTTGGAATCGATGAACTAGTGGGAGTTCTATGATTTGTTGTTTTTCCGAAACATTGGAACTATATACGAAAGATTTTCTAATAGAAAAAATCGGAAAATCATAAAAAATAAAGCATTGCTCGTTAGACGGTATTTGGAACCGATAAACTAGTGGGAGCTTTAATATTATGATTTATTGTTTTTTCTGGTATATTAGAAAATCCGAGAAGTCCAGACGAGTAACACCCGAAATAGACATCCCACGGTTCAAAGAGTAGTGTCTACTCACACGAACCGCTGGTTCAAGACTGTTTCCATTCACGGAAAGTCAAGAATGGGAGAATATGTCTAAAAGTGTTAGTCATCTAAACTAAGAAAATTTTAAGGCTGAACCGAAAATTAATTAAACTGAAAATCATAGGATAAGGACAATGATTTTGGATCACCAACCTATGAATCCATGGCGATTTTCTCGAGCTAGGTTCTTTGGAAGAACAAGGTAGCGGTGCATTTAACGATTAAAGGAGTAAACAACGGGCAGTTAATTTTAGCTAGAATAGTGAGAGTGAAATAAGGAAATGAATCTCGGATTCAATCCTTGGATATCGTGGAAAAATTATTTTCTATTTAAGATTCGTTGGAACGAATGGATTTACCTTCTATTCGATAATTTGTTTGTCGTATAGAAAGTGAATATACCATTTGTAGTACGAATCCAAGACTCGGACTTTTGTTTGATAAAGTCAAAACCACTTACAACCGCTGAAATATGTATATAAAACACATCTTAAGAACTATTAAAAGCAATTGGTCTCTACATTTAGATAAACGCTTCTTCATATTCCATAGTTAGTGCATAGTCCTTAAAAGACAAGACCTGATGACTGGCTCAGGGTGATTCCTTTCTCCCAGTCTGGTTATATTGTCTCAAAGGTTCAATGACTAAGTTCCATTTCAATCGGGAAAGGATAATGGTTATAAAGAAGTATACCTTGTTCATGACGACCTTCGGGGTCTGATGAAAGATACAAGTTAGTAGGAGCTTCCGAGTAGTGACTTCTTGTCTGATAATTATTCATACACTCCGGTAAGTTTATCCAAAATATTCTGAGGTGTCTTTGATTTTGTCGGAGATGGAGTATTCTCCACTCAAAAATGGGCCATCACATAGTCCTAGGGACTGATGCTCGGCCTGCCTCATAGTGAAATGCTTTCACTAAGGGAGAAACCGTTGAATTGCCTTACATAGTTGTAGATGTGCTATAATACACTGCTTAACTCAATAAAGATATTGGAAGCGAAATAACGGTTTACATTGAAATGTAAGACCGAGAAGTCTACCTAGAATATGCTTTGGAATTTACGGATAAGGTGTGGATTCGGTTCACCCCACTTCCATAAATATAAGCATTTAGCACACGGTGCTTGAAGGTAGGTCTGGAAATTTCACGAACACGTTCGGTCAGTGACCAATCGTTCTATATCTTGTAGCATTGAGAAAAAGGTTTGTTGTATGATTCTTGAAATCGGGAAGGGACAGTTATACTGTTGCATCATTCCTGATAGAATCCATAAACAACAAAACCTTGAACCTTGAAGTACATTTACTCAAGGTAGTTACTAACTGATTAAAATCAGACCACATCCAACATCGGTTGTTGGTGATAACACTAAATACTACTAAACTAAAATCAGAATTTTGATCCACCCAGAATGTAGTGGGAATATGGTTTATCCATTACCAATTACGGGTTCTGCGGACTTTGTAGTCTGAGGATCGATTGATGACCTATGGCTCTTTTGTGAGCAGTATAGGATTCTGATAATAGAAGTTGGTTTAATAGCCATAACCCTATGAATGGAGTTCGGTACTCCAGTTCTGTTCATACTCTTATAGAACCACCTGAGTGTCTCAGGCCCAGTGGGAGTAATTGGATCTACACGGAAAAGAGTAGAATGAATAGGAAAGTTTATCTTTCAGAGCAAAGATTGAGTGGTCTAGGGGTAATTCCCTAAGAAGTAGAGAGTTAATCAGACCTTGAACTCTCTTACCACTTAGTATTGCATGATCCGTTCAAAAGCAGAAAAAATGGGTGATTCCCTGAGACTTTCTTGCCAAACAAACGGAGTCTGGATTCATTCGAAATAAAAGGGTATTGCCTTATGAACTAATGACAATATGATCACAAGGCTTATGTCCTTTGTGGATAAAAAGCAAACCTCTCGGTCATTGGAAGTCATATATTTCTACAATATGTGGATTTGACTAGAATATTGATAAGTCTTTTGTAGACTGGATATCAATTTTAGTTCAGTAGTGAATATATACATACAAATATTAGTGTTTGTGAAGGATAACACTGCAACAGTTGGAATCAACATGGGTGTGCTATCTGAAGTCAGAATCTGACATTACCACAATTCTCTGCAATAGTGATTTGGACAACATTCTAAAGAGTTTGACTCGGTCGAATTCATTAGAATCAGTCACTGGTTTCCCATCCATCTTATTGGTTAAGATGATGCATCTGTGTATGCAACATTCAACGAGGAAGTTCTACCCTATGCCTCAGGAATGACTCTCTAAATCTTCGGATCAAGAGAAATGGGATAGATTCTCTTTCTAGTAAGAGATGGTTAGGTTATTGAACGTCAACTTTGATCGAATCTTAGATTCGGCGGTTAACAAAGCAAGTTTAGTATATCCTTTAGTATCTTGAGAGAACGAGGAATAATATGCGGACATATTCATGTATGAACTTGGATATGTGTGATACACTGATTTTGAATTTAAGTCAGATTGAGGATGATCGTTAAGTCGATCTCGGGCTCAGTGTTTACTCAGTACCACATGATTAGATGGACCTGTAACATTTCGATTCTATGGATCGTCTCGAGGCGACAATCTGACTAATCATTAAGACCCATGACATTTAGATGTAGGTGCTCCCCGAGTCACTGACCTATCCTACGACGGCATACTCGGAGTGTACTTTGGAATCTGAAATGGTTATGATATGCTTAATGGGTACTAGAATACGGGATGGGTCTCCATTGCTTTAGAGCAAGTGGGAGATGTAGTTTGTTGTATTTTAAATAATAGGGTATGCTCTAAAACAATTAATCACATGCTTTCGTTCAAGTGGGAGATTGTTAGGTGTTATGCCCGAAAGACAATTTTTGTAATTGTTTTATTTAATAAATGAATTGACATTATTATTCATATTTATTATTCTCATAATCACCGATGTGACAATAATATTTACACTACAGAAAACCCTAAGTATATCATTTATGTAATCACTTAACTCAGTGTATGGGATATACACAGGAGGATTGAGTTAGTGAAGATGTACTTAAAATACAATTAGCCCGTAGTGAAGCTAATCGAGAGTATCGGGTCTCTCCTTTAACGTGCTATTAATGCGCCCAGAACACAATAGGTGTGATTGTCTTATCCGGACTTTCGGTTAAGAGAACCTAATGGGGCATTTATATATGATAGATATATCATATAGGGCTTTGGACCGATTTGATTAGAGTTCACGATATAATTCCGTGTCGAAAGTCTTATCGAATCAATGGATGATCATATTTATGGATATATCTTAATCCCGAGGTGATCACGCCAACCGCTCGAATCGGTATGAAGTTTGACTTGACGGTTAAGGATTACACTGAGTCTGTGATCCGAATTACCCCATCTTGGCATTGTCTTCGATTGAGTGAGTAGTCTCGTGTTATCACGAGATCACGAATCCATTCATTCCATTTATGGAAGTAGATAGACGCTTCTTTATTTGTTAATCCAAGAAACCGATCGATCCATGGAGTTCATATTACACCGATTAGCCGCCCGGTGAGTTGTATGAATTAATTGATCACTAGGGGTTAATGGTAAATAAGGATAAGAGGTTCTGAAAGGTTAACGGTAACTTCCCGATTTAGAATGAACAGTCTATGGAGGATTAATCCATATTTAATGATTATATCAATGGGCGCTTATTATTATTCTCGTGAGGAGATAAATATAATCTCATAATCGGAGGAGTGCGATCACGGGATTATGGTGGCATATTCTGTGATTGATTTATCGAATATAATTATTCTGCTCGTAAGATAATTATTTATTTGATTTATCGAACCGCTGATTATTAGTCCATGGTCCCCGACGCGTGCTCCTAATATAGCATAGCTATTCTCGGACGTCGAATCTCGAGAATATTAATTTAGTTCTTGTTGGACTTTATTATAACGGTATGTGAATTAATTGTTTAGTGGACTATTAAATTAGTTGGGCTAAATAATTAAATATGTGGAAAATACATTTTCCATAATCTTGGCCCAATTATTGTGTTATGGCAAAATTAATATTGACTAGGTCAACATTATAATTTTCGCCCCATGTCTATTTTTATGGAACAAGAAATTATTTTCTTGTGTATTAATAGGACATGTGCATAAAATATTCATTGGATAAATATTTATGGAAAGAAATAAAGATAAATATTATTCTAAATTTGTTCTAGAATATTATGGGATTATCTTTATTTAATAGGATTATTATAATTGATTTTGTATTAAATATTAAATCCTTGGAGGCTAAGTTTTACTCTCCTATATAAAGAGAGTTCTCCCAAGCCTTACACACATTGTAAATTTCGACTTCCACCTCTTAGAGAGGAGGAAGCAATTTCGGCCAAGAGGGTTGGGGAAAAATCTTGGAGATTTTTCCGGGTAGCATATCGGAAGGATTCGAGACGAGGATTTCCTTCCACCGGGAGTTGCTTGGATCACACGTACGGAAGATCGTGGTGCTCTTCACATCTACTTGCAATCTTCCTATTGCGGTTCTTCAACTTGGATTTTGAGATCCAAGAGGTATGATCTACAACCCCCTTGTAGAGTAGATCTAGTTATTTTATTACGTGTAATTTATAGATCTAGATCCTTAAATCGCTTCCGCTGCGGATGATATTACTAACAAACCCAATATTTCGTTTTCGCAAAATGACACGTCTGCCCTTTCCCGAATATCGGAATATTACATTCTTTCCCCCTTAAAGGAGTTTCGTCCTCGAAACTTAGAACATACCTGGTAAGTCCATAAAATCTGGGAACTCGCGGATCATATCGTCCTCAACTTCCTAAGTGGCTTCATCCGTTGAGTGATTGCTCCATTGCACCAGAACCAAAGGGATCACCGTCTCTTAATCATCTTTTCTTTCCGGTCCAAAATTCTGATTGGTGTCTCATTATATGAAAGATTGTCTTGAAGACTCTCCAGATCAACAGTAGTTTCAACATCCATCTTAGTCAAACACTTCTTCAACATCGAGACATGAAACACGTTGTGGACTCTTGACATGGATTCCGGTAACTTAAGCTTGTAGGCCAACGGTCCGATTCTTTCCAGAATCTCAAAAGGTCCAACATACCTCGGGCTTAGCTTTCCCTTTTGTCCAAAACGTTTCACTCCCTTCATTGGTGACACTCGTAGGTAAACTCTTTCACCAACTTCAAACTCGAAGGGTCTTCTTCTAACATCTGCCCAACATTTCTGCCTATCTTTAGCTGCATTCATATTCTTCTTAACCAATTGAACTCTCTCTTTAGCTTGCTCAACCAATTCCGGCCCGGTGACTTGTCTTTCCCCGACTTCATCCCAAAACAGCGGCGTTCTACATCTTGTTCCATAAAAAGCTTCAAACGGTGGCATGCCTATACTTGCATGATAACTGTTGTTGTAGGAAAACTCCGCTACCGGTAGGTAATCATCCCATGATCCGCCTACTTCCAAGACACAAGCTCTCAACATATCTTCAAGTGTTTGGATAGTCCTCTCAGATTGTCCGTCTGTCTGAGGATGAAAGGCCGTACTCAAATCCAACTTGGTTCTAAAAGTTGATTGTAAACTTTTCCAAAATCGACTGACGAACCTCGGATCACGATCCGAAACTATCGAGATAGGTACTCCATGTAACTTCACTATATTATACAAGTACAGTGTCGTCATCTTCTTCAAGGACCTATCAACCTTATACGGCAAGAAATGAGTGGATTTGGTCAATCTATCGACAATCACCCAAATCGCATCATGTGCGCCCTTTGTCTTAGGTAAGCCGGTGATGAAATCCACCGTAATCTTATCCCACTTCCATTCAGGGATATCTAATGGCTTAAGCATTCCTCCTGGTCTTCTATGCTCCGGTTTAACCTTCTGACGAGTGTCACACTCTGCTACGAACTTAGCTATTTCCAGTTTCATCGAGGGCCACCAAAACTTTTTTTTAAGTCTCGGTACATTTTAGTAGCACCTGGATGAACCGCAAAAGCAATCCTATGTGCCTCTTCCATAACTCTCTGCCTCAAATCGGAAACATTAGGCACACACAGACGATCTTGGTACCAAAGATTGCCATTCTTATCTAACACATATCCAATTGTAGGCTTTTCTCTTGAAACTCGCTTCAAGTCAACCAAAACTGGGTCTTCATCTTGCTTCTCCCGAATATCATCCATTAACTCGGACCTGTCTAACAACAGTGCCACAGACTGCCGGTCTTCAATCTGATCAAAACTCCGAATATGCATCCCATCTAACCTCTCTGCAACAACTTCAACACATGAAACCGCAAACACTGGTTTTCTGCTCAAAGCATCTGCTACCACATTCGCTTTACCCGGATGGTACTGAATATCCAAGTCATAATCCTTAACAAAATCTAACCATCTCCTTTGTCTCATATTCAGATTCTCTTGAGTAAAGAAATACTTCAAACTCTTGTGATTGGGGAAGATCCTAGCCTTAACTCCATACAAGTAGTGCCTCCAAATCTTCAAGGCAAACACAACCGCTGCTAACTCTAAGTCATGTGTTCGGTAATTCTTCTCATGCACCTTCAACTATCTAGATGCATAAGCAATTACTTCCCTCCTTGCATCAACACACAACCCAAACCTTGTCCCGAAGCATCTGTGTAAATGTCATAATTATCAAAGATCTCCGGAACTGCCAAAACTGGGGCTGTAGTCAACTTCGTCTTCAATGTCTGAAAAGCCTCTTCACACTCACTGGTCCACTCGAACTTTACATTCTTTTGAGTGAGCCAGGTAAGTGGTGTAGCTATCCTTGAGAAATCCTAAACCAACTTCCTATAATAGCCCACCAAACCGAGAAAACTTCTAACCTCTGAAATGGTAGTCGGTCTGGACCACTTCTCAACTGCTTCAATATTCACAAGATCAACCTTAATGCCATCTCCAGAAATGACATGACCCAAGAAAATCACTTGATCCAACCAAAAGTCACACTTCGAGAACTTAGCATACAACTGGTTCTTCTTCAAAGTCTCCAACAATATCCTTAAGTGTTCTTCATGCTCTTTCTCATCCTTAGAGTACACTAGAATATCATCTATGAACACTATCACAAACTTATCCAAGTATGGCTTGAAAACACGTTGCATTAAGTCCATAAATGCAGATGGAGCATTAGTGAGTACAAAAGGCATGACTAAGAACTTATAATGTCCATACCTCATACTGAAAGCCGTCTTCGGTATATCTGCTACCTTGATCTTCAACTGGTGATACCCTGACCTAAGATCAATCTTAGAACACACTCTCTCGCCTTGGCAAAGGGTACTTATTCTTGATGGTAAGATTGTTCAACGCTCTGTAATCTATGCACATCCTCATGCTACCATCTTTCTTCTTAACAAACAACACTGGGTCTCCCTAAGGCGAAGTACTAGGCTGAATTATATTCCTCTCAAGCATGTCCTTAAGCTGAGCTTTCAACTCCTTCAATTCAGACGGTGCCATTCTATAGGGTGCCTTAGCAACTGGTGCCGCTCCTAGTATCAACTTGATCTCAAATTTCGATCTCTCTATTCAGCATGTTTCCCGGTAACTCTTCCGGAAACACTTCAGGATACTCATTTAATACAGGGGTTTCCTCTACCTCAAGCTTCACTTGTTCCACATCCATTGCGTACAACAAGTAGCCTTCACAACCTTTCCGACAAGCTCTTATAGCCTTAACAGCTGAAATTATAGGGTGACGCTTCTTACTAGGCTTGTAAACATTTCCTTGGTATGTCTTATCTGATTTCCCTGGTATCTTGAAGGTCACTCTCTTTTCTCTACAATCCAAGTGAACATAATTCTCAGATAGCCAGTCTATTCAAAGAATCAAATCAAAATCTAAAAAGTCCAAAACCGTAAAGTCACTCTTGCAACAATACATTCCAACTCGAACCTCTACCTGAGGTATCAACTTGGTTACCTTAGTCACTTTTCTTAAAGGTGTCATTATTTCCAAAGCGTTTATTAAAGGTTCTATTGGTAGATTAGATTCTTAGCTATCTTAGTTGACACAAAAGTGTTAGACGCTCCCGTATCAAACAATGTCGTAACTGCTAAGTTGTCTAATATTATTGTACCTAGGATGTGAATTCATTTATTTAAACACAAATACAACATGATTTAAATCGTTCTATAAAAGTACTCAAATAAATTAAAATAAACAAAAGGTACCTGAAATAACAATATCATCTAGTTTAGCCATCTCAGCATCCACTGCAAAAACTCGGACTGGACGACTTGGGCCGCCTCTTCCACTACCCTGCTTCTGAATATTCAAGCTCCCCTTTGTTGGACACATCTTAGCAAAGTGCCCTAGATCTCCGCAGTAGTAGCAGCCACCTGTATTAGCCTTACACTCACCTGAGTGATTCCTATTACACTTAGGACAAAGTGGTGCTCCGGTTGGAGGTTTGCTTGATGCAGGGGCTGTTGTTCTCTTAGCATTCGGTTGTCGTGCTCCCCTGTTATTACCTTGACTTGTTCCAAAATTTCTCTTATTCCCAATAATCATGGTGGCCTTCTTCCTGAATGTCTCAACCTCTAATGCTTTGTTTAGAAACTCAGCCATGTTCTTGGCTGTGAAACCTAACATACCAGACTGTATCTGATAGGCTAAGCCTTCCTTGTAAAGATCCATCTTTCTCTCTTCGACCTTCATCAACTCGGGGTAAAATCTTCCCAACTTGTTAAACTTGTTGGTGTACTGAGATAATGTCATGTAATTACCCTGCTTAAGCTTTAAGAACTGGCTTTCCATGTCTGCCTGCACTGTTTCTGGAAAATACTCGTTATAGAACACGGCCTTAAAGCCTTACCAATCTGTTACCTTTCCATTACTGCTCGGTATAGCGTCAATCCAAGATTCAGCTGCACCCAAAAGAAACCCAACTGCTAACTGTGCCATCTCAGTCTCGGGAACATTTATGTTCCTACAAACCTTCTCAAAACCTCTTAACCACTCTTCAGCCTTGGAATGCTCGACATTCCCAAAAAAGTCTTGAACTCTGTTCCTCCTTAATCTCGTATACCAATCCACTGGTGGTGCTTGCTCGAAAACCGGTCTAACTGGTGGGGCTTGTGGGTAAACTGGAGGGTATCTATAGGGTATCTCTTGCTGGTAAGGTTGTTGCTGGTGGTGGCTGATAGAAACCATAGGGTGGATAACCAAAGCCTTATTGATGGTCAAAGTGTGGTGAAGGAGGTATTGTAGGTCGAGGAGTGTGATCTACTGGTGGAGTGTAAAAAGTCTGCTGCTGCTGATGAGAAAACGGTGGCGGAGGAGGGTAGCTCACTGGTGGTGGATAAATACTAGTTGCTGGGGGTACGCTGACTGGTGGAATGTCTCCTACCACAGTGACATGGATAGGGGCTTCTCCAGGCTCTCCATAAACGTAGTTGTACCTTGGTTGATATCGTGTTGTAGTGTTCCGAATTGGTCAATAGAAAGGGGGAGGAGAATGTGATATCCCACATCGGTAAAGTAAGTGAATGCTCACCCCCGTATAAGTGTGAGACATAAAGGTCTTGTCAACTCGGGTTAGCCCTTTTAGACCAAGCGAGGACGGCGGTCTAAGCAGTTGACCGGACGTTTATGACTCATTTAGCGCTACCAGGCCCGGGGTCTGGGGGCGTTACATATCGTCCATCCCATGAAGGTATCGTAATATTATGGGTTAGCACCAATAGCTGTTAAGGATCTAAAATTCACCACGGGGTAGATCAATGGATAGATTAGGGGAAATAACTAATAACTCATAACTAGAACTCAAACATTAGAAACATGGACAATTGAATTGGTGTGTGTTTGATGTTGTGAATAATTGCTACCATTGTCACTGTTTCACCTTAGTTGGTCAATAGACCACATTTGTATTCTCAATCTTGATTTATTTGTTTCTTACGATGTCTCTATGGATTCGACCTCTTGCTTCGCCGTTCACTATACTTTGATGGATCTAATTCTATTGCTAGTAGTTCGTGATTGCATCTTGCACGGCACCACACGTAAATTTGCTTTTTTGCCTTTTTTTCCTTTCAATGTTTATTTTGTGTTACTGTCATTAAGGGCTTGGTTCATTTTTCCTTATATATATATATATATATATATATATATATACACACACACACCATCGGTTAGGTATTCTCAATGGTGACATGGCATGAGCTCATCATATCTCGAATCGTCTCTAAAGTATGTGGCGCGTGCTGGGCTCATTCTATCTTGAAAACCACACACTTTTGAATAGTTGTTACAATCACTGGTTTCTGTTATTTGAAAGTGTTGTGAGTGTCAAAGACTCCTCTGCTTCCCCTTGGCATGTATAAATGGAGACTTACCTCTTGATTGACTAATTTTTACACCTTACTGTTTTTGATGGCTGATATTATGAGAAGACTTTGCTTATCTTTGGTATCCAACAACTAATCCTTTTTTTTCATCAATTTTTTATGTTTCATGTCCAGTTTCTCCATGGAACCTTCCGGTAATTTGTGCTTTGATTGTCCGTCCAACGAAGTTTCGGATATGGAGGTATTTGTGGGATTTAAGTTTTCCCGCTTCGACCACATTCTGTGTCTTCTTCTGTATCAGGATCTTGGACCTTTAATTAACCCAATAAAGACTTATCAAATGAAGAACTATATTCTAGTTCAGGTGAGTGATATGCCCACCACCTTGCATTAAACTAAGACGATTAGCTTGTGTGAGATGTATGGGATTGATCTAGAGGCTTTCAAGCCCCTTTTTGCTTCTTCTGACCAAAAATCCTGTCGGCCCTCTTTTGGATATTGTACTATGTACGTGGAGAAGTTAAAGGTAGACCTCAGATTCCCTCTTATTCCAACTATTTTATGTGTCCTAACCCACCATCGGTTGAGTTTAGCCCAAGTCGCCCTTAGTGGGATTAAAAGTATAGTTGCTCTAGCCATTGTCTGTCATTTGATGGATGATGATGGCCGATCCAAGCCACGAAACGTGTCATCCTCTAATGATCATAAATAAAGGACTAGCCTATAACCTTAGGCGTTAAGGTCCAGGAGCCCTAAAGATATGACCAAGGGTAAGTCCCTGACCCCAAGAGCGAGATCTGTAGGAACTCCTCCACGAGCCACCGTAGGTCGGACTAGGCTTGGTAAGGAGGACCTGCCCCAGTTCAGCTATAGAGGCCTTGGGGGCTCGACGCAGGACATACAGAGCACCCCCCGCGGTTAGCCCACGTGCTAAATAGCTAAAAAAAGATAAGGAAAGAATCTTGAGTCATAAAGACTCCGATCCTAAAATTTAAATATGTCCATAATTATCCTAAATGATAGGGATTTGCGTGTATTTATCCTTAGGAAATAAATAGTAAAATAATTCCTTTCAAGGCAAGAAAAGGGATAACTCGTCCCCTATGTAAACAAACACTAAGGAACCACGAACACTTGATTCCAATATAGTCATTGGATACTTAGGCAACTCGGGATAAGCAACTCACGAGCTCAGTCTAAACATACACAAAAACTCCCCCCCATTTTATATCTTGTTCTAGGGTTTCAATCTTGAATCTGTTAGGAATATTTTATAATGTTTTGATGATGGACATACTAGCTGTTATAACAAGCCTGAAATAAGTCAGAATTCTCTATATAAGTCTTTACTTATAGTCTGACATGTTGTATAAGTTGAGTCAGACAAGTATTGTACTAGTTGGTAGGATGGTGAAGTAAAAACAGATATTCGGCAGAGTGAAGCCAGTCAAGTACCAGCAGAGAAGCAATAAAGACATTATGGTCTGACATATAAGCAAGGAAGTCTGTGATCACCTTGTATAAGTCTAAGTAATGAAATATATTATCAAATATGGTGTACACTGATCTCTCCCAAATCAAGGATCAGTGAATTACAAAATGTACTCTAAAGAATGAGAGAAAACAACAATGCAGTAAACCAGCAAAGTAAACCGACTTTCGGCTGAGTAAAGATAGAGCAGTGAAGGAAGAACCAAACAGCCAAGTCAGAAGAATCACTTAATCGTTCACGGAACGATGAAGAAAACTTTACTCATTCAGATTTCAAATGATGAAGATCAAGCATTAAATGCACAATCAAATGAGGATCAATCAAGGACGGATTTTTTGATCAACATTTGAAGAAAAATCTGATCACTGAAATCAAGGAGAATATAATTAAGGGGGAATCAAAAATTAAAGCAAGGATTATTCTCCACATTAAATAGCCAACGGACGGAAATTCAAATCAAGGATCATCAAGGCTATCAATAGAAGGCATTGATAGAAAAGAATCAAGTCTGAAAAATAACAAGCAGAAACTCTGTCAAAGTAAAATGTCTTCCATCTGTACTAAAAAGAAATATCTAGTGATCAACTCAGGAATCAGAACTTCAATTGAAAACCAAGCTCTGAGATTGATCAACAAATTTGTGAATCCAATTCACATCAATTGAGGCAACTGAATCAGATAAATCTGAGAAGGAGTTGCAACCTTTGTGATAGCTGGTGAAAGATTTGTTCTCAAGGAGTAGTGATATAGACTGAGTCACTGAAGCTTTTGAAGCCAGGGAGTGATAGTCTTGAAGATTGTGAAGCTTGTGTAGTCAAGGACAATCGTACTATTGTATCTTTGAAAACAATAGTGAATTCCTCCAATCATCACAGGAGAAGAGTGGATTAAGGGATTACACCACCCTAAACCACTATAAACCTTTGTGTCTATGTACTTTCAGCAATTTACCTTACATCATTTTATTTCATTGCATACTCTATATTTGGGGACCTTTGTCAAAATACCACTATTGAGACAAGGCAAATGTTGGGCTACCACTCAATTGTCAAAATACCACTCCGTTTTTCACGTTTTAGGTGTTTTTGGAAACAAACTAAACCCTAATTAGGAAGGGGAACCCCAATAGGGGATTTGCGTACCTTAAGATCGTGCACATTTGTGAAAAAAATGGGAGAAAATCGCGAACCAAAATCATGAAAATTACACTGAAGTGGTATTTCCACATTTACACCACAGAATGGTGGCATTCCAGAAATAATCCCCTATATTTGTGATTGCAAAATCTATTTTGAAAAACCATTTTAAGAAGGGACTTATCTGCTGTCCAAAATCTTTTAAATACAAGAAAAGTTTTGAAATTCTACTATAGTCATTCACCCCCTCCGACTATAGTTTTACCTTTCTTTGGGACCAACAATTGGTAGCAGAGCGGTGTTCTTAGTATCGAACCTACTCAGATCTAATTTACAGTAACAAGGAGACCACATATTTTCAAAGTAGTTTTCAAATTTGTGCTTTATATATATATATATATATATATATATATATATATATATATATATATATATATATATATATATATATATATATATATATATATATATTGTATTTATGGATTCCTCAAATTTTATGTCAAAGGTACCTATATTCAATGTTAAAAACTTTGATGAATATAAGATAAGAATGTTGTCTCATCTTGCAGCAACTCATGAGGAGATGCTGGATGTAATCAATGATGGCCTAATCGAGATCACCACTGTGGTAACCACAAGAGCAGATCAAGGAAAAGTAATGGACAAACTCAAGAACGATTGGACCAAGGATGACAGGAGAAGAGCAAATCTCGACTTTGTTGCAAAAGACATGATTTTGAAGACTCTGGACAGTAATATGTTCATGAGGATCAAAGATTGCAAAACAACAAAGAAGATATGGGACAAATTGGCACTGATCAATGAAGGATCAGAAGCAGTTAATGAAAACAAATTATATGTTGCAAAATAGAAATTTGAAAACTTCAAAATGAAGGCTGGTGAAACCATTGATCAAATGGGCAACAGATTCACAAGCATCATTAGTGAACTACAACAACTTGGACATATATATCCACAGAAAGAAGTGTACCTAAGTATCTTGAGAGGCTTACCTGAAAGATGAAAGATCATTACATCAGTAATCAGATGGACAACAAATCTTGCAAACACTGATACCTTAACTCTAATGTCTCAACTAAAGGCTCATGAATTTGAGTTGAATGGTGAAGACAGTGCACCAGCAGAGGCACATAAGGCCAGTGCACTGATTGCACCCCAGCAAAGTAACACCGCTAATGCAAACAGCAAAGAGAGACAGGAGCTGAAGGAACAGCTAGCTTTACTGGTAAAACGTTTTGACAGTTTTAGCATGAAGAAGAAATTGAAAGGAGGCTCATCATCATACAAGAAGTCTAGCACAAGCAAAGATATGAAGAAAAAGATGATGAATACAAATGCTTCAATTGCAAGAAGAAAGGTCATTTCAAGGCTAATTGCCTTGAAGAAAAGGACAAAGATGAGGATAAAAAGAAATACAAGACAATTGATAAGAGAAAAAACAAGAAGGCACTCAAAGCTGAAACAAGCAGTGAAAAGAATGAAGAATCATCTGAAAATGATTTTGGAGATGTTGATGAAGCTGATAGCTCAGACAATGAAAAAGCTTACCTATGCCTATGGCTAAAGAATCCAATGAAACTGAGGTAACATCCAGCTCACACTCATCACCTAGTGCATCCTCATATGACACTGCACAATCTCATGAGTAAATTGGAGGAAATTGAGATGAATCTTGAGATTCTGGAAAAGGATTGTGAGAATTTAAGAAAGGAAAATAAAAGACTAAAGAAAGAACTGGACAAAGTAAAAGCTGAATGAACTAGTAGTGAGATCCACTCAACTGATCAACAAGCAGCAGGTGATCACGCATCCAATGTTGAAAGACCAGTTGAGAAAATTTCCCGACCAGTTAAGATCACCACTGCACCACTTAGTGCACCAGCTTACAAACCCCCAAAAATGGTTTGGATCCTAAACTAGTCTTGGCTACAACAGTTAGGATGACAATTGAAACAATGGTCAACTCAAATCTGAATATAGGACCAAAATTCAGAAAAGGACAGGTCATAGTTTCTACCACTCATCCTGCACCGGGGAAGTCAAATACTGGTGCAGTGAAACAGCAGAGTGAATCATCAATCCAGCCATGTAAAGGCAAAGGAGTTCAGAAAGGTAAGGGAAGACTTTACCCTTCTGAGGATGATTGGAACATTACACCTCCAAAATATAAGAAGAAACCGTTCATAACATGCAATATGTGTTCGAGAAAAGCCAGCCTTGGCATATTCCTGGACACAAGAAGCAGCATGAAAATAATGTTCCCCCTAAATATGAGAAAGTTAAAAAGGATTCAAATGCACCAAAAAGTAGGGAAAAGTATCAGAATACCTTTAGTGGAAAGATTAGAAGATATTCTGCCATGCCTTATACATATGAAGTTAATGACTTCAAGTATCCAAAGAGAAGATCATTTGGATATACACTTGGAGTAGGAGGCATGACTGTTAACAAGAATGGACCCAAACAGTGTGGGTATCTAAACAAAATTAATTTGTTTTGTAGGATGTCTGGTACATATACATTGGATGTTCCAGACACATGACAGAGAACAAGGGATGGCTTACTGACTTTAAAGCTTTTGATGGACTCGAAGTTACTTTTAGAGGCAAATAAAACCCTGGTAAAATTAAGGGGGAAGGCATAATGCTCAAAAACAGTCAGATTCAAAATATGTCTTATGTTAAAGGACTGAATTCCAATCTACTAAGTATCAGTCAATTCTAAGACAAAGGCTACAATGTGCACTTCAACAAGGAAGGATGCAAAGTGATTCACATTCAGACCAACACAGTTGTACTTGTAGGAAGGAGAGAGGAGAACATGTATGTGGTCGATTGGAATACAGCTAGAGCAGAAACATGCTTGCTTGTCAAAAGCAAGTAGTCAAACAGCTGGATTTGGCATAGGAGATTGAATCATCTCAACTTCAAAACCATCAACACACTGACAAAGAACAAACTAGTTGAAGGCCTACTTTCAAGAAAGAAGGTCTATGCGATGCATGTCAAAAAGGGAAACAAATTAAAAGTTCCTTCAAGTCAAAGCCCTATCAGTCAACAACAAGAATCTTACATCTATTGCATATGGATCTGTTTGGACCAGTCACACTAGTAAGTCAACCAGCTATATACTTTTGATGAAAAAACTGATGAAGCAATCTTTATAGGATACTCAGACTCCAGCAAAGATTTCAGAGTGCTAGATAAAAGGACCTTGGTGATTGAGGAATCAATCCATGCAGTCTTTGATGAACCACACACAAATGGTGAAAGCATTCAAGAACAAGAAGAAGGAGCAGCACAAACGGAAGTTTATATGAATACAACAATACCAGTTACCATTCTGAATCACAATTTTGGAAATCAAGATGAGCCACCAGCCAACACAACAGAAGAAGCACCAGCACAAGAACATGAAACTGATGCTCAAACTAAAGTTGTGGTAGCACCAAGTCAAGAAAAATTCCAACCTGACCTCAACTGGCTAAGAGATCATCCTGAAGATCAAGTCATCGGAGATATTTACACAGGAGTTGTAACCAGAAGTCAACTGGAGAATATGCTGACATGTTTTCTATCACAAGTGAAACCCAAGACAATAGATGATGCAATCCAAGATGCTGACTGGATTACAGCCATGCAAGAAGAACTAAATGAATTTGAAGAAATGAAGTCTGGGAACTTGTTGACAGACCAGACATAGCCAACATCATTGGAACAAAATGGGTATTCAGAAAAAAGATGGATGAACAAGGGACAGTTGTCAGAAACAAAGAAAGGCTAGTACCAAAAGGCTATTCTCAAGCAGAAAGAATAGATTATGATGAAACCTTTGCTCCAGTAGCAAGATTGGAAGCAATCAGACTATTTCTGGCCTTTGCAGCCCACAAAGACTTCAAATTTTACCAAATGGATGTCAAGAGTGCATTCCTAAATGGACTTTTGGAAGAAGAATTATACGTGGAACAACCTCCTGGTTTTCAACTCAAAGGGAAAGAAGATAAAGAGTACTAGCTCAAAAAGGCACTTTATGGACTCAAAGAGGCACCCAGAGCCTGGTATGAAACACTACCACAATTCCTGACCAATAATGGATTCAACAAAGGAACCATTGACAAGACTCTCTTCAAACTATAGGAAGGAACAAGCAATTTATCAGAAGATGAAAAGCTATGTGAGAAATTTGCAAACTTAATGAAAAGCAAATTTCAGATAAGCATGATGGGAGAACTGAATTATTTTCTTGGACTACAAGTCAAGAAAATGAAAGATGGCATCTTCATCAATCAAGCCAAGTACACAAAAGACTAGATACACAAGTATGGCATGGACACAAGTGGGACACCAGATACACCAATGTGTGCAAGAGTTATTCTTGGAAAATATGAAAATGGAAAGGATGTAGATCAGAAGCTTTATAGAGGAATCATTGGATCCCTACTTTACTTAACAACTAGTAGACCTCATATAGCTTTTGCAGTAGGAGTATGTGAAAGATTTCAAGCTCAACCAAAAGAGTCACATCTCCTAGCAGCCAAAAGAATTATCAAATATCTGAAGAACACCATCAATGTTGGAATTTGGTATCCAAAGGATGGAGGGTTTAAGTTGATATCATATTCAGACTCTGACTATGCTGGATGCAAGATAGATAGAAAAAGTACTTCTGGAACTTGTCAAATGCTAGGCAGCAGACTAGTTCATGGTTTAGCAAAAAGCAAAACTCCATATCTACATCAACAGCTGAAGCTGAATATATAGCAACAGAAAGTTGCTATGCACAAGTACTTTGGATCAGACAATAGCTAAGGGATTATGGAATGGAGGAGAAGACAATTCCAATCTTGTGTGACAACACAAGTGCAATATCTATTACTGAAAACCAAGTATTACACTCAAGAACAAAACATATCGATGTCAGACATCATTTTATCAGAGATCATGTTGAAAATGGGATATTATACTGAGGTAGATACCTACTGAAGATGAATTGGCAAACATTTTCATAAAAGCACTCAGTCATGAAAGATTCAGCAAGTTGAGAACTGAGTTAGGAATGATAGAAATTGATTAAGTACTAAAGAGCAACTAACTGGAGTAATCAGCTAAGTAACTTCACCAGCTATGCGAACCTTTACTGTTATGAGTAAGCTCATTTGGTAGGTAAGGCACTGGTACTCAGCAAAGTCAACTACACTGATTGTTAGGAACAGTTAAATACAACAGCTTAGTAAATAAGTCACTACACCAGCTTAGTGACCAGCAAAGGCTCTTCACCGTTATATATACTAAAACAAGACAGCAAACTACAGCGTGAATTAAATTAGTTTTATACACATGGAAAATCAAGAAGTTATGGAGGATTATTTTGTTGAAGAATTACACACGTGGAGATCAATTCATAATCATGGAGGTAACTATATTATTTTCGAATTACAAACGCCTCGATATCTAGGATTTATCATTATTTGCCTCAATCCTCTCTCCCACTTCAGTCAAATACCGTGATTTACATACACAAAATCACGCCATTATGTCATAAAATCCTTCCATATTCAACCACGTTCACACTACCAAAAATCATCATATATAAACCACACTTAGTGGTTTTTCAGAATTCTTTACGCTCCCTTGCAAATCATAAACCCTATTTCTTTCTCTGAAAAATCGAAACTCTTCTAAAAATTAATCCAATTCAACAATGGCTTCATCCTCTACAATCTCTGCCACAGAATAATATTTCAAAAAATCGATCGCCACTGGATCATTTTTTAGGCCTGAACAATATCTGTCTTTCCGTGACAATGAAACTCAAGCTCGATGATTGGTTGATGGTTGTACGAATCTTAGGTTAATGACCTTCCTAAACCCCCCAATAGATGGGATATGCTATGAAAACCTGATTGCATTTTGGAAAAATGCAAAGTTTGTACCTAGCACAAAGAAAACCGATCCAGACTACATCAGGAGTACAATATTTGGAAATGAGGTTGTTATCACAACTGGTCTTCTCACCATTTCTCAATCTCCCCAACACTGTTCCGGATGATGTTAAAAACATACAGATCAACATCAGCACATTCTGGACAGAAATAGCCAAGAATCCAAGAAAGAACAGCAAGACATACAACCTCCCAAGATCAGCACTCAAACGTCCTTTTGCTGAGTTCGCACCAGTAATCACGAAAAACATTGAAGGAAGAAAAGGGTCAATGGAGAACCTGACTGGGCTGCAGGTTAACCTATTGGTGATTATCTATAAAGGTATTCCCTTCAACTGGTCACAGTTACATTTCAATAGGTTGAAAGGACAAATCCAGAAGGAAATTGATCTGGCAATTACGGCACCAAGCAAGGGTTTGCAAAAGAATTGTGACTTATGGGAGAGGAAATCTTATGGGTTCCCTCTTCAACACATGTTTGACAAGTGGAAGGTGAAACCCATCAATCTGCATCCTCCACACAAATCCAAGGTAATGTTTACTTATGTAAAGGCATCCCAGAAACCCAAACCCACTGCCGGAAGAAAAAAGAAAGAGCCTGAAAGCAGCAGATCAGAAGTGGGGAGAAGAACCAGATCTCAAAAAACACAAGATTGTATACCTATGATTACTGCCAGCAACCAGGATAACCCAGTGGTGAACAGTGACGATATAGCAACTGAGAGAGAGAAACAAGACAAAGTCACCTATCTGGAAGAAGGTGAAGAAGGATATCGTCTTACTTCGTATGATGAAGAAGAAATTGAAGATGAAGCAGATTCTACAGGAAGTGAGGCAGAAAAGGGTGAAGATGAACCACTGGAAGGAGATCATTTTGAAAGACATCAAGAAAATACGGACATGCTGATGATGATCTGATGATTCAAGAGGTACTTCTTATGAGCCTCAACAAAGTGGCAAAACAGCCGAGTTAGCCAGCTGATCATACTCACTCTGCCGAACTTGTCCACACCCCTAACATTGAACAAGGGGGTAAACCAGCCGAAGAAATTAAGTCTCTGGCAGATGAAAAAGAAAATCAGTCATTATAGGGCCAGGCAAGTGCAAGCACTTCTCAGCAACCTCTCTTTGAACCTGAGAGTGCTAAAGAAGAGATAAAAGAGAAGGAAGAAGAAGAGAAAGAAGAGGAGAATGAGGATGATGAGGACAATGAGGATGATGCCTCACCGCCAGAAGAAGTTGATCCAGAGAGACTCTTCAATCTGGATATAACCATTAATTGTGGACGTGGAAAAGTAGTATCACAGCAGGCAAAACATGAAAGCTGCCTTAAAGAGTGATGCAACCTCCTTAAATCGAAAAATTGAAGCCCTCATCAGTCACATTAAGATTCAAGATGATGTGATGGAGAAACAAGGCAACTTACTTTGCAATCTATAGCATCTCATTCCCTACCATGTCCAAACAAACCACGAATTTCTTGCTGACAAGATTGATGACAACATCAAACCATTGGTGGATACCTTGAATACTCACACACAACAACTCCACCATCTAGATGAGGTTATGAACTACTTTGGCCAACAACTCAACACACTCATCAATGTCACTGAAGCAAACAACAAAATTCTAGAGAGAAAGTATGGTCCTCCCCCAGAATCTGAGGCAGCAAACGAAATTCTTCAAGCACGGTTTGGTGCTGCCAAAAAGGGGGAAGGAAGCTAAAAGCCTGAAATCTACACTGGAAAGAAAGAAATCCCAACAGATAAGGGCAAGGCCATCAAAGGAAAAGGCAAGGGCATTAGGTTTGAAGAACAGAAGAAATAGCCCTTTTCATTGACTTTTATTAAAAGATGCAATATCTTATTGCATTTGAATGGACGAATAAAATTATTGAGTTTTGTTCTATTATTTGTTATGAAAAATTTGATACACTTATGTTCAGGCTTATTAGGGTTTTGGCATCATAAAAAGGGGGAAATTGTTAGGAACATTTTATTATGTTTTGATGCTGCCCATACTAGCTGTTATAGCAAGCCTGAAATAAGTTAGAATTCTGTGTATGAGTATTTACTTAGAGTCTTATATGTTTTATAAGTTGAGTCAGACAAGTATTGTACTAGTTGGTAGGATGGCGAAGTAAAAGCAGATATTCGGCAGAGTGAAGCCAGTCATGTACCAGCAGAGAAGCAATGAAGACATTATGGTCTGACTTATAACCAAGGAAGTCTGTGATGGCCTTGGATAAGTCTAAGTAATGATATATGTTATCAAATATGGTGTACACTGATCTCACCCAAATCAAGGATCGGTGAAGTACAAAAAGTACTCTAAAGAATGAGAGAAAACAACAATGCAGTAAATCGGCAAAGTAAACTGACTTTCGGCTGAGTAAAAAAAGAGCAGTAAAGGAAGAACCAAACAACCAAGTCAGAAGAATCACTAAATCATTCAGGGAACGATCAAATAAACTTTACTCATTCAGATTTCAAATGATGAAGATCAAGCATTAAATGCACAATCAATTGAGGATCAATGAAGGACGGATTTTCTGATAAACGTTTCAATAAAAATCCGATCACTGAAATCAAGGAGAATATAATTAAGGAGGAATCAAAAATTAAATCAAGGATTATGTTGGTCCCTTGAAAATACTTTCGTTAAGTTTAGAGGGGGGTGGTGAATAAACTTAACACTTAAAACTTTTGGAGTTTTCAAACTCAGCCACTTCATGAGCTCTTGATACTTGATGTCCTGTTGATTTATTGAAATCTCTTTGAATTTGTGTAGTAGAATTATAACAAAAATTAAGCCTTATTAATTGTTGTAAAGTATGATACTAGTATTAGATACTCAGTAGTGTATGTGTGTGTTTTCAGTTGCTGAATTCAGTAGGTTGATGTATTAAATAAACTAAATGCAGAATGTAAATGCAGAAAGTAAGTAGGCAGATTTTATAGTGGTTCCAGGTGGTGTAATCCTGTCAGTCCACTCTTCTCCTGTGATTTTGGAGGTAATTCACTAGAGATCTTTGATGTAGCTATTACAAAGATTCCTAAGTTGCTTGTCCTTCACCAATAACTATGGCTTCACAAACTGAACACTTGGAACAGGTAGGATTGTTTGCTCCAAAGTCTTCCACTGTCCTTGAAGGGTAGGATTGCCTCTTCACCACTCCACCACAAACAACGATCTTTCACACCCAACGGATGCTTCACTGTCTTGAGGTTCTTGTAAAAGAAAGATTGAATCAAATAAATGATTCAGTTGCAGCAGCTTGATCAGGATGATATGATCAGCAGCTTGCAGTATTGAAGTGTGTAAACTTGATGTAGCTTCAATGCAGATTACAATTGAAGATTTTCTCTGGATCAGTAGCCTTAAGCTCAGTAGGTTCAGCAGGGTGTTTTTCTTGATTTAATTCTGAATGCTCAAGACAGATTCTCAATTTTCATCACTTGTATCTGAATTAGGAGTCCTCTATTTATAGCTAGGAATCCTTGTGACTTATGTTTGAATTTCAAACATAGCCGTTTCAGATTTTGTCCTATTTGACTTGCCTTCATCATCGTTCATCATAGCACTCGACAATCGTCGAGATTGCTTTTTAGCGAAGTCTGCGCCTATCCACCCTTTGACTTGTATCCATTGGATAATCCTCTGAATCTTTCCAACGTCCCTTTAATCTTAACCATTGATTTATTTGATAAAATCAGATGTTGTTAGATGTCCTTATCCATGTTTTCTTCCAATGTAATCTTTAATAAATTGAGGTATATGTATCAGTAGGTTTATGAGTCTGCTGAGATACATATCAGTCAGCTGAACCATATTTTGCTAACTGTCTTTTATCTAACTTTCATTTATGAAGTTAGATTACACCTTTTGCATATAACTAAGTTCCAATCACCATCCAACTTAAGGAACTTAGACATTGTACATAAGATATATGTAATCGAGTTTAGGTCATCACGCACTTCCCTAAATTCTCGATTCCATATCCTTGACTTTAATTACTAAGTTTGATCCCTTAGCCTTCATCAACCGAAGTTTAACCCTCACCCTTGACAAATTCAACAAAGTTCTGATAAGTCTCTCGACCTAACTACCCTCATCGACTAGACTTGTCTCATTGATATAAGTCACCGACTTTTACTGATCTTGTTTGATCAAACATATACAAAGATCAAACTCTAATAAACCTATACATTTGATCTAGACATCTTTTTGCCTTTGTTCTATAACAGTTAGTCTGACACTCATCACTAAAACTTAAAAATAAGTCCAACACTTTCCCCCTTTTTGGTGATGATGCCACTACCCTCACCTAACAGCAAAGCAAAAAGATTAAAACAAAAACAGAACAAATTCCAGTCATATCTCATTATAAACATTTGTTCAAAGTATTACAGTCTAAATACAGCAAAGAGAAAACATATATAGTCTGCTGATCTACTGTCTTCTTTCTCTTTCTTCTCTTGCCTTCTCCACTTGCTCTTGGTAGGCTCTTATTTCTGCAATCATTTCTCTCATCCATTCATTTTCAATCAGAGAGAAATCAATGTAGGAATTCACTTCTTTCCACCACTTCCATGCTTCAGGTAGAATGAGATTAATTTGATTTACTCTGAATCCTAATCTCATGTAAAGTTCTTTGAATTCATCAAGTGAGTCTTTTGCTTTCGTGATAGGCAAACTTCTTTCACCTCTACCACTTCTTCCACATCTTCCACCTCTATAACTTTCCCTCAAGGCTTTAACCCTTGCTTCCCAAAACTTTAAGCTCAGAAATAAGTTTAAACCTTCATGAAATCCCTTGTCATGATAAGGTTTCCTTTTGTTGTGGTACTCATTCTTGTATTGTTTGAGAAGATCATAAGTAAGTGGAAGTCTGCCAGGTACAGGTTCCCTGAATGCATTAGTATCAGCCTCCCATCTTTTCTTGTGAAACATTCAGCACCTCTTTTGCTCTCGCTTGTTTGGCTCTCTTCCCCCTTAGTGACATCATCAACAAACCGGGACAGCTGCCCTTGAACACTCTCCTGTGTGATAATAAGGTTACTCAGTTGTCCCTCCATAATTTCAGTTCTTGTATCAACTGCAGTAATCCTTGATTGCAAAGTTTCCTCCAGCAGATTGATCCTCTCAGTAAGCTTAGGATCCAATCCAAAAGGTTGAGATGTTCTAGCAGCCTCAGCAAGCTTAGGTGTTTCAGCGAGTTTGTCGAGTTTCTGGTGGATGGCTTCAAATTGATCTTTTAGAAACTTCTCCTTCACTGTATTTCCTTGCTTAATTCCTCTCACTTCCAGGGTAAGGTCTACAAGAGCATACTGATTTGAGGTAATATTGGAGGCAACTGTTTCCGTAGTCCTCCCTCTATTTTCCACCAAATTGATCAAATCTTCAAATCTCTGCTCTCGTCTGTCAAGTTGAGTTCTTAGATTTGCAATGTCATTTCTAACTGTCCTCAACTCTTCTTACATGTATAACAATGTTTCTCCAGAATTCCAGTACATTGATATACGAGATTCGTTCCAATCTTTTGTTTAAACATTTTCTAGCCCAGTAAATCGTCTGATTCTTGTTCCAATATTGATGGCTAGCTCAGTAGAGTTACAGTCATAAACGTATCCTCTAACACTTTGACTGGTTCCAATATGAACTTCATCCTTTGGTGCCATTGTAATAATAAAAGATGAAGAAGAAAGATTTTAGATCTACGTTTACACTATGTAAAAGCAAAGAGATAGCAGATTGAGATTTTGTAAGTAGCCTCTGTGTAGGTCTGCATATATATAGACATATATGGTTGAGAACTGTCAGATCGTGTACTGTGCATTAACCATGATTAAATGTGAGTGAATTCAGTCTTGACACGTGGCCCATTATTCCTTATAACGTCTTGTAACCGTTAGATCGTGTTAACTGCGGTTATAAATAGGAAATAAATATCCTGCCATTTGCTATTGACTTTAGTAAGTTTGACTGAGTAAAGTAATTTTCAACATCCTTGTCATCAACAGGGTTGGCTCAGCAGCCTGCTGACAAATATGCCTCAACAGCTTGCTAACAGTATAACTCTGCTGATCTTTGATTCCTTCTTATTTTGTTCAATTGATAATACAAGATGAAGTTTAATACCAATGACTGATCTGTCAAGTGAGCTCACCCAACATGACAAAGACCAATCCCCTTGGCAACCTCACTTGCTCAATTGTCCAAACATAAGTACATGGAATTGTTGATACCAATGACTAATCTGCTAAGTGAGCTCACCCAACATAGCAAAGACTAATCCCCTTGGTGAATTCCAGTACACTGTTGATTATCAGTCAACTTTGATAATTCCAAGTTCAGTTCTTAGTTTAGCAAATCTTTCATTATCCAGTGGTTTATCTGTTAGTACATCCATCATTTCATCATGTGTTGCAGCAAGATAAGCCTGCATTCGACGTTTATACTCATCAAATCTATCTAAAGAACACATCAACACTAGTGGAAAGGCCTAATCATGCAAATATCATTGGTACAAAATGGGTATACAGAAACAAACTGGATGAATCTGGTACCATTTTGAGGAATAAGGCCAGACTAGTTGCAAAAGGCTATTCTTAAGCTGAAGGAATAGATTTTGATGAAACTTATGCACCTATTGCACGATTGGAAGCTATCAGATTATTTTTGGCACATGCTGCATATAAAAACTTCAAGGTATATCAAATGGATGTCAAGAGTGCATTCTTGATTGGCATTCTAGAGGAGGAAGTGTATGTTCAGCAACCTCCTGGATTTGAAGTTAAAGATCAAGAAGATAAAGTGTATAGACTCAATAAAGCACTTAATGGCTTGAAACAAGCACCAAGAGCATGGTATGAGACTCTATCTCAATTCTTGGTGGACAATGGTTTTACAAAAGACACCATTGATAAGACTCTTTTCAGAATCAATGAGAAGGACATCACCCTGCTGGTATAGATTTATGTTGATGACATGATCTTTGGTTCTGAAAATGAATTATTATGTGAGAAGTTTGCAAATCTAATGAAGAGCAAATTCAAAATGAGTATGATGGGAGAAATGAACTACTTTTTGGGATTGCAAGTCAAACAGATGAAAGATGGAATCTTCATTCATCAAACCAAGTATACCAAAGAGTTGCTGAAGAAGTTTGGTATGGAAAACAGCACCAAAATATCAACTCCAATGAGTACAAATATCAGATTGGATGAAGATAAAGATGGCAAAGATGTTTGATCGGACTTTATACGTATGATGATAGGTAGTCTCATTGTACCTTCTCGCCAGCCAGACACAGTATATCCTTTCTTTGTAGGTGTTTGTGCAATATTTCAATCTAAACCTAAAGAAAGTCACTTAGGTGTAGTCAAAAGAGTTCTCAGAAATCTAAACAAGAGACTTTGGGAGTAGGGATATGGTACTCAAAAGATGGAAGTTTCAAAGTTATATCCTACTCAAATTCTGATTATGCTAGAATTGTTTTTAGGATCAAGCGCTTACCGTTGTACTAAAACCAATTGGTGTTAGTAAAGGTGCTACTTTATTTCATTATACCAGACCTTCACAACGCCATGGGTCGAATGCACACAGGCGGGCAGAGTGTTGTATACCCAACAATCTCCCCCCCAGCACCTGTTACCTACTCAACCATGGTTTAACACAGAATGCTATTACCGGGATTCGAACCCATGACCTGCTCTGCTACTAGTTTTTTGGATCAAGTGCTTACTGTTGCACTAAAACCAATTGGTGTTAGTAAAGGTGCTACTTTATTTCCTCATACCACACCTTCACAGCCCATGGGTCAAATGCACACAGGCGGGCATAGTGCTGTATACCCAACAGAATATTCTCCACATTAAATGGCCAACGGATGAAAAATTCAAATCAAGGATCATCAAGGCTATAAATAGAAGGCATTGACAGAAAAGAATCAAGTCTGTAAAATAACAAGTAGAAATTCTGTCAAAGTAAAAGGCCTTCCATTTGTACTAAAAAGAAATATCAAAAGATCAACTCAAGAATAAGAACTTCTATTGCAAATCAAGCTCTTAGATTGATTAACAAATTTGTCAATCCAATTCCCATCAACTGAGGCAATTGAATCAGAGAAATATGGGAAGGAGTTGCAACTTTTGTGATAGTTGCTGAAAGATTTGTTCTCAAGGAGCAGTGATAGAGACTGAGTCACTGAAGCTTTTGAAGCCAGGGAGTGATAATCTTGAAGATTGTGAAGATTATGTAGTCAAGGACAATCGTACTATTGTATCGGTGAAAAGAATAGTAAATTCCTCCAATCATCACATGAGATGAGTGGATAACACCACCCTGAACCACTATAAACCTTTGTGTCTATTTACTTTCAGCAATTTACCTTACATCATTTTATTTCGTTGCATACTCAATATTTGTGATTGCATAATCTACTTTGAAACAACATTTTAAGAAGGGACTTATCCGCTAACCAAAAGCTTTTAAATACAAGAAATTTTTTTGAAACTCCACTATAGTCATACACCCCCCCTCCTCTGACTATAGTTTTACCCTTCTTTGGGACCAACAGAATTAATTGTCACTGAAGGAGATACGGCCCGGATTTATACATGGATGAGATCCTGCATCATCAATTTGTGCTAGAAGGAGGGCCCTTTTCCAACAAATCGTTCAAGAAATCCTAGAATCGATTATCAACAGCCATGGCCACCCAGGGGGATGGCCAGACTACGGCTGCCCAAAAGGGTGTAAACCTTGCTAAGGATTAGACTTATCAGCCTGATCTGGTTCTCCAAGATCCAGCCAACCAGGCATTGGTGGAATCCCTAAAAAATATTGACAACAACACCCTCAATATCATATTTTAGGAAACATTGAGGGGAGAGACCCCCTAGAAGCTTCCGAAACAACACTTCCTCAAGGAACTCATAAAAGGCATGAGGTTGTGGAATGTAGTGGTCATACAAAGAAGAGAAATGTGCACCAACAACCAAATGACATGGCAAGGGCCGAACTGGATGCCCTGCACGGCAGACGATCAGATGAACTTCTCAGTGCGTCACCTTTTACCAAGTACAATGATAGCTTCTCCGACCAGTGGGGTTCAATGTAACATCCCGAAATTTTTGACTTTCTATTTAATCGATAAAGGATTCGATTATTTTGGGAGATATTTGATTATTGATTAAGTGGAAGGATTAATTAATAATCAAAAAGGATTTTTATAATTCATTAATTTCCTTAATTAAAAGAAAAGAAAAGAATTCTCCATACCCTCACCTTGGTAATTAAAAGGATTTTTTTTTAATTTCTTTTTCCTTCCTTATTTCCCCAAAAGCAACGTGAAACCCCAAAACAAACCCCCGTGCCGCCGATTCTTGTGAGGGAGGAGGAGAGAAAAAAAACTTCTTCCAGGTGTTGAGGAATTCGCCGTCGTCGTCGTCGGTAAGTATCGTTAATTCCTACAATTCGAGTATGCTAATCGTAGGAAGTGTTGTTCCTGTCATGAACGTAAGAATTCGAGTTTAACCTACCTTTCGAGATTATGTAAACTGTGAATGGGTGTGGTTAAACGGGATTGATGGATAATCCTTTTGAAGAAACGATGGGAGAAACGACGATCGGCCGGCCAAAGGCCATGGCCGATCCAATCATGTGTAGGGGGGCTTGGTTTCGAATTTTGGGACTTACCTTTTTGATTCATTAGAATTGTATAGTGATCATTGTCCTTCCTTCTATTTATAGATTCGGGCTTCATAGAGGATCGATCCTAGCTTGTTATCAAAGGCTTTCAAGAAGTGCAACGTTACCGGTAAGAATATTTCTATAGTTTGCGTTTCCGTTTGGCTTGACAAATGGAGTTGTAAGTAACATGTAGGGCTGTGTATGATTTCTGGGATGTTTGGTATTTTTGTTCAAGGATTTTAAGTGTAATTTGGGGCTGTCCGGTGCGTTTTAGAGTGTTTAGATGACTTTAATCGTGTTTTGAAATGGGAACTATAATGCTGTCAATTTTAATTAAATGTGTTTACGCTTGTTTGTCATGTTTTTAGATAACATTCTTGGGGCTGAAAATGTAACGTTGGTTTATGGTTATGATAGTACACATAGTGGTGGGTGTATTTGGGAAGTTACTATGATTTTCATAATAGTTTTTGGTCATGGAAAGATGTCCCGAACAGGTAGGTGCAAAGCTGAAAATTTGTGTTGATAGTATCATTGTATGATAAAGTAAATTGTGAAAATATGATTATGTTTGGAAATGTATTTTGGGATGTTAAACATCCATAGTAGTGTGTTGTTTCTTTGGTTAGAGTCTATGGATGATATGGTACTTTTAAATGAAGTTTTTTGGGCTTAATCTGTTGTTTATTGCTGGTGTTTGGTTGAGAACTGAGGTGAAAATCGTGTTGAAATTTTTAGGGTTCTAGTTGAAACCCAGGTCGGACTGGCGTCTGCTTTGTGTGGACGGGCGTCCAGTTTATTTTGTCCTTCTTTCTTTGTTAGTTGTTATTCAACCTTATGAACAAGTTTTGGAAGTCATGTTTTGAAGGGTCAGGGACATTGACATCACTGTGGATTCGGATTTTAGGCACTGATGTTCGTAGACCCATAGTGGTTGGGCCGGATAGGGTAGCACCCAAAACCGGGAACCCGGGAAGGTTTCCTTACGACATCAATGACCTTAACGTATTTGGGGAGTTGCAGACATTGGTATGGTCGGGCCGGATGGGGGAGCACCCAAAGCCGGGAACCCGGGAAGGTTTCCTTGCACCTCAGTACGTGATGTTCCATTTTGGATAATGGTACCACTGGATGACCTTTAGGATCCTCCTCTTTAGGGGTTTACCCTTTTGAGGGATGTGCACATTCGGTACCTTTAGGTATAGATTGTTGTGATGTATTGTATCTTTTATGGGGTGGTTGTATCTTTCATGGGTTGGTTATATCTTATGTGTACTAGATTTATTCTTACTCAACTATATGGTTGACGGTTTTTACTTTTGTTTGATCCTGCTATGATCCATTCATGGTGAGCAGATTCTTAGAAGGTATTTCCTTTTGGATGATTGCTTGTTGCTGGGATGTTGCGGGGATTTGAGAGCCACGTAGTCACAGTCACACGTTTCCATTTTTTTTTATTTTTTTAGTTTTGAATTTTAAGATTTTATTGACGCTTCCGTATATTTTCGTACTTCTTCAGGAAATTGTATTTATCTTTTTACATTCTAAATAATGAAGGGTGGATGTTTATTTTTTTTTTTGTGGTGGAATGTTGGATATTACTGCCACGACTGTGTGTCGTGAGGGAGCACTACGGTGACCAATACCGGCGGCCGACGGTATTGGAAATCGGGGTGTTACAAGTTGTATCAGAGCCAATCGACACCAGGAATGAACCTTAGGAATAAATTCACTAAAATAAGCACAGTGAGGATGTGTGGGGTAGGTATTGAGTCCTATGTATGGATTGCATGGTAAGTGTCGACATACATGTGATAACTGAACAAATGAGTGTTTATTTTTGTAGCTTTAGCTATGCCTCCTAGACGTGGAACTGATAGGGACCAGCTGGTTGACCAGTTGATTAAGATGAATCAAGATTTGATTCAGGCAGTTAATAGGCTGACAGAGGACCGTCCACAGGGGTCAGCTACCGGTATGACTAGGGCCATGAGTCAGCATAGGCCTAGCCAGTATGATGGTAAGAGAGACCCTAAGGGGCTCGAACGGTGGATTAGGGAGTTCAAAAATATTTTTGCCACACTGGGCTGTCCAGAGGAACTGCAGGTCGATCAAGTGGCTTTCTACTTGGTTGACAGGGCGGATCTGTGGTGGGGTGCGAACAAAGATCGGTTGACTCAGACTGAAGATGAGCATGGGGAGCCAGTGGTGGTACCAATGAGCTGGGCCGAGTTTAAGCAAGAGCTGAGGCGTGAATTATTTCCTGAATCTAAAAGGAAAGAGCTGCGAGTTGAGTTCGATCATCTCCGACAGGGGATATGACTGTTCAAGAGTACTACGAGAAGTTTGTTGACTTGGCGGTCGATGCATCTGAGCTAGTGCCGACCGAAGAGGCCAAGATAGTGAAGTTTGAGCAATACTTAGATTTGGCAATCCGGGATCGTATGAGGGCATGTAGAGGCTTCACGAGCCTAAAAGAGATATGTGAAGTAGCATGCAACATCGAGAGGATTCGGAAAGAGGTTAAAGTGGCACATGCTACCAATAAGAGGAAGAGTGTCTCTGAGGACAATCGAGGACAAAGAAAAAGCGAGTAATTCAGGAACCCGCCAAGATCGACCATCTTTTTCTGGAAATTCCCACTTTACTAGGGGCAGTGGTGGTCAGTCAGCGAGAGATAACTCTCAGGGGTTTAGTCAGCCACGACGTTATCATTGCAAGCGGTGCCAGAGAAATCATCCGGGTACAGATTGTTCAGGTGCACAAATCCAGTGTCACAATTGCGGGAAATTTGGACATAGACGGTTTGAGTGTTTTGCGGCTCCAACACCTGCCGGGTCGGAGTCGGTTGCGGGAAGCAACATGGGTGGGGCTCCAAAGAACAACACGGGGAACATGAGTAGGGGTAACCAGCAGCAGGGTGGTACTCCTGCACAGAGCCGACAAGGGGGTGCACCTACGGCCACCGGTGGAAACAGAAACCGACCATCAGGGTCGGCCAAAGACAGCGGTCCAGGGACACAGGGAATCGGTCGGGAGGTTATTCTCCGTGGGCAGAGAGGAGGCCGAGCAGAGCAACCACGTGGTGACGGGTAATTTCTTGGTTAACTCGCTTATATCCTATGTACTTTTTGAATCGGGTGCATCATGTTCTTTTGTCGCGAGTTCGCATGTTTTGAGGTTAGGCCTAGCTACGTTTGAGGTGATTGACGGTAAGTTTATGCAATCGTCAGGAGAGTTGGTACCATGTTCTAAGTTGTACAGAGATGTACCGTTAGTGATTATGGGAGTCAACTTGTCGGTTGACTTGATCGAGTTCCCTCTCGAGAATTTCGACGTCATTTTGGGAATGGATTGGTTGAACCGGCATAAAGCCAAAATCGATTGTGAGTAGAAGAAGGTGACGTTAAGAGGTCCTAAAGGGGTACGAGTATCTTACAAGGGGTTTGTGGACAAACCTAACGTGAAGATTGTTTCAGCGATGACCTTGAGATCCTTCGTCAAGAAGGGATACCCATTGTTTGTGTGTCATGTACATGATGTAAGTACAGAGAATCCTAAACTGACGGACATTAATGTAGTCCGTGATTTTGAAGATGTATTTCCGGATGAGATACCAGGTATGCCACCCCAGAGGGAGGTAGAGTTTGTAGTGGAGTTGATGCCCGGGACCAGACCAATATCGAAAGCACCTTATCGTATGGCACCTAAAGAATTAGCGGAATTGAAGGTACAATTGGAGGAACTACTTGATAAGGGGTACATTCGACCGAGTGTGTCACCTTGGGGAGCACCGGTATTATTTGTGAAGAAGAAAGACGGTAGTTTGCGACTGTGTATTGATTACCGAGAGCTGAACAACGTGACAGTGAAGAACAAGTATCCCTTGCCGAGGATCGATGATTTGTTCGATCAACTACGGGGGGCAGGTATTTTCTCGAAGATTGATTTGCGATCAGGGTATCACCAGTTGAGGGTAGTAGATGCGGATATTCCAAAGACCGCATTTCGTACCCGGTACGGGCATTATGAGTTCACGGTCATGCCTTTCGGGTTGACCAACACGCCAGCAGTTTTCATGGTTTTAATGAACCGTGTATTTAGACCCTACTTAGACCAGTTTGTAGTAGTTTTTATTGATGACATCTTAGTTTACTCTAAGACTAAGGAAGAACATGCCGAACATCTGAGGCTCGTATTACAGATTTGAAGAGAAAAACAGTTGTTCGCGAAACTGTCCAAATGTGAATTCTGGTTGGAACGAGTGGCATTCTTGGGGCACATTGTCTCGAAAGACGGTGTATCCGTTGATCAGAGCAAGATAGAGGCAGTGGCGAAATGGTCAGCGCCTAAGAACATTACAGAAATTTGAAGTTTCTTGGGTTTAGCTGGATATTATCGGCGGTTCGTAAAAGACTTTTCCAGGATTGCGAGGCCGATGACCGCATTGATGAAGAAAGAGAACCGGTTTAAGTGGGATGACAATTGTGAGAGGGTGTTTCAATTACTTAAGGAACGGTTGACTACAGCTCTGGTGTTAGCATTACCAGATGGGAATGAGGACATCGAGGTTTATACTGATGCATCGAAGAATGGCCTGGGTTGTGTGCTGATGCAACGGAGGCGAGTGATCGCGTATGCATCAAGGCAGCTTAAGCCGTATAAGAGTAACTACCCGACTCACGACTTGGAGTTGGCGGCTGTGGTCTTCGCACTGAAGATATGGCGACACTACCTGTATGGGATAACATTCAAGGTATTTTCAGATCACAGGAGTCTGAAGTACATATTTACACAGAAGGAGCTCAATATGCGTCAGAGGCGTTGGTTGGAGTTAATTAAAGATTATGAAATGGAAATTCTATACCACGAAGGGAAGGCCAATGTAGTGGCGGACGCTTTGAGTCAGAAGTCGATTCATTCTTTGGGCAAGGAAGTAGCACGGAACAGATTGCGAGAAGAGCTGGACCGTATGGATATTTGTGTCATCCAGAAAGGCGGAGATAAAAGCGACTTCATCTTGCAACCCGAATTGTATGCTGAGATCCGGGTGAGACAAGTGGGTGACAAGGTAATCGAGGCAAAGAGGGCCTAGATTGGTACCGATGGTGCAGCTGATTTTACATTACACGAGGATGGTAGCATTCGGTTTAAGGGTCGGTGGTGTGTACCAGTCGATGAAGAACTCAAGGGGCGGATCTTGAGTGAGGCTCATAGTACGCCTTATTCTGTACATCCGGGAGGGGACAAACTGTATAAAGATCTCAAGAAAACCTTTTTGGTGGCCCAATATGAAACGTGAAGTAGCAGAATTTGTGTCAAAGTGTTTGACATGTCAGAAGGTCAAGATTGAACATCGACGGCCGCAGGGTATGCTTCAGCTGCTGGATGTGCCAGTTTGGAAGTGGGATTCTATCTCCATGGATTTTGTATGCGGGTTACCGAGGAGTCCTAAAGGGAATAATATGATTTGGGTCGTTGTGGATAGACTTACAAAAGCGGCGCATTTTATTCCGATGAAAGACACCTGGAGTAAGACGGAATTTACTATGGCATACCGTCGGAATATTGTGAGACTGCATGGTATACCCAGCAGTATTGTGTCAGATAGAGATGCGAGATTAATATCTCGGTTTTGGCAGGAGCTACAGGCAGCCTTGGGGACGGAGCTGCGGATGAGTACAGCTTTTCACCCTGCTACCGATGGTCAGACAGAGAGGACCATACAAACGTTCGAGGACATGCTGAGAGCATGCGTATTAGAGTTCAGGGGCTCTTGGGAGGAAATGCTTGATCTTATTGAGTTTTCATACAACAACATCTATCATGCCAGTATTAAGATGGCACCATTTGAAGCACTGTATGGAAGGAAGTGCAAAAGTCCGGTTTGTTGGGACGATTCGTCCGAAGCTGTGGTTTTGGGACCGCAGATGATCGAGGACACGATTAAGTATGTACAGATAATCCGAGAAAAGATGAAGGCTGCCCAAGATAGGCAGAAGAGTTATGCGGATTTACATCGCCGGGATATTGAGTTCGCCGTGGGCAATAAGGTATTACTACGTGTATCACCAACCAGAGGAGTGATGCGTTTTTGCAAGAAAGGGAAGTTGAGTCCCAAGTACGTGGGGCCATATGAGATCTTGGACCGCATAGGTTAAGTAGCATATCGGCTAGCTTTGCCACCGGCGTTGGATAAAGTGCATAATATGTTTCATGTATCTCAGCTGCGCAGATACGTGAGTGATCCTTCTCACATGATTGAACCAGAGGTTATCGAGCTAGATCAGTCTTTGACTTACGAGGAAGTACCGATACAGATATTAGATACAAAGGTACGAAAAACAAGGGGACGTGAAGTTTGCATCGTCAAGGTTTTATGGTCTAACCATACCACCGAGGAGGCGACATGGGAAGCTGAGGATGCTATGCGACAGAAGTACCCGCATCTGTTCCCTTAAGGTATGCCATCTTCAAGCCCTGTACGTAAAATCCTTTTTTCTTATCTTCGAGGGCGAAGGGTGTTTTAAGGGGGGGTGGAATAACGCCCGGTACGAACCCGAACTTCAAGGACGAAGTTTTATCTTAAGGGGGAAGGATGTAACATCCCGAAATTTTTTACTTTCTATTTAATCGATAAAGGATTCGATTATTTTGGGAGATATTTAATTATTGATTAAATGGAAGGATTAATTAATAATTAAAAAGGATTTTTATAATTCTTTAATTTCCTTAATTAAAAGAAAAGAAAAGAATTCTCCAAACCCTCACCTTGGTAATTAAAAGGATTTTTTTTTAATTCCTTTTTCCTTCCTTATTTCCCCAAAAGCAACGTGAAACCCCAAAACAAACCCCCTTGCCGCCGATTCTTGTGAGGGAGGAGGAGAGAAAAAAAAAACTTCTTCCTGGTGTTGAGGAATTCGCCGTCGTCGTCGTCGGTAAGTATCGTTAATTCCTACAATTCGAGTATGCTAATAGTAGGAAGTGTTGTTCTTGCCATGAACTTAAGAATTCGAGTTTAACCTACCTTTCGAGATTATGTAAACTATGAATGGTTGTGGTTAAACGGGATTGATAGATAATCCTTTTGAAGAAGCGATGGGAGAAACGACGATCGGCCGGCCAAAGGTCATGGCCGATCCAATCTTGTGTGGGGGGGCTTGGTTTCGAATTTTGGGACTTACCTTTTTGATTAATTAGAATTGTATAGTGATCATTGTCCTTCCTTCTATTTATAGATTCGGGCTTCGTAGAGGATCGATCCTAGCTTGTTATCAAAGGCTTTCAAGAAGTGCAACGTTACCGGTAAGAATATTTCTATAGTTTGCGTTTCCGTTTGGCTTGACAAATGGAGTTGTAAGTAACATGTAGGGCTGTGTATGATTTCTGGGATGTTTGGTATTGTTGTTCAAGGATTTTAAGTGTAATTTGGGGCTGTCCGGTGCGTTTTAGAGTGTTTAGATGACTTTAATCGTGTTTTGAAACGGGAACTAAAATGCTGTCAATTTTAATTAAATGTGTTTACGCTTGTTTGTCATGTTTTTAGATAACATTCTTGGGGCTGAAAATGTAACGTTGGTTTATGGTTATGATAGTACACATAGTGGTGGGTGTATTTGGGAAGTTACTATGATTTTCATAATAGTTTTTGGTCATGGAAAAATGTCCCGAACAGGTAGGTACAAAGCTGAAAATTTATGTTGATGGTATCGTTGTATGATAAAGTAAATTGTGAAAATGTGATTATGTTTGGAAAAGTATTTTTGGATGTTAAACATACATAGTAGTGTGTTGTTGCTTTGGTTAGAGTCTATGGATGATATGGTACTTTTACATGAAGTTTTTTGGGCTTAATCTGTTGTTTATTGCTGGTGTTTGGTTGAGAACCGAGGTGAAAATCGTGTTGAAATTTTTAAGGTTCTAGTTGAAACCCAGGTCGGACGGGCGTCTACTTTGTGTGGACGGGCGTCCAGTTTATTTTGTCCTTCTTTCTTTGTTAGTTGTTGTTCAACCTTATGAACAAGTTTTGGAAGTCATGTTTTGAAGGGTCAGGGACATTGACATCACTGTGGATTCAGATTTTAGGCACGGAAGTTCGTAGACCCGTACTGGTTGGGCCGGATAGGGTAGCACCCAAAGCCGGGAACCCGGGAAGGTTTCCTTACGACTTCAATGACCTTAACGTATTTGGGGAGTTGCAGACATTGGTATGGTCGGGCCGGATAGGGTATCACCCAAAGCCGGGTACCCGGGAAGGTTTCCTTGCACCTCAGTACGTGATGTTCCATTTTGGATAATGGTACCACTGGATGACCTTTAGGATCCTCCTCTTTAGGGGTTTACCCTTTTGAGGGATGTGCACATTCGGGACCTTTAGGTATAGATAGTTGTGATGTATTGTATCTTTGATGGGGTGGTTGTATCTTTCATGGGTTGGTTTTATCTTATGTGTACTAGATTTATTCTTACTCAACTATATGGTTGACGGTTTTTACTTTTGTTTGATCCTGCTATGATCCATTCATGGGGAGCAGATTCTTAGCAGGTATTTCCTTTTGGATGATTGCTTGTTGCTGGGATGTTGCGGGGATTTGAGAGCCATGTAGTCACAGTCACACGTTTCCATTATTTTATTTTATTTTTTTTTATTTTTTTTATTTTTGAATTTTAAGATTTTATTGACACTTTCGTATATTTTCTTACTTCTTCAGGAAATTTTATTTATCTTTTTACATTCTAAATAATGAAGGGTGGATGTTTATTGGCTTTTTTTTGTGGTGGAATGTTGGATATTACTGCCACGACTGTGTGTCGTGAGGGAGCACTACGGTGACCAATACCGGTGGCCGACGGTATTGGAAATTGAGATGTTACATTCAAGATTCCCAAGATTGAGCCATATGACGGGTCCAAGGATCCTTATAATCATATGCATCAATATATATCTCACATGAATTTATATAATGCACCGGATTAGATGAAGTGTAATACCTTCCCCGCACTGCTCACAGGAAGAGCTAGGGAATGGTTTAACAAGATCCCTCCCAGGTCGATCTCCGACTTTGGTGCCTTAACCCGGAAGTTCGTCCATGCATTTATCGCAGCTCTTCCATTCCTAAGAAATCAGAATCATCTTCTTACCCTGAAGCAAAGACAGGATGAGACTAGTCGGACAAGAAAGAAAAATGGAAAAAGGTGAAGGAAAGAGGAATAAGTCTTAAGACTAGTCAGACGAGAAGAGAAAGTCTGTTTGGGATTGGGTGACAGCACCCCTCTCAGATCGGCTAGGAAAAAAGGTAGCTCTACAGAATAGAGACTTCATCCTCTCGAATGATCTCACGAAAGCGTGTCCTCACAATCATGGAAATAAAAAGGATAGCTAAGGTTCCTCCACCCATGAGGGGAACCAGGGAAAAGAGAGATCCTAACAAGTTTTTCAAGTACCACAAGGACATTGGTCATGACTTATAGTAGTGCCGAGATTTGATAAGAGATATTTACGGGGAAGTAATGGATGAAAAGCTGGATAAGGTCGTAGATCGGCCTCATCAGGCCGAACCGCAATGCCGTTGTGAGTTTAAGCAAAGAAATAATTACCAGGAATGAAATAATAGAGATGACTTTCAAAGGAGAAGGGACCACTCACCAGATCTTGATGATCAAATGGACAACCACCCCGTCAACACGATCAACAAGATCTCAGGGAGACCGAGCAGCACCAGCAGAGCTGAAGGTATGAGTAGTGCCAGGTCTGCTGCTTCTCCTCATTCCAACAAAAGACAAAGGTTGCTGGGAGAAGTAACATACTGTCCTAAGGACTCTCTCCCGTTAGTAATAAACAATGAAGGATTAGTGATAGAAACGGTGATCAGTGGGAACCTGACGAAGCGAATATGTGTAGACACATGCAGTGCCGTGAATGTTCTTTACTATAATGTGTTTAGAGCTATGGAGTTGAAAGACACTGACCTCATCCCCGTTTCAGCTACTCTGTTCGGTTTTGTCAGACCCCCAGTTCATCCGTTAGGCGTGATCATGCTTCCGACTACTTTTGGAGAAAGAGCCAAGGGCAGGACCCTAATGGTGAATTATGTGGTGGTAAAAGCCCCATCAGCATATAAGGTGATCATGGGAAGACCAGCATTTATTGATCATCGAGCTGTAATCTCACCAGCTCATATCAGTATGAAGTTCCCGACATGAGAAGGCTCCATGCAAATTTAGGGCGATGTGGAAACAACTAGGCACTGTTACACCATGACGGTGAATGGAAAGATGATGGTTCAACATGAGCATCGAAGAATTACTCACGGAGGATGAGGAGAGCTGGTCGTCTGAGAACCATACATAGGCTGTTTGTCTATAGGACGAGCAGGCAGATTTGATAGGTATATGGATTCCAGCCACCCACAAAGGGCTTTTAGTGAATCTGTTGAATGAATTCAAGGATGTGTTCGCATGGAAGATAGAAGACATGCCAGGTTTATCCTCATAGTTAGCCGAGCACAAGCTGAATATAGACCCGAGCAGGAGATCGACCTATTTAGCAAAGGAAGATGCACTTCGCCTCTAAGCGTATCTCAGCAATTGAGAAGGAAGTAACCAAGTTTCTACAAGCTAATATTATTAAAGAAGTTTTGTATCCGAATTGTTTGCCAATTCAATGTTGGTCAAAAAGCCAGATGGAGTTGGAGAATGTGTGTAGATTTCACTGATCTCAACAAAGCTTGTCCTAAGAATTGTTATGCTTTGCCAAAGATTGATCGTTTAGTTGACTCAACAGTGGAATATAAAGTGTTTGCATTCTTAGATACATACAAGCGATATCATCAGATCACCATGGATCCCAAAGATGCAAAAAAAAACCTCTTTTATTACAGAGTTTAGGACATACTGCTATGTCAATATGCCCTTTCGTTTGAAGAAAGCTGGAGCAACCTACCAACGAACAGTAAACAAAATATTTGCCCAACAGATCGGCAGATGCATGGAAGTATATATGGATGACATGCTAATCAAGAGCAGGACTTTTGATCAATAACTATTGGATGTTCGGGAGGTATTTGACTTATTGAGGTGAACTCAGATGAAGCTTAACCCTAATAAATGCACATTTGGGGTCAGATCAGGCAAATTCCTAGGATACAAGATATCCAAAGATAGAATCAGAGCCATTCCTTATAAGGTGGATGACCTAAAAGAAATGACACGGCCAAAAAACATCAAGAATATACAGCGACTAACAAGAAGGATAGCGGCGCTACACAGGTTTCTTTCTAGGTCAGCACAACATGACTTACGTTTTTTCAAAATATTGAGAAGAGCAAGTACTTTTCATTGGGATGAAGATAGCCAGAAGGCTTTTGAAGAATTGAAGTTATACTTGGCCGAACTGCCAACTTTGACAGCTCCTCAGCAAGGAGAAACTTTATATGTATACTTAGCAGTTTGTGAAGAAGCACTAAGTGCAGTACTGGTCAAAGAATAAGACGGCCACCAGGTACCAGTATTTTTGTGAGTAAGACACTCCATGGACCAGAGGTTAGATATTCTAATGCAAAAAAGTTGTATTTAGCATTGGTGCATGCGTCCAGGATGTTAAGGCCCTACTTTCAGGCACACCCAATTACTGTGATGACCGATCGGCCTCTTTGGTAACCATTATCACTAGTAAGCATATCTAAAAATTCCTATGGAAAAACATAGTGTGCAGGTATTGAATTCCCAAAGCATTGATCTATGATAATGGAACTCAATTTGAGGACAAAAATGTTAAGGAATGGTGTGCTGAGCTGCACATAACTCATCACTTCACCTCAGTTTGTCATCCCCAAGCCAATGGGCAAGTCGAATAGACCAACAGGAAAATCAGTTAAAGAAACTCCCAGAAGAAGAAGGAGAAAACTGGCCTGAGCACCTACCCAACATCTCGTGGGCCTATAGAACAACACCGAACTCGGCCACCGGTGAAAATCCATCAGTCTATCATATGGGTGTGAGGCAGTAATTCCACCAAGATCATCCTGCCATCACCCAGAGCAATGATCTATTTTGAAGAACAATGGTTAACTGAGCTCGGACACTCTATAGACAACCTGGAGGAAGCTCTAAATATGGCATTTATCTGAATGGCCAAGCATAAACATCAGCTTCCCAGTACTATAACTCCCGAGTTAAGCACTCATACTTTAAAGAGGGAGATCTAGTACTCAAAAAGAATGAGGCCAGCAGGCAAGGTCCACCGGGCAAAATTGATCCGAACTGGGAAGGCTTTTATAAAGCTGTCAAGGTACATGGAAGGGGAGCATATCAGCTAGCTGACGCAAGTGGTAGGACCATACCACGCTGTCGGAATGCAACAAAATTAATAAAATTCTATGTCTAGGACAGGTTCCAGGCTTTATCTTTTGTGGTTATTTTCTATTTTAGTTTTTATTTTCTGATTATGTGTACTTAAACATCATTTGATATAATAAAATTCAAATTTTGCATATGTGCTTAAATACTTTGAATCTTTGAGATCGATAATGTTTGCAAAGGACAAGCTTAACAAGTCTGTAGGACAGACGACCAGGGTTGAGCTGCAGGTCACACTCAGAAGTTTGCACATGACAAACTTAACAAGTCTACAGGACAGATGATTAGAACTGAGCTGTAGGTCAGACTCAGAAGTTTTCATAGGACAAACTTAACAAGTCTACAGAACAGACGATTAGAACTGAGCTGCAGGCCAGACTCAGAAGTTTGCAAAAGACAAACTTAACAAGTCCGTAGACAAACGATCAGAACTGAGCTGCAGGTCAGACTCAGAAGTTTGCAAAGGACAAACTTAACATGTTTGTAGGGCAGACAATCAAAACTGAGCTACAAAGCAGACTCGGAACTGAGCCATAAATATACTCATAGAATTTGCAAAAGACAAACTCTCTAAGTCTGCAGGACAGACGATCAGAACTGAGCTGCATGTCAGACTCAGAAGTTTGCAAAGGACAAACTTAATAAGGGAATGAGATAGAAGATCAGAACCGAGCTGCAAAGCAGACTTATAATTGAGCCATAATTATACTCATAGAGTTTGCAAAAGACAAACTCTCTAAGTCTGCAGGACAGACGATCATCGTACAAAAAAAACAAACAATCAAAATACACCATTCAAAAGCATGGCTCATGAATGATTTACTGTGGGGCAAAGGGCCCTAAGCTATATTTTGAATAAAGGACAATATCCAAAAGAAATGGATCAGAAAAGATAGCATAATAAGTGCCTAAATGGCATACATTGTCAAAAAGGGCATTAAGAAAAATGTCAAAATATTACAATTGTTGAAAAAAAAAATTACAATCAAAAGCCTAAGAATCGGTAGAAGGACCCTATTGAGAAGGCTGAGTAGAAGAAGCACCGGCTTGGCGAGCTACCGCAGGTCGGTGAGCATACTTTGCAGACAAGTCTTCACCTACCTTAAACTCCTTAAGTCTATATTCAAAGACTTTATTGGAGCCGGGCTTATAAAACACCGCATGAGGAAGATCCTCAATCACTAGCTCTAGGCACTGCACCTTAGCTTCATCTACTCCCAAGGTGTACCCATGCCATAAGATTGGGGTAAGTAAAGCTTTCAAGGCCCCGGCACAATAAGTAGAGCTCTTATAGTCGTGAACAGCTTGGGCGATCTGTGTAGGTATCACGGCCTTCAGCTCTTCATCCTTAGTTCGGAGTCATGCAATGGCATCCTCAAACTCTGAGGTCTGTTTAGCATGATTAGCAGTGGCATTCTACAGGTCGGCGGTGTACTGGTCTCTTGTCTTTTGCAGCATGACCATTTTGGCACAAAGCTGCTCGTTCAATGTCACGATCTACTGATCTTTGGACGTCGAAGCGTCCATATGTTTTTGGCGGCTTGTGGAAAGATCGACAATCCGCTTTTCAAGGGACCCTTTTTTGGGAAGAAAGGTTATCAAACCTCTTTAAGACTTCCTTCCCGATTTTGACGACCTGGGAGAGCATTCCAAAGGTGATCATGTGTAAGTCACTAACGTCGATATTACTAGCAAGAATACTAGGTACATCGTAGTATGGTAAATGCGAGTCAGGGTCGATCCCACAGTGACAATACAACTTTAAGTATAAATGATTCTAATCTAATTAAGAAGCTACATAGATGGTCTTTGATCAACAATAAACATGAAAGAAACTTGGTATTTCTCCCCCTCTTCTAACCGATCTACTAACTTGGATTAGTCAATCTTTATATTTACTTCCCCACATAATTTCCTTAAATTAACCGGGCGAGCTTTTAGTTTTGTGTTAAGCTACAGGTGCAACTCCTAATCCTATCTACTCTAACCATGGTAGTAGACAATATGTACGCAAGCTACCCTCCTTAATTTGTCCGTAATAGCCATATGTATAAAGAACTAGAATTGCCGATATCGAGTGCTAACTCATACCGCTAACCCGCCTAGACAGCTGTTGACACTGATCAGCACGTTCCTAGGGTCCATCAAGACTATGTCCAAACTAACCATTCACTATTCATATTTAATGTTAATTTTACGATTATAATAAGCAGATTGGCCATATCTAACCTACTATTAATTAAATCTGTCTATCAACATAGCTGTAGTGAATCCTCCAGATTCAGTTTCCTAAAAATTGCCTCGGTAAACCGGTATAGACTGCCGGTTTACCGGGGTCAGCTTTTCTTAATTCTGGATATACAATGCTCAATTACGATTATTGTAAGTAAATCATGGGGTCGTTAAACATGCAAATTAACTAAAACACATAAATACGAACAGATCTGCCATATTAAAGACAAAATGGAACGTTCAACGCATCATACCTTCAACAATGGAGATCTGGCTCGTTCTACTCAAGCTACAGATGGTAGAGAATGGGATAAAACCAGAAATAACTCCTCAAAAGCTTGAATAACTTTATTTCATCAAATTGTATAGTGTATATTGATTATATCTTTTTGTGATATTAACTTATGTAATAATCAGTATATGCGGCTTTATATAGATACAACAGTCGACTTATGTCTCTCAGAAACCCTAACCGACCTAGTAGACGTGGCATAATCGATTTCGTGGTCCTCAAGGCCCTCATTTTATTGGACCTAGCCCTCGATAAACCGGGGTGACTTTCCTTATTTTTCTTCAGCAGATTTCTTCTTGGACTTCTTTTACTTGGCCCAACAAGCTTCTTTTAGTCCAGATCCGTTCTTTAATGCTCCAGATTCGGTACATCCTATGAAACACATAAACGAGACAAAATAGAACCAAATCTTTTGGAAAATAACACAGATGCATAATTACGATCCTAGAAACATACATATAGCATTTAACACATAGTCCACATAATAACGTGCCTATCTATCTTCTCTTGAGTAGAATTCAGGGTGAATAAGGGTATAATTAATTGTAAAATTTAGGGTGTTAGCAAAAGGTCAGTACAGTTATAAGAAAAAAATAAGCAAAAAAATAAGTAAAGTATGGTGGTAAGAAGAAACTTACTGCAGCAGTGAGGTCCTTATCTGGCAGACCAGATATATCAGTAACGTGAAGAAATGAGCCCTCCTCTAAGTCAGAAACATCCTGATCACCTCGATCAGGCCTGCTCATTTTTCTCCTAGATTAGGAGCGCAATTAAATTTGCCAATCCGCCGCATCAGGCTCAGGGCCGTCCAGAAGCACCAGGCTCTCATCACCCCTTTATTCTATACAGGGAGTAAGAACAATATGCTCGTCTTATTGATGATCCTTAGAAGTGTGAAGATCCTCAGTGATAGCCTCAAGGTTCACAGGTGGAACCTCAGAAGTTCTAGCAACCCCAGTTACATCTTTGTTCAAGGGTTGCTCATTGTGTTCAGCCACAACTTCCTCTTCAGTTGCCTCATCAAATATTTCAGCAAAGTCAGCCACTGAAAGAGTAAGAAAACAACAAGGTTAGTGAGATCAAGAGAATAATGTATAAAGTATGCAAGAAAAATAAAGTAAAAAGACCCTACAATTATTGTACTCCGCTTTAGTAAGCCACTGATATGGTTCTGGCCCCGAGTCAGCCAGACGAGCTGCCTCAATCAACTCCAGTAAGACACACATCCGTAGAGAGAGATCTAGAATTCCATCTACCTAACTCCGGATGCCCCCCATGATGAATAAAGAAAAAGTGGGATTCCACTCATGGATAAAAGACTTCCCCGTTGAAAGAATGGAGATCCCCCCCTCCGATTGTATGTTCGGCGAGGAAAGTAATACCACCCGCTGTGGTTCCTAACCTTCTTGTGCTGATAGAAGGTCCTGAATAGCTCCATAGAGAATTATGTGTCTATGCATCGGCACCAGATTGCAAGGGTGTTTTCTGAATTGATTTACCTCTTTTAAAAAGAGACAATGCAGACAAACATAGGAGTTGATCCTGTGTCCTGTGTATAGCATTGCCAGTCCTCAAGCTATACACACTCCATCAAGATTCCAACTGATTCACTATCACTTCAGGCAAGTGAGAGGGAAACCAGACCACAAACTTCTTCTTGCAAAAATGACTTAGAGAAATTTTGAAAAGGAGAATATATGGTGTTTTCTTATGTTGTAAAACTGATGCAATTTTGTGTATAGTGTGTGTTCCTATTTATAGGTTTTAGGGAGTGGGAGACCCTAAGACCGAACCAAGTGAACCAGGATTTAAAGACTGACTTTGGTTTTAAAAAAATAAAAAAAGCTGACTAACTCTGACTCACACAGACTTAAAACATTCATATTAAGGACATCATTGGGACACTTCCCTCAGCTTGACTCAACCCTTGACTTCCTAGGGTAGTACCATCAGTCAACTCACCTAGTTTATACACCAATTAAGGGTTAAGCCATATACCTGAGCAAACCGGGTAGAGATTCACCGGTTTGTGAAAACTGAGTCACTACAAGGAGTACCACATGTTGTTGAAATGGCAGCACTTCAGCTTGCATTGAATCAGGACTGAAATTGGTGCTGCATTCAGTCTTAACCATCCATTTACACCAGACATCACGTGTTGAACGTGTTTCTTGGCTGTACCTCTGCAAATCGGTATCAAAACGGCAAGTCAAGGTAATAATAAATTCAAATCAGAATTAATACTGAGATTAGACAATAATTAACTCACAAAGATACGACCTTGATTTTGGGGTTGACTGCAAAATCAGAGAATCGGACATTTATGGATCGTAGCAGTCACCAGACTGAATGAAAGATCAGGTCTTTCATACATAAACCTTCAATAGACACAACCAGCACAAGATCAGGACAGAATCAGGTTCAAATCAGAGTAATAAAAAAGGATATTAACAAAATAGAGGAAAAGATACGACCTTTAAACTTCGAAGCCATCACAGAGTGTAGCCTCTGCGTTTCTTCAAGCAAATCACTGAGAATCTGAGCAGTCAATGCTCGAATCACCACGATTTGAAATAAAAGTGCAAGCTTTCACCTTGAAGCCTTCCTAATTTGGATTTCGTCACATGGTTCCTTCGGTTTTTGAGGAGCCTTCACAGAATCAACTCTGTGTTTCTTCAAGGGATTATTAAACACGAGGGATAAGCGAAAAAGGAAGGTGGAGAGAGGGGAAGAAGAACCGGCTGCCAAATTTTCTGGAATGGCCATTGAAGGAGCAGATTTAGAAAATCGTATTCATTGAATGCGGATAATAGAGGCCAGAGCTTTCTGGAAGATGAGGAACGGCTGAAATAATGTTAGGGTTAGAAGGGATTTTTATTTTAATAGGGTCGGTTTTAGCGGATAGAAGAGATTGGGTCATTGGGCCGAGTCAGTGGGTATAAAGGAGAGATGGGTTTAAAAAAAATCAGCAGTTTAAATAGTCCGGCCCAGCAGCTATACATATGGAAAAATATAATTATATGGTTTTGTTTGATTAATCAAACTTATAAAAATTAATTAACTTAATTTTATAAATTTAATCAAGCAATTTTAATTGATGATCCTACAATTAAATAATTAAAAAGAATGCCATATGATGTAAGTTTAGACTTCTTGGCGGTTAGTGACAAGGGTATTTTAGTAAAAACACATATTGAGGATATTTTAGTAAATTAATCAAACTTTAAGTGCAACTTGGGGTTCATAACTCAACAATCTCCCCCTTTTGATTAATTTTCAAAATAGTAAAAACACATATTGAGGATATTTTGGTAAATTAATCAAACTTTAAGTGCAACTTGGGGCTCATAACTCAACAATCTCCCCCTTTTGATTAATTTTCAAAATACCTCGTACGCTCCCCCTTGATCACAGCTCCCCCTACATACATACTTCTCCCCCTTAGTTTGAAAACTAAGCAAAAGGAATCACAACGGTACCATATCTAGGTCACTACGCAACTTTTCGAACGAGGCCTGGGGTAAAGGCCTCGTGAAAATGTCAGCTACCTGATGCGTAGTTGGCACAAACTCAATAGATATCGTACCATTTTGCACGTGATCACGTATAAAATGATAACGAATGTCTATGTGTTTGGCTCGGGAGTGCAATACAGGATTGTGTGCAAGGTCTATTGCACTGGTACTATCGCAATAGACGGGAACACAATCTACAGACATGCCGAAGTCTGCTAACTGTTGTTTGAGCCAGAAGAGTTGAGCACAGCAATTGCTCAAGGCTATGTACTCAGCTTCAGTAGTACTAAGGGCAACACTAGGTTGTTTCTTAGAGAACCAAGAGATGAGAAGGTCCCCAAGTATTTGACAAGTACCACTAGTACTCTTCCGTTCAATACGACAACCACCATAGTCGGCATCGCTGTAAGCGATAAGTGTAAGTGATGAATCTTGAGAGTACCAGAGACTCAATGTGGGTGTGTGCCTAAGATATCGGAAAACTTGCTTTGCAGCTTTGTAATGTGATATCTTAGGTTAGATTGAAAACGTGCACATAGTCCTACGGCAAACTGTATGTCGGGTCTTGATGCGGTCAGATATAGCAGAGAACCAATCATAGATCGAAATAAGTGAGAGTCAAACGGCTCACCATCTTCATCAATTGTAAGTTTGACTGACGAGCTCATAGGAGTCGTAGCAGGTTTCAACGTGTCAAACTTAAACTTGGTGAACATATCTCTGATGTACTTAGTTTGACTTATGTGTGTGCCGGACTGTGTTTGCTTGATCTGTAAGCCGAGGAAGAAACTTAACTCTCCCATGGCTGACATTTCAAATTGAGAGGACATCAGAGTCTCAAAATCAGTGCATAAAACCGGGTCGGTAGAACCGAAGATAATGTCATCGACATAGACCTGGGCAACCCGGATGTCAGAGCCGGACTTCTTTATGAATAACGAAGCCATTAGATAAAAGAACTGATGAAAAATTATCGTACCATGCTCTAGGCGCTTGTTTGAGTCCGTAAAGTGCTTTCTTGAGACGGAAGACATAATCGGGATGGAGTGTATCCTCAAAGCCCGGGGGCTGCCGAACATACACTTCTTTATCGATAAGTCCGTTTAAGAAGGCACTTTTGACGTCCATTTGATGGAGCTTTATTCCTAAGCTAGATGCAAATGCAATTAAAAGTCGAATGGCTTCCAGCCGAGCAACTGGGGCGAAGGTCTCATCGTAATCGATGCCTTCCTATTGGGTATAACCCTGGGCCACCATCCGAGCCTTATTCCGAACGACTTTACCGTTTTCATCTAACTTGTTCCTAAAGACCCATCGTGTGCCTACCGAGGTTTTACCCTTAGGCAGGGGAACAAGTTCCCAAACATCTTGCCTTTCAAATTGATAAAGCTCTTCTTGCATAGCTATAACCCACTCATTATCTAAGAGGGCTTCATCAACTTTCTTCGGTTTGATGTTAGAAACAAATGCATGCAAAGATGAGGGATAGAAAGTAGACCTTCGGGTGCTGACACCAGCAGTGGGATCACCAACGATTAAGTCTGGGGTGTGATAACTTTCCCATCTGTGTTGTGGAGCAGCACTATTTTCCTCTTGCATGTTTTCTTCGTTGGGAGCATCATTTGCTAAGATGTCATCTACAAAGGGTTATGTTGGTTCAACAGCTACTTCTTGTGCTACTTCCGTTCTAGGGGTTGTTTCATTTTGTGCGGGTGGAAGTAGTTCGAGCTCATCCTCCAAGTCCAACTGCTCTACACTTATTCGCTTATCTTTCATACTAGAGCACATGTTAGTCAAGGAAACAGACTCATGAAAATAAACGTGTATGGACTCGAGAATACGTCGAGAAAATGGATTGTAGCATCTATAAGCCCGTGAGTTTTGGAATAACCAATGAATATGCATTCGATGGACTTAGATGCAAACTTATCCAAATTTCCCTTATCATTCAACACGAAACACTTGCATCCAAAAACATGAAAGTAGTTAACTTTTGGAGGCCGATTTCTTAGGACTTTGTAGGGTGTCTTGTGCAATCTGTGTCTGATAGACAGTCGATTAACAACATAACATGCACAAGCAACAGCCTCAGCCCACAAAAATCGAGGCACCTTGAACTCATTTAGCATGGTTCGAGCAGATTACGCTGAACGACGCCATTTTGTTGTGGAGTTCGAGGAGCAGAGAATTCGTGACGAATAACAAGGTACTCACAGAATTCTATGAGACTAGTATCCACGAATTCACCACCTCTGTCACTCCTGACAACTACAACAGATATATCAAAGGTATTCTGTAGTTGCTTCACGAGAGTGGAAAATGCCTGAGCACTATCACTCTTGTGAGTCAAAAACAGTGTCCACGTATATCTGGAATAGTCATCAATGACGACGAGCACATAAGACTTTCCACTGAGACTTACTACTCTACTAGGACCAAACAAGTCAATGTGCAACAATTCTAGGATGCGAGTGGAAGACACTTCGTGTTTGGATCTGAATGAAGTTCTAGCTTCCTTACCATGTATACACGGCTCACAAGTGTCAAATTCATCCAGATCTAATGTTGGTATACCTCGTATGAGATTCTGTTTGCACAGCTTCTCAATAGTGGTAGTACCAACATGTCCTAAGCAATGGTGCCATAGATTTTTGTCATCATGTTTAGATACGAGGCACGTTATCGGGCAATTAGTGAGGTTGTCCAGTTCGATCGTGTAGAGATTATGCTCACGAAGACCAGTTAGGACAACATTCCCCAATTTATCAGATATCGTGCAACTATCCTCATCAAACACAATTTTAAGGCCTGAGTCACTTAACTGTGATATGCTTAGTAGATTATACTCAAAATGCTTGACTAATAAGACATTATGAATAATAAAATAATTTGGGTTACCAACTGATCCTTTGCCAAGGATCTTGCCTTTTGAGTTGTCTCCGAACGTGACCGACCCTCCATTTGATATAGCTTTGTAATCTCGGATGATTGCGGAGTTTTCAGTCATATGTCGAGAGCATCCACTATCCAAGCACCACTTCGTATTGCTTCTGTATAGTTTAGCTTTAAGACATGCCTGCAATACAAAGATTTTGTATAGGTACCCTTATTTCTTGGGTCCTTGAGGGTTAGAGTCAGGCTTGATCGAGTCCTTTTGAACCCATACCTTCTTAACCCTTGTTTGCTAGTAGCCTTCTTTGTCTGGGAGAACTCGGGCTGTTCGCAGTAACGTGGGTCGGGTTGGTATGTGGTCGATTGCATTCGATTTACCTGATCTTGCCAGAATAGCATCTGGGCCAAAAATGGGCCAAACTGGGGAAGTCTATGTGTATAGGTGTGTGCCTGGTGTATGCATGGATCGTAGTGTGTAGTCGGGTAAAAACTGGGTGAAGCATAGTTGTTATGAGTGAAGTGGTTCTGTTGAGCAGGGCTCCTTGAACCACTTCGATCATAAGCATATGTATGAGTATGGGGGGAAGAACGATGTGATGTGTGTGCAGATGGAGCGTTCTTAGGTGAGGTGTGTGCATTTTCTTTCTGTTTCTTCTTTTCTTTTTGATGGGTTGTGTGGTCGTGGTGTGTGGTAAGCCAATTGGTCTAGGCTCCAAGACTTTTGTTGAGGCGGGTGAGTTTTGTATGTCAGATGAACCTTCCACACAAATGTCCTTACCCTTTGAAGTCTGAGAAGTTGAGGGTTGCGTTTTGAGCTGAGTAATTTGCTCTTCAAGTCTTGAGATGACTTGTTTAAACGCCACAACCTTTCGCTTCAAAGATTCATTCTCAATTTCGGTCGTTTGGTGCTTAAGCTTCAATTTACTTAGTTCATTGGTTAAGGTGACAAAGTCGTCGTCTTGTTGTACCTTAAACTTATTTAGTGTTTCGTTTTTACCCTTAAGTGTGAGGTTCTCCTTAGTTAATTGTTCATTAAGTATATGTAGTTCTTCCTTAGTTAGGGAAGTGTCGGATACCTCACTGTCACTTGAGTTCGTGGGTTATGTAAAACCCATAAAGCACAAGTTTTCTTTTTCGGAAGTTTCAGACTTATTGTCATTGTCTGATTCGTCGCTTGCATCCCAAGTAGCCGCCATTGCCTTGCCTTTTTTCTTTCCTTTACCTTTTTTAGTATTCTTGCTCTTTTGACCGGATGCAGGCTTGGGTTTTCCTCATTTCTTATTAGGGCACTCGTTGGCAATGTGACCTTTCTGGTTGCATTCGAAACAAGTCATGTCTTGCTTCCAGCCGCTTTTGTTTTGGAACTTAGCATTCCCGGATGATTTTCCTCTTTGTTCATTTTTCAAGAACCTTCTGAACTTACGAACCATCATAGCGGTTTTCTCGTCATCTTCACTTTCAACATCCGCTTGCTCATTTTTAGATTCAGGCTCTTCACGAGCTTTCAGTGCCGGAACAGACATCTCGCAATACTTTTGCTTGGGTGCGTTCAGATGTTGTTCGTATACTAAGAGCGTACCGATAAGTTCATCTTTAGTGAGGACCGAGAGATCCTTCGCTTCCTCTATGGCTGTAGCCTTAGGTTCCCATATAGGAGGGAGGGAGCGAAGTATCATATAGTTTTGATCTTCCATAGAGATGTCTTTACCAAGGGCGCTAAGTGCATTGACTATGTCCGTGAATCTATTATCCATGTCAATAATAGATTCATTCGGTTTTGCTTGAAAAGACTCATATGCATGATTGAGTTGACTTATTTTAGACTTCTTAACCTTACTGGTGCCCTCGTGACGTTTGATAAGAGCCTCCCAAATTTCTTTGGCAGTCTCGCACGCGGCAACAGCTCGGTTCTCGGAGGGACTTAGTGAGTTGATAAGAATGGCGACGGCTTTAGTGTTCAAGGACATTTTTCTACAGTCCACTTCGTTAAATTCGTCCTCAGTCTTATTAACCTTCGTTGTGACTCCGGCTTCGGTGATGTCTTTTGTGGGAACAAACTGACCTTTGTTTATAATAATCCATAGATGATAGTCCGTTCGTTGCACATGAGTCATCATCGAACGTTTCCACTGAATAAATCCTGAACCGTCAAAGTACGGAGGCCTTACCAAAGATAAGCCCTCCCTCGGGTTCATAGAGTTATTTAGGGAAGCCATTACAATGTAGTACAATGATATGCAAGAAGTATGTAATGCAAAAATATGGATGAAAATTTTTTAATTTTGAAATATGATGTGAGTGTGTGATGAACAACACTTAAGCACACAGTTTAGAAGATTTACTTGGTAATCAAAAACTGCAAAAACAATGGGAGCAAAAGACCAAGGTAAATCAAAGAAATAGAAAGGCACTATAAATCACACCAAGAGATATCGTGTTATGATCACTAGGTGACCAAGCTCCGATACCAATTGTTGGATCGACAATGCATAGTAAAACACTCTAGAAGGGGGGGGGTTGAATAGAGTGTTGTTAAATTATAGAATTTTTTTTTTCGATTTATGTAACCAAACAAGTTGGAGCAATTTTAATTAATACAAATAATAATTGATTAAACCGGAAGCTATTTAATCTAATTATTCGATTGTATGTAATACCTAAGTGATCAAGAAATTAGATGAATTCAAACAAGTGATTAAGTGAATACAAGTCAAGTTTATGATTTTTATCAAAACAAATCAGTAAGCACAAGAGCAGGTAATCAAGACAAAAACAAAACGCCAAGAATATATTAAGGATTAAAATGATACCAGTTTGCAGATAATAGATAAAAATTACAGGACCGAACAGGTTTGAAATAATTAAAAAAAAATTACAGTTGAGACTGATCTGACTGAGTTCAATAGAATGCAGAAACTAATGAAAATTAATTCTTAGATCAGTCAAGGGCACTGCTCAGACTGAAAAAAATATCAGATGTAATTTAGTGATGATAAACACAAATAACTTTGAAGTTTATCAGCACTTAAATACAGCTTGATTTACAAGGGTTTCAGTGAGCACAACAAGAAGGGACCAGACTAGATCGATCAATCGGTTTGAAAGATCGAATCGAGGGTCGATTAGAGTTGCACCTCCGATCCGATCACAATTTCAGCTTTGGAACTGATCACAAATGATCAGCAGGTCCAAACTGTGGCCAAAGTAAAATCTCAAAAATAAAACCTATTACAAGGTGTTCAATTGAAAATTCAGATTTCTCAACAGATTTATAGGCAGCACAGATGCTGCAAATAAGCACAGTAGAGGGGCAGAATTCCAGGATGTAAATCACAGTGATATACACACTGAAAATTACCAGCAGATATGGGGAAAGACAAAAATAGACAGAGCCAAGTGATGCACAGATTCAAACTTGCAAAGAGTCAGAGTATCAGTCTGTAATGCCTTATTCTCAAGGCTGTGTGCACTTACAAAGAGTACAGATCCTGATATTCTGATGTGCAGCATGATGAGTACTGTGACAAGACTTGCACAGACTTTACAGCAATTGACAAACACTAATCTGAACAACAGGATTACATAAGGTCAGATTGATACTGAAATATGAGCTACAGGCCAAAATCCTCTCAGGGCCTTTTTGCTAGTTCAAGCTTTCAAGTATCAATTTCTGATCTCAGAAACAGACTTATTGAGGTTCAGTGTTTGACAGACTCAATTACAGATACTACTCAAGTATGGCTAATTGAGACACTCAACATGAACAGGGTTACTGCAAGACTTGATATGAATTCCTGAATGACACAAGATCAGAGATAGCTTGAAGTCAAGAAATGAATTTCCAGATCCTCACTTAGGCAATCTTCAGACTTATGTCCTTCAAAGTCAATGATCTTATCACAGGGGTGCTTCAAATCAAACAAGCAGACCACAAACCAGTTTAAACAAACGCAATGTTTTAAGGGTGTTTTCTGAATTGATTTACCTCTTTTAAAAAGACACAATGCAGACAAACAGAGGATTTGATCATGTGTCCTGTGTATAGCTTTGTCAGTCCTCAAGCTATACACACTCTAGCAAGATTCCAACTGATTCACTATCACTTCAGGCAAGTGATAGGGAATCCAGACCACAAACTTCTTCTTGCAAAAATGACATAGAGAAATTTTGAAAAGGAGAATATGTGGTGTTTGCTTAAGTTGTAAAACTGATGCAATTTTATGTATAGTGTGTGTTCCTATTTATAGGTTTTAGGGAGAGGGAGACCCTAAGACCGAACCAGGATTTAAAGACTGACTTCGGTTTTAAAAAAACAAAAAAAAAACTGACTGACTCTGACTCACACAGACTTAAAACATTCATATTAAGGACATCATTGGGACACTTCCCTCAGCTTGACTCAACCCTTCAATTCCTAGGGTAGTACCCTCAGTCAACTCACCTAGTTTATACACCAATTAAGGGTTAAGCCAAATACCTGAGCAAACCGGGTAGAGATTCACCGGTTTGTGAAAACTGAGTCACTACAAGGAGTACCACACGTTGTTGAAACGGCACCACTTCAACTTGCAATGAATCAGGACTGAACTTGGTGATGCATTCAGTCTTAACCATCCATTTACACCAGACATCACGTGTTGAACGTGTTTCTTGGTTGTACCTCTGCAAATCGGTATCAAAACGGCAAGTCAAGGTAATAATAAATTTAAATCAGAATTAATACTGAGATTAGACGATAATTAACTCACAAAGATACAACCTTGATTTTGGGGTTGACTGCAAAATCAGAGAATCGGACATTTATGGATCGTAGCAGTCACCGGACTGAATGAAAGATCAGGTCTTCCATACATAAACCTTCAATAGACACAACCAGCACAAGATCAGGACAGAATCAGGTTCCAATCAGAGTAATAAAAGAGGATATTAACAAAATAAAGGAAAAGATACAACCTTTAAACTTCAAAGCCATCACAGAGTGTAGCCTCTGCGTTTCTTCAAGCAAATCGATGAGAATCTGAGCAGTCAATGCTCGAATCACCACGATTTGAAATAAAAGTGCAAGCTTTCACCTTGAAGCCTTCCTAATTCGGATTTCGTCACACGGTTGCTTCGGTTTTTGAGGAGCCTTCACAGAATCAACTCTGTGCTTCTTCAAGGGATTATTAAACACGAGGGATAAGCGAAAAAGGAAGGTTGAGAGAGGGGAAGAAGAACCAGGTGGCAGATTTTTTGGAATGGCCATTGAAGGAGCAGATTTAGAAAATCGTATTCATTGAATGCGGATAATAGAGGCCAGAGCTTTCTGGAAGATGAGGAACGGCTGAAATAATGTTAGGGTTTGAAGGGATTTTTATTTTAATAGGGTCGGTTTTAGTGGATAGAAGTGATTGGGTCATTGGGCTGAGTCAGTGGGTATAAAGGAGAGCTGGGTATTAAAAAAAATCAGCAATTTAAATAGTCCAGCCCAGCAGCTATACATATGGAAAAAGATAATTAAATGGTTTAATTTGATTAATCAAACTTATAAAAATTAATTAACTTAATTTTATAAATTTAATCAAGCAATTTAAATATTTAATTGATGATCCTGTAAAGAAATAATTAAAAAGAATGCCATATGATGTAAGTTTAGACTTCATCGCGGTTAGTGACAAGGGTATTTTAGTAAAAACACATATTGAGGATATTTTGGTAAATTAATCAAACTTTAAGTGCAACTTGGGGCTCATAACTCAACAATCTCCCCCTTTTGATTAATTTTCAAAATAGTAAAAACACATATTGAGGATATTTTGGTAAATTAATCAAACTTTAAGTGCAACTTGGGGCTCATAACTCAACAAACAATACAGTCATTGGATACGTAGGCCACTCGAGAGAACCAACTCACGAGCTCAGCCTAAACATACACAAAAACTCCCCCCGTTTTACATCTCATTCTAGGGTTTTAATCTTGAATCAATTGTCACTCAAGGAGATACGGCCTGGATTTATAAATAGACGAGATCCAGCATCGTCAATGGACCGGATATGAGATTCTTTATAATTATGTTTAAGACATTCTTTCAATTAAGAGGTTCCTCTCTTCCTTAGGGTGGTATTTCTTCTCACGCCCAAATTCTTTCGACCTAAGCGTAGATGTGCATTTTCGTTCTGTAAATTCCCCATGTCAATGGATGGAAAGAGTTGTTTTCACATGTATGAAATGTTGGCATACCTTAAGTGGATTATTAGGGAAATAAGAAACCTACGGTTGATCTTGTTCTGTAATGTATTATTCACTCTCGGTTAGAATCCATGACTAACCCTAAGCTTCGTCTCCCGACTTCCAACTTTACATCAGATTTGCATGGGTCATCCAAGCAAGAAAGTGGTGGCCCATAAGCCTATCAATACATCTCATCTGAAGATATAAACCATTGCAGGATCTCACATTAACGTTTTCTTATTTTGTTTTAAATTTCCTTCACTCAGCGTTTGTGATGAAAAATCTTTATCTGTATTTTGCATTATTTGTTACAATTGTGGATAAAAGAGTGCTGAGAGCAAGGTGATCAACTCAGCATCACAAAGAGCTGAGTATAATCAATTGACTGATATAGACTCAGCAGAAGTATTTTATAGTGATTGTAGTTAGAACAGTTACTTTGTTATAATTGCTATGAAACTTCCATCCACTTTATTCATGAGGCGTATAATACTATTAATACCCATTGATCAGCATCCTTGTAACAAAACCCATTAATTATTCTTTGAATACTAAAGATTCCTCATTTTATTTTGTTGTGTTCTTCAATTTCACAAATTCAACATGGTATCAAAGAATTAAACTAGAGAGTTTTCATTTCTTTTTTTGTGTTTAAATATGATTTCTAGAGAAACTTGAGAGTTTTCTTCATCTTTTCTAGTGATTTACATAGTTTCTGGAGAGAATATGGGTTTTCTCTAACTTCTTTATTGTTTTTACTAATATTATCAGGTCTTTGTATATTCCGTTGTGGTATTCATGTTCTTGAAAACCATGGAAATAAAGAAACAAGAGTTTAGTCCATCTAGTCCATTCTATGTTAATCCGAATGAGAATCCATCCACGGTGTTGGTGCAACCTTTGATGAATGGTGTTCATCCCTTGGAAAGGTTAATACAAGTTTAGAGGGGGGGGGTGAATAAACATGTCCCTAAAACTGGATTTAAAACAAATTAAGGTTCCTATCATTGAAGGTTTTTTATAAGGGGAAATCTACCCTTATCGCCCCTTATAATAGCTTCCGCTGGTAAAAGTAAATAATAACCGTAAATATATCCCGTTATTAAAAAGGGATGACATTCAATAACAGATTATACCGTCATTAAAAATTATTCATAATTACAGTAAACTTCCTTATTATTATATTATTTGCCCCTCATTATTGCCTCAATTTCTCTTTACTTTATGTTATGATATCGACGGAATTACTCTCATTAATAAGCATAACCCTTATCAAATTGGTTTCATTATTATTACTAAAATACATATAATGACTAAATATACCGTACCTCCACATGTAAGAACATTATCATTATATTATCAAAATATACAAAAAAGACTTTGTTCCAAAAGCTAAACTACATGTAGATACATAATTACACAATTTCCTAATATCACGTCTTTGAGTAACATACATCTTTGTTCGTTACTCCAAAATACAAACCAAAATATGCCTACATACTACAATCCTTGTAGGATATGATAAGTTACTATCCCTTCCACACAAGTCTTCAAAAATCCCCAAAAACATACAAAAGCCTGCATTTAAAATAGGAATGAATACTTAAGAACACATTGTAATAAAACTTCACATTTTTTAGATGAAAATATCCTTCCATCACAAATGTAATTTGATACAGACAAAAATGGGAACAATGCAAGGCCCCTAACAACCAAAAGCAAAAGTTGTCTCAAAGTTAAAGCTAGATATCTAGCAAATGGAACTATACATACAAACATATCAACATTATAATTTGATTTAGATGACAAAATAATAGTGAATCTTCAAACTGCAAAATGGGGTAGCGTTGAGCCAATATATCACATCTATAAACTAAGAGATGTACAATACAACAATAAAACACACAAAAGCTACAATCACAAGTATAATGCTACCACATAGCCTCAAACAAACAAGAAGATACATCAAACAAGAGAAATACAAAACTATGATGATAACGCATGTGGATGTCAGAACCAAAAAAACGTAAAGTTTTAATAAAGACTTACTACAAGTATTTGAATATAGGCAGTCTTAAAAGTTACTATATTCTGAACAAGGAAAACTGGTAGCAAGCGTTAACGTGCATAAAAGCATTGGGATTTTACGTAGATCCCGTAACTCACGGGATTTTCCATAGATCCCCAACTATTGGGGTTTGCAGTGGTACCCTTAACTACACTTACTTGAAGCAATCTTCTTCTTCCCGAAACAAAGAAAGTGTAATGCCTTTTATTCGACAAGCTTCCGAAAATAGTAGTCGTAAGTACGCGGCAATATAGTGACTATCATATGTTGACCAAACAAAGGTGACAGTCATCTCAATATTGAAACCAAGACAGTGCGTAGAAAAGATGAATGTACATGAGTATTCAGAGATAAACAGGTATTGCATAGACTACCTGACAATAAAAGCTGAAATTGGCAGAAACGAGGGATAAACCAGAACCAGAAACCTGACAATAACACGAAACAGTGACTTAAATATATGGCAGAAATGAAGAATAAATAAGAAAGTGAGGGTGGATCAAATACCGTCTAACCAAAACAAATAAATTTACGCCGCATCAAAAAGAGTCCGGATAAACCATCAAAATGTTTTTCTTTTCTTTCTTTTCGTTATTGTCTTGTCAACTATTGTTGGCTCTGAATCATCCTTATCCGGATATTTTGACCATCTGCATCACCGAATTTGAATTATTACAATCATAGTTGAAAGATTCTCGAATGTTGGTATGCTTCACCCAAATCATCTCAGATTAATGCTCTCTTCATCTATTGGTTGTCCCATTTCATAGAGATCCCGAGGTTGCATCTTAACAACAACATTCCAGCCTTTTTATTAATGTTGTCATTCACATAAAACACTTGAGAAGCTTGATCGCCAAAATAAATGGCTCATTTGTTTTCAAAAGATGATTGCAATTAATGCTAGTGAAACCATATTCATCTATTTTGGCTCCTTTCTCTTTATCATGCACATCGAACCACTTACACCGAAATAAAACCAATCGTTTTTCATCAAGGTACTAGAGCTCAAGAATCTCTGTCAACACACCGTAATAATCTACAAAATTTGTCTCGTTACCTATATCACCAAGTACACATACCCCTGAATTTTGTGTCCTCGATTTGATGTCACTAGCTTCAATCCGGAACCTATATCCATTGGCAACATAACCCTTAAAGCACCTAACATGTTGTGGAGGGCCACGAGACAATGATAGTAACGCATCATATTTAGTGTGTTGGTCGTGCATTCGCATTTTTTCAACCTACAACAATGCACAACATAAATAACTACCACAAATGATAATTCCAAACACTAAATAACATGTGTAATAATCAACTCACTTTCTTTTTAAACCAAATGATAAATTTTCTATTCCACTCATCTTCTGACACTTGCGATGTACTTATTTCTTGGATCTGAGAGTACTCCCTGTCATGAAATAGTAATGAAATCTACATATGGATGCCAAAAGTAACCCAAAAAAAACATACGGATGCAAAAAATTGAAATGATCATGTGAAGGTATTTGATCTTACTTGAGAAAAGGTTGTACTTTGTCACAATTCTTCAGGATAAATATATGAGCTTTCTCCCACTCATCATCATTGAGATTACGAGACATGCCGGCTCCTATCCCTCGACCACATTGTGCAAATATTGATATTTCACCTTCAGATTTTTCAAAACCATTATCACAGTTTTGCTCAAATGTATTGAATTTTGTCTTGCTTCCTTTCAAGTACCTTGAACAAAGAGTCATACACACTTTTCTATATACCCCTCAGCAATTGAGCCTTCCGGACGAGCCATATTGCGAATCAGTTTTTTTAGCTGATATAACATACCCCTCAAAAAAAAACATACGCTCAATAGGGTACATCCACCGATATTGGACGGGTCCACCAAGTTTAGCCTCATTAGCCAAATGAACTGACAAATGCACCATGACATCAAAAAAAGAAGGCACGAAAACTTGTTCCAACTTGTATAAGGTAATAGGAATTTGGAACTCAATCCTTTCTAGCTCGTCTACCCTCAAAGATTTAGCACCCAAGCTAGTAAAAAACATAGATAGTTGATGACGGTCGATTTGTACCCATTATTCTGCAATCTTTACCTTTGATTTTGATGTGAAATAACCTTAAGAGAGTGATAATAAGTCATTAAGTGCCTAATTTAGATATACCCCGTGTTACGATTTATTATTATGCATTTCGGTAATTTATCAAGTATTTGGTATTACAAACTATGTTTTTGTATGATAAATACAAATGAGCATTATGGACGGACTACGGAGAAGGAATTAAAGATCCGGACAATGCAGAGCCCAGTGAGAAGATAGAAAGACGGAGCCTGTAGCGTTGAAGGCTCGGTCGACCGAGCCCAACTATTCGGTCGACCGAGTGGACTTAAAGCCCAAAGAGTCCAAATATTATTTAAGTCGGTTAGGGTTTAGGGAATCCGATCCTTAGTCGGTGTCTAAGTCGGTTTTGAGCTCTATATAAACACATTGTCATTAGTATTATGTATTCATTCATACATTGATTCAATCATTCATAAAAGGGCACAACAAATTGAGAGTTTTTCACAAGTTAGTAATGCAACAATGTAAGCCCTTAATCTTCATGTTTTATTGTCAAGTAATTAATTCTTCCAATTACGTTCTTATCGTTTGAATTAATTAAACATAGCTAGATGATGTGATTCTCGGCTATGACGTTAGGTGGTGGTGACACCTTGTCAATGAGGATCCCATGACCTACGTCATAATCTAGATTTATTCATGACTCTACTAGATTTAATTAATGTGTATCTATGATAGTTTATATAAGTAATGTATGAATTGCTGTTTAATCTGTTCTGTATAAGGAAACACTGAGGGGTTATTTCTTGGATGTAATTAGGGTTGAATTTGTCCGGGTGACCGAGCAAAGTCGTTCGGTCGACCGAGCCCCTTTACTCGGTCGACCGAGCCCTAATTTTGTCAGTTAAGTCTGCCACGTCTTTATGGTGGGTTTAACCTAGTTGAATTTACTTTCTCAGTAGGTATGGCTACGGCTACGTCGCTCGTCAGTTTTTCATTAGCGTATTATTAGGAAATACCAATATAAGACGTCTAGTTCGGCTCATGAACGATCTTTCGGGACTTTCAGTAGGATCTAGATTAGTTTTGTATTAGGGAATTGTCGACACCTAGTCATACGTAAATCGTAGATTAACAAGAAACTAACCAAGTAATTGTTAATAGGGCGAGGCTTGAGGATCGTTTAGGAAGTACGCCAACCATAGGAATGTTGCCTAAGCGAGGTGTACGGTTAATATCGGCATCCTTAGAATAATGAGCGTGTGAGTTATATGAGATGGAAACCCAAAAGGTGAAGTCACGTAACAATACCACGTTGATCTAGTAATCTAACCGGTGCTAATTCAAGTTAAGGGGATGACTCCGTAGCCAATTAAGTATGAATACAACCGATTGACGATTAATGAGTTAAGTTATTTTATATAAGTTGTCTTGGTCCGATCGATAACGTTGGTAATTGGAAGGTTAATTACGTTTGTGTGTTTTTTTTGTTTGAGTTTGTTTATCTTATCTTGCCTTTTATGTTGGTCCTAGACTGTTGTCCAATAACGAATTAGGTGAGTTAATTATTTAAACCTAGGGTCCACATTTTGATTCCCTGAGGGATCGATCTTGATTCACCATCGCTTATGCTATGATGTACCTAGTGCTATTGCTAGAATTTGGTGGTCAAGTAAAATAAATTTATAACTTTGATCGGATCATAATCAAGTTTTGGCGCCATTGCCGGGAATCAATGGCCCAATGATTGTTTAAATAATTATTCTTATCTACTTCGTTCTTTCTTTATTGTTTTTAGTTGAATTATTTATTTTTCTCTTGACGAATTATCTGTACTTGTATGTTTGTTAAAGGATTAAAGCGGAATGGGAAGATATTCGTTCGATCGATCGAACGTATTCACTCGGTCGACCGAGCCTTTCCAACTTTTTAATTTTATATACGATGTTGTTTCCCGGTGTTCTGTTTCCCCTATTTGTAGGTTGTAAGTTTGACAACAAGATGAGCAATCATACCGCTTTGTCAATTTACTAATTGTTTATTTGTTTTTTCTTTCAAATATTACGATAATTCGACGTAAATCACTCACATAACCCGCTTCAAGATCAGCAAAATGTCATCAAATGATTTTATCAAAGGCCAAGAAGAAGTCAAGGTTTTACGAACCAAAACTACACCAAAAAAGCCGTTAACACCGAAGCTCATGGAAAGGATAGAAAAGATGAAAGCGAAAATCCGAGAGGCAAGGAAATCGAGGGAGGCTAAAGAAGCCTATTGGCAAAGAGGTATGTCTATTTCGAATCCAGAGGAAATTTCTTCGGATTCCGATTCAGCTTTAGATTATGATGATTACATGTCCGAGATAGAATCTGAGTCTGAGGGTAGCGCAGCTAAGGAGAGCCCTATTGTCATCTGTTCTAGAGATGAAATATTGGTTAAAGACGAGTCTCGACTGATGCAAAAGTTAGCAGACCCAGGAGCTTTTATGGTTGGAGTAACCCTAGAACAAACCCACTTAGGTTTAGCCTTGATTGATTCCGGTTCGAGCCTTAATATCTTTCCTAAAAGCCTTTGTGATAGGAATTCCATTTTAACACCCACTAACACCCCGCTCCAAGTTAGATTAGCGGATGGAACTAGGACAATCATGACTGGGAGACTGAACAACATGATTATTGGTGTGGGGCAATTACGGTTTAAGATAGACATAGTGGTAATGGAAATCGAGGAACATCCTGAATGCCCAATCATTTTGGGTAGATCGTTTATCAACACCGCTAGAGCCTTCATACGGATGACCAGACATGAGATAGTATTGTTTGACGCCAAGGGTTCTGAGTGTTATGGGATAACAAATCTGAATTTCCCTGTACCGGCAAGTGTGAATGTGTTAGAAGTAGTTGGTTCGAGAAGCTTGATGCCACTCAAGGTCTAGGAAAGGATGATGATGATAATGTCGATGATAAAGATGAGAGGAAGTCCTTACTATTCTAAGTCGGAATAGGTCGATTCATTTGCACCACTCCTTCGACCAATATTGAAGTCAGAGACCTACCTAAGGATAGGAGGACCGGAGAGCGAAGAAACAAACTAGAGAGTTCGTAACAAAAGCTCATCGAAATCGAGATGAATCCAAAAGTCGGCGCTTATGCGGAAGGTCAATTCACCGTCTTTTCATTGGACTAAAATCCAAAGGAAGGGCACTCGTAGAAAAGGCGGTAAAACATTTTCGGTGAAAGTCGGCCGGGTGAAAACCTGGCAAGTCAAGGGCGTGTTTAGGAGTGATGATTTTGGAAGTCGAGCTATAGACTCAGAAATTTAGAATTCTTTCGTTTCATTTATTTTATTTTATTTCATCTTTATTTTTAGTATGAATAAAAGTAACGTAGAATGACAAGAGCCTTTTTTTATTTTTGCCGTGTTCCAATGACCATTAGGTTACGGATGTGCAAAAAGTTTTTTTTACTCGAATCATTTTAACGTGAAGTAGAGTTGGAAGAGAAATCATTATAAAATGTATTGATGATGAGACTTTGGTGAAAAGATGCTTAGTTTCGAATTTGTATTATTTGGAAAAAGTGAAGATTTATATGTTAATGGATTGTGGCTGGATTATTCGATTTTTGAGGTGAGGATTTTTCAAATTGTGACATGATAATTTCGATAGACTTATGTGTTCTAGCTTGAAAATTTCGTGTGTATCAAATTGAGGAGGTCAACTATCATTTATTTTTACACATCCCCATTTTTCATTTCCCAATCCACCTTTTCATTTCCCCCATTAATTTATTCCTCCAACAAAACCATTCCACTCCTCAATCCTTGCCTTCCTATCTCCACCAATCACCTTCCACCATTTCAATCCTTTCACTTTCCACATCTTTCTATTTAAACTCCTTTTTCTCTTCATCATTTCCACACCACAAAATCTTCATCTTCCAAATCCCCAATTTTCTTCTTCTTCTTCTCCCCATTAATTCCCATTTCCAATCTTTCTCATAACTTCCATCCACCCAAGATTGGGGATAGTAATCTAAATGATCCCCTCCAATATCACAAGTTGTGACTGTTCATATCTCTGAAGGATTATCCGATCCAGGGTGTCATAGGAAGACTCAACCTCAAGCGCAGAGCTTCCATCGCCTCGGTCGATCGAACCTTCCCGCTTCGGTCAACCGAGGCCATTCTCTCGGTCGACCGAGTCGCATATCTTCTTTGCATCTATCTGCCGGCGTTGCTCGCTCCGCTTCGCAATTATGCCACCAAGACGACGATCCTCTCGCACGCTTTTGAGCGATCAATGATGCCATACCCTTGATCAACGGGGTACCGCAATTTGCTAGCCAAGAGGTATTTTCGGTTTATCGGAATTTCTTCAACAATTCGCCGGTACACCGGGCTCGGGGATTAGATTTGACCAACTGTGGTCAAGAGCTGTTCGATCTAGTGGAGTATTATCAGTGGCAAGAGGTTGTTGCGCCACCTGGCCAAGTTAATGTCGACTGGGTAAGAGAGTTTTATTCTTATTTACGCGCGTGCCCACACACCTAATTTAGTCCAGGTTCGTGGCAAATCCATTGTAATTACTCCGGGACTCTTAATAATTATTATGGTCTCGATACCCCGGAGGAGGAGCCGAGTACACAAAGTGACGTTTGATGAGTCTCGATGCATGGTTGGAGGAGGTCAGCCCATCTAGGGATAGCATGGACAATAGGGAAGTTGCTCGCACTTTTGAGGAGCCATACTTTAGGCGGTAGGAAGATAAATGCTTACATAGGCTTATCCGTTCTAACATTATTCCGGCCAAGCATGTGTCTACAGTTTATTATGCACATGCTACGCTGATGTATTGGTTGAGCAGAGGATGGCCTGTTAATATTGGGGCACTGATGCGTTCTGAGATGACTGCCGATGCCCGCAAGCCTAGACACATGCCGCTTTATGGTTCATTGATCACTTCATTATGTGAGGCGGTGAGTGCCCAGATGCTAGGCGAAGGATCATATGTTAGGCCCATGCCTATCCTATCTTTAGATTCTGTTGCACCACCTCTTGTGCAACCTTTGATGATCACGGTCCAGTGATGACGATGCGCAATTCAAGATTTTCCTGGCGGATCCCGATGTTCTTCCATTAGCTTTTCGTTGATCCGAACGATATACCTTCGGACTAAGCATCCGTGTTAATCTATTAATTTTCTCTTTATCAATGTGTTTTTATTTTTGATTTCGGTGTACTAATAAGTTAAGTCGTGTTGTATGGAGTTCGTTTTGAATTTCCCTAATGACTAAAATTTGTCTTATTTAATGTGTTGGATATTTGTGCATTATTTTCACTATAATTATGGGCTTAAATATGTTTAAGGCAATTATTATACCTTTTACAGTGCATTTGATATGATTATATTTTTCTGGCCTAACCCTGTAACGAGTTCCAATTTTTTGTTAAAGATGTATGTGAAGGATGCAGGTTCTTAGATCTAAACGAATTAGATCTATACGCAGCGGATGGATCACGATTTACACAGTACAATACATAAATAAAGGACTTAAATTACTACAAGGGGGTAAGAACATGTTACCAATAGGGAGAGAAGCCTTGGTCTTCCGATGTGTTCTCCAAACGGTGGTTGGTGGACACCCTTCTTGAAACACGAACCTCCTTGATATGCAAACCAAGGAGGTTCTAGAACCCAAGACCAGAAAAACAAATTTTCTTTCTTATTTTAAGTGTGTATGTCGAAATTATGAAGCACCATTAGACTTGGGAGAACTCTCTTTATATAGGAGAGTAATCAATGTCCTCCAAGGATTAAATAATTAAGTGATAATTATCACATTAATCCTTTTCCAAATAAAAGATAAATAAAATGATTATCTCAAACAAATTAAGATAAATCATATTATTATCTATTATTCCATGAATTATCATTTAACAAATAAAAGATAAATCACATGTCAAATAATTATCCAAGAAAACTAATTTCTCTCTAATTATTGATCATAAATGGCGCCACACTTCTGGGTCAAAAAGCCCACATAAAATGCATTATATTATTTAGCCCAACTAAATAATATACATGCATATCAATTAATTAGCCCAGCCAATTAATTATCACTGAGGCCCAAATAACAAGATTATTAGTCCGAATTACAGAAGCCACATCGGGGACCATGGACCTATATAACCGTGAGCTCCAATAATTAATTATTCATCGAACCGAATAAGTCCATTAATTATTAATTCCGGGATTACGCCACCATAAACCCGGCCCTCGAACTCTACCGATTATAGATGTATACTTATACTCAACCCATAGAGTGAATAAGCGTCCATTGATATAATCACTACATACGGATTAACCCTCCATAGACTGTCCATTATGAGTGGGAAGTCTCCGTGAACCCGACTCATAATATCTTATCCTTATTTACCATTAACCCCCTAGTGATCAATTAGTTCACATATCGACTAGTGATCAATTAGTCTAACATGAACCGGCCCATCGATCATTTTCTTAGGGCTAACAAATAAGGGGATCGTCTCTCTACTTCCCGAAGAAGGAATGGATTCCATGTCTGTGAAAAATCGTAACTACTCACTCATCCGGAGATAGTGCCAATGAGAAGTGGCTTGGAACACATATTAAAGTGAACCGTAACTAACACATCAAACACTACCCCGGACAAGCAAATCCTCGTGATCACCTCGGGATTAAGGTTGATCCATATATGATCATCTAATGATTTAATAAGATTCCTCGATTACGGAATTATACCGAGAAATACAGATTAAATCGGTCCAAATCCTATATGAATGCCATCATATATAAATGCCCCACGTAGTACCCTCTACCGACAAACCGGATAAGACTATCACACCCTAAGGTGTTCTCAGGCGCATTATTGGTGTTTTAATCAAGAGACCCTAAACTCGATTAAGTTCACCACGGACTAACAGCTTTAAGTATATCACCACTAACTCAATCCTCACGTGTAATCCATACACCGAGTTAAGTGGTTACATACTGATATATACTTAGGGTTTGCAAAGCGATGTATTACTTTACAAGCACAAAGCAAGTAATAAGGTGAGATAAATTCTGTCATTCATTATTAAAAACAATTACACAAACTGCCTTTCGGCACTACACCTAACAATCTCCCACTTGCACGAAAATGACAAGCAACGATTGTTTTTAGAGCACACCACTTTCTCATCTTATTCACAACACTCTCCCACTTGCTCTAAAAGCGGATGAGATATATTCCTCAATGCCGCACCTCCAAGCACCGGACTTGGTACATCGATCGCTTTGGTTGTCGGCCCGAGACGAAACGTTGCGGTCCATCTAATCAGCGGTACTCTCTCTCAATATGCTTTTGACCTCTAGTGATTGAGAAGATCCTTCTAAGCTATTTCTTCACCGCTTTCACAATGAAGTGATATCGGCTTATCGGACACGGAATTACTCCCACACCAAAAAAGGAAATTCTAAGCACTATGAGTAAACATCGAACCCGAGATCAACGTAATGATCATCCTTAATCGACTACAAGTCGAAATCAGGTGTAGTCAACCATATTCAAGTTTGCACTGAATATACAAGCATATGATTCCTCGTTCTCTAAAGATACTTGAGGACGTACTAAAATCACTACTTATTGCTCAAATCCAAGATTCGATTACTATTGACTTATGATAACTGACTTGCCGTTATCCAAGAGAGACTCTATCCCATTTTCTCTTTATCCGGAGATTTAGAGAATCATTCCTCGAGAGGTAGGTAGGACTACTCTCGATGAATGCCGCAACCGTATATGCATAATCAATCTTATTCAATAAGACAGGTGGGATAGCCAATGACTCATTCTCGTGGATTTGACCGAATCAAATTCTTAGAATATAGTCCAATTCTCTCATCCAGAGAATCTAGGCGTGTCGCTTCCGACTTGGATAGCACACCTATGTTTTTTCAACCGTTTTAGTGTTATCATTTATGAACACTAATACTACTACTTCACCAATATTGATATCCGATCTACGAAAGACTTATCAATACTTTGGTCAAGTTCACATATTTTAAAACATGTGACTTTTAAATGACCGAGAGGTTCTCTTAAATCCACAAAGGATATAAGCCATGGCAGCCTCCTACCAAAGGTTCTTTCGAATGAATTAAGATATCGTTAGTCTCGCAAAAAGGTCTTGTGAATCACCCTATCTTACGCTTTGTAACGAATCCGTTATTCATTCTTAGCTAAAACCCTTCGTTTAAAAATGATTTGATTCCGTTGTTCAAAGAAGAAAGTCTCGGGAATTACCCCTATTTTCTCGCTTTAACGAAATCTAGCAAGACCGAGTGGTGAGAGAGTTCAAGGTCCGGGTTAACTCTCTACTTGTCGTGAATCACCCCTATACCACTCAACTTTGCTACCGAAAGTTTAAACTTTCCAATTCATTCGACTCTTTTCGTGTAGATCCAATTGCTCCCACCGGGCTGAGACACTCAGTGTGGTTCTACAAGAGGTCGAATGAACCGAGTACCAAAACTCCATTCACAGGGTTAAGGTTTTCAAACCAACCTCTATAATCGTAATCCTATACACCCACCAAGAGCCATATGTTATCAATCACCCCAAAGATTATAAAGTCCACAAAATCACAATGGGTCAACGGTTAAACCATACTCCCACTGTGTCTTGGGTGGATTGACATTCGATCTAGTAGTATTTATCGCTGTAATCACCAACAACCGATGTGGTCGATTAAATCGATAGTAACTACCTTTGGGTAACCGTACTCGAAGGTTTAAGGTTGTTACTTATAGATTCTATCGTAAGGCTTGTGACAGTTCAACCGTCACTTTCTCGATCTCAAGAATCTTATAATCAACCTTCACTCGTCTCATTAAGATGTTTCACAAACAAATAAAATCGAACGTATGCAAAAATTTCCAAATCCTACTTTTAAGCATTAAATGCTAAATGCCTACATTTATGGAAGTGGTGTGAACCGAATTCACTCCTTATCCATAAACTCACTAGCATCTTCTAGTAGACTTTTCGGTTTACATAATAATGTTAACCGTTATTTTGCAACGAATTATCTTAATCGAGTTTAGCGTTGTATTGTAGCATATCAATAACTATGTAGGGCAAGTCTATGGTTTCTTCCTCAAAGAGAAACATTCCACTAGAGGGCGGGCCGAGCATCATCCCAAGACTATGCGATAGCCTATTTCTCGAGCATGGAATACTCTATTCTCTCGCTAAAATCGAGACACCTCCTCGTATTCTTTCGATAAACCAACCAATGTTTTGAGTAGTTATCGCACGTAATGCCACCACTCAAAATCTCCCACTAGCTTGTATCTCTCACTGACCCCGAAGGTCATGGTGAACAAGCTATGTTACCCTTCAAAACTATTACCCTTTCCCGATTGAAAAGAAACTTAGTCATTGTTCCTTTGAGATAGTGTTCCAAGACTCGAGATGGGAATCACCCTTAGCCGGTCGTCGAGTCTTATCTCTAGATATATGCACTAATTAATAGATATTGAAGGGTCGTTTATCTTAATACGGAAACCTTTTACCTTTAATAGTTTTAGATGTGTTACACATACTTATTCAAATTGTTTCTAAGTGGTTCGACTTTATCAAACAAAGTCCGAGTCACAGATTCGCATTACAAATGTCATCTTCACTTTGTTTAAGGCAAATCAGTAGTATCGAGATGAAAGTGAATCCATTTGTTTCAACGAATCAGAAACGAGAAAAAAAAAATTTCGTGATATTCAAGGATAGAATCCAAATTCATTTCCTTATATCACTCCCACTATTATAGCTGAAATTACGCCCGTTGTTACTCTATTAATCGTTAATGCACGCCTTTCCTTGTTCTCCCAAAGAACTAAGCTACCGAGTCAAGTTACTCGGTTAAGAAAGTCGCTAAGATTCATTGGTTAGTGATCCAAAATCACTTTCCTTATCCTATACTTTCTTTAATTAATGTTTCGGTTTAGCCTCAAAACTTTAGTTAAGATGATTAACACTTATAGACATTCTTTCCCATTCTCAACTTTCCTTAAAAGGAAATAGTCTTGAACTAGCGCTTCAATTGAGTAGACACTACTCGTGAACCGTGGGATGTCTAATAAAAGCGTTACTTTGTGGGACTGATTTTCTAATAAATTAGAAAAACATAATATAAAAGCTCCCACTAGTTTATCGGTTCCAAATACCGCCTAACTAGCGACACTTTAATTTATGATTCTCCAATTTTTCTATCGTAAAATTTCTCGTGTAGACACTACACAATTCACTAGAAGAATTTTATCGTCCCAATCATCTTTCAAACTAACTACGCTTGTCTCTCGTTCACACGAGTGACAAAGAAGTGACATGCCTATTTACGCCACTTAAGTTTTGAAGGCTTCAAGAGAAATATCTCTTCCAAAAAATTAATCGTATGTGAGATTAATAAATACAACGTTTCATTATTTACCACTTTTTAACGGGTCATTACTAGTCAATTTTACACTAGCGCCTAGCACCTTAGAGAGATATATATATTACATTTGTAAATAAAATTTGACAGTAAAATAAATCCAAATCATACACTACTAAAATTTTAGGAACATAAACTAAGTACTTATAGTCTATCCTACTGTTCCAAGGATTTAATCTAATGCCTCAAGGCGCTAGGTAGGTCAGGTCAAAGAGGTTTCGATTAATATTGAAGATCGATTGAGAATCGAACATCTCATTTGTGATCGTCAATCACCTTTCCTTTTTCAGACCAAGGTACTACCAAAATACCTTTATGAGTGTGACTCTCTGTCTCTGATTTTTAGGTAGACCCCGAGTGTGTGCCGCTTAGGGTCGGTCGGTGACCCGACGAGTACCCAAAATCCTATCCTTTCGAGACCAAGCCTTGAATTTTGATAGCGGTGAAGGCCTTCCTTAGGGGGCGAAATCAAAGCCGCACGAGGCGTCACCATTCTCTCACGTTGCTTGTGTCAACAGAGGCCGTGGGGTCGGCCGTCGCCTCTCCGCTCCCACTCAATATTTTGAAAAAGTGGTGGGTTTATCGATCACGCTTTTGGACTTGATGTTTCATTAAGGAACAATAAATCATAGGCGTTAGAACATATGTGGCCGCCGGACGGGTCAAGGCTAGAGAGCTCCGTTGAGCCGTAGCGGCTCTTCGGATGGCTCAAGATTGCGCACTTCCCGCAAACGCCACACGTGGAGGGTGTAGTCGATTGAGCCGTAGCTACATCGTGACCACCCAACCGTGGTTAAACCACTTTCAACCTGTTTGCCCGTGATTATCCAATCCTTAAACATCAAACATTCACGTAGACACTACGGAACAAAAACGTAATCTCGCTCTTGCGTAAGGTGGAATTCACCAAGAATCCAACACCTTAACCACGGGTTTCGGATTTTACTCCTTATGCTTTCGCAGAGTGGGATTCACCGAGAATCCATCACCCAACCTCGACGATTGAAAAACCCGTGTTCCTCGGTTTTTACCCTAATTAGTTTCTAATTAATATCAAACAATTAATTAAAACTAATCGTGTGTTTTATACATGCCTAACTAATTCCTCGAATTAATTTCTACATGTATGCATATGGAGTGGAATTCATGATATGATGCATGTCATGGCAATTTTCCGGTTCTACTCATACAATCTACACATGTATACTAGTGCGGAAAATAAACACCGAGATGGACCGCCGACACCCCATGCAACTAATCTATTCGAAAAATAAATTAAAACCCTAATCTGCAGCTGTATAGAATCTTCGATGATCGGCATATCAAACGGACTCGGATCGGAACGAAAATTTCCAGATCTGATCTTCAATATTCGGACTTCAAGATGGACGGTTGGATCGGAGCTTTGACTTGTCAATCTTTTCCAGTGAGCCGCCCAACTTGCTGCTGAATCTGACTTTTACAGCAGCGCACCAATGACTTCCCGCTGCCGATCGGGAATCGAGATGAAACCCGATCGACCTGAAATTTTTATCCCACGTCAAAAACTCCATATTTATTGATCTGACCGGTTGGATCGTCGTTTCAACGGTCCAAACTCTTCCAGAAAATCGAGGAAGTCACAGCTAGGGTTTCTGTGAATCCTGCGTTTTTCTGTTACAGCAGCCTCTTCACAGCAACGAACGGACAACCAAACGGACTCTGATCGACGCCAAATTTGGTGGGATTGTTCATCATCTTCCAATCTTGATTCTGACCGAAGGGATCTTCGTTTCAACGGCTCAATTAACGGAAAAAACGAAATATCTAAACAGCTACTAAACAGATCTATTTTCTGGAAATTAAAATTGCAATAAAAATAAATTACATAATTTCCTATACTCATACGAACGAATTTTCATCGCTTATATGAGTTTACAATAGATCTAACGGGTTAAACAATGTCAACCCCAATCCATCTCTTCAACCATGACAACCAATCATAAACAATGCATAGAACAATAAAATTTTATCTACATGCAATTCCACTCCTTTAAATCGTTTATTTATGATTATAACTACATAAATCGTGGAACCTTTCTCTGATACCACATGAAGGATGCAGGTTCTTAGATCTAAACGAATTAGATCTATACGCAAATGGATGGATCACGATTTACACAAAGACAATACATAAATAAAGGACTTAGATTACTACAAGGGGTAAGAACATGTTACCAATAGGGAGAGAAGCCTGGTCTTCCGATGTGTTCTCCAAACGGTGGTTGGTGGACACCCTTCTTGAAACACTGAACCTCCTTGATATGCAAACCAAGAAAAACTTAGAGTTTTTCTTCTTCTGTAAACCTAAGACCGGAAAAACAAATTTTCTTTCTTATTTTAAGTGTGTATGTCGAAATTATGAAGCACCATTAGACTTTATAACTCTCTTTATATAGGAGAGTAATCAATGTCCTCCAATGATTAAATAATTAAGTGATAATTATCACATTAATCCTTTTCCAAATAAAAGATAAATAAAATGATTATCTCAAACAAATTAAGATAAATCATATTATTATCTATTATTCCATGAATTATCATTTAACAAATAAAAGATAAATCACATCTCAAATAATTATCCAAGAAAACTAATTTCTCTCTAATTATTGATCATAAATGGCGCCACACTTCGGGTCAAAAGCCCACATAAAATGCATTATATTATTTAAATTTAACTAAATAATATACATGCATATCAATTAATTAAATTTACCAATTAATTATCACCGGAGCCCAAATAACAAGATTATTAGTCCGAATTACGTGAGCACATCATCGGGGACCATGGACCTATAACCAGATAGCTCCAATAATTAATTATTCATCGAACCGAATAAGTCCATTAATTATTAATTCCGGGATTACGCCACCATAAACCCGGAACTCGAACTCTACCGATTATAGATGTATACTTATACTCAACCCATGTAGTGAATAAGCGTCCATTGATATAATCACTACATACGGATTAACCCTCCATAGATCGTCCATTATGAGTGGGAAGTCTCCGTGAACCCGACTCGAAATATCTTATCCTTATTTACCATTAACCCCTAGTGATCAATTAGTTCACATATCCGACTAGTGATCAATTAGTCTAACATGAACCGGGCCCATCGATCATTTTCTTAGGGCTAACAAATAAGGGGATCGTCTCTCTACTTCCCAGCGAGGAAGGAATGGATTCCATGTCTCGTGAAAATCGAACTACTCACTCATCCTGAGATAGTGCCAATGAGAAGTGGCTTGGAACACATATTAAAGTGAACCGTAACTAACACATCAAACACTACCCGGGACAAGCGAAGATCCTGTGATCACCTCGGGATTAAGGTTGATCCATATATGATCATCTAATGATTTAATAAGATTCCTCGATTACGGAATTATACCGAGAAATACAGATTAAATCGGTCCAAATTCTATATGAATGCCATCATATATAAATGCCCCACGTAGGTACCTTCTCTACCGACAAACGGATAAGACTATCACACCCTAAGGTGTTTCAGGCGCATTATTGGTGTTTTAATCAAGAGACCCTAAACTCGATTAAGTTCACCACGGACTAACAGATTTAAGTATATCACCACTAACTCAATCCTCACGTGTAATTCATACACCGAGTTAAGTGGTTACATACTGAGATATACTTAGGGTTTGCAAGCAAGTGTATTACTTTACAAGCACAAATCAAGTAATAAGGTGAGATAAATTCATCATTCATTATTAAAAACAATTACACAAACTGCCTTTCGGGCACTACACCTAACAAGATGTTGCGAGGTTGCATTTTATTGCGCTTAGTAAATCAGTATTTGTCTATTAAAATTCTCCGGAGTTCATCAAGACTTGTTCAACTCCCGCACTTATTCCAGAGCTAAGTTCCTTGTTCTTTTTTTTTTTTTTTTTTTTTTTTGTTAAATGTAAATATATAAAACCAAGGTATGCAAACTACAAGAGTTAACATCCTAGACAAAGATCTAGAGTAGAATCTACAAAATGTTGAGAAGAGGTTAGATTTGTTGATTTGAAGTAGCATAAGACCCCTGAGGTTATATGCTACAAGAAACAACAGCCACTAAACCCCTATCAACACCCAAAAACTGCAAAAAGAGGGGTCATATGAGAGCATAACTCACAGAGCCTATCCTGGGGTGTAGAGAAAGAAAATTATCTCAAACAACCACCAACAACTACCAAAATTGAAAACAAAAGATGTACAAAACCCTAACATCATGGGGTGAAAGTGTACAAGGGAAAAGCAGCTTGCATTATATAAAAGATATGAGTCTTTATACAATGCAAAACATCAGGAATCTTCATCAGATAACCTTCAAATCTTCTCTTATTCCTCATATGCCGATCCAATATACAACCACGAGAGATAGATGCAAACCTAGCCCACATTACCATGAGAAGTTCCTTTGCAATGCCAATTAAGCCATCTCAAAGAACTCAAAACAGTCTCCAACCTCCTATTAATGCCAAGCCATATTCGATTTTTCCCAAATCATACAAGAAATAGGGCATTGAAAGAACAAGTGGGAGCAGCTTCATCAATCAATCCACAAAGGAACAAAGTTTATCATCAATAACAAGCCTATCAAAGAAGAGCAAACTATTTTTTAGGGTAATCCACAACATGAAGCAGTGTTTAGGAGTTGCCCTAGAGTTCCAAACAGTCTTATACCACCAGACTTTGGGGGCCTTCATTCTAAAAAAATCATAAGCTGCAGCAGGCATAAGCCTAGAACCAGTACACCAGGTTTTCATCAAAGAAACAGCAGTATCTGCAGAAACAGAGGCTAGCAAAATCTTATCCCTGATTCTAAAAATAGCTTTAATCAGTGCTGAATCTCCATGCTTTGGTTGATAAGTCCAAATACTCACTCCTTTGAGGTATTCCTCACTGATCCACTTGACCCATAAACAGTCCTTTTTGCTCTGAAAATTCCATAAGATTCTGGACAGAAGTGCCAGGTTCCAAGCATCCAACTGGAAAAGACCAAGACCACCCTCAGATTTAGGAACACAGATCCTGTCCCAGCCAACCAAAGACTGCTTGAAATGATCACAGGAACCACCCCACAAGAATCTTCTGCACATCTGATCCAATTTCAGTTTGACACTGCCAATAACAGGAAAGATGCCAAGCCAAAAGCAATACACACCTTGAATAATGTAATGGATAAGTCGCAATCTGCTGCATAAGATAAAGAGGCACTTTTCCAATTACAGAAGTAGTTCCTCAAAGAAGTAAACATGGGATCATAGTGCCCAACATTCATTCTAACAGCACATAAAGGAATTCCAAGATATCTGATAGGAAACACTCCTTCCTTTAAACCAGAGATATCCAATAAGTCGACTTTATCATCTTCATTTAAACCAAAGATGAAACATTTCGACTTCATCATATTAGCCACCAAGCCGAACACTCCCAAAGCAAGACAAACAATTCATAAGAAGAGTAATCAAATGGGATCCCCTCTAGCAAAAAGCATAAGATCATCAAAGAAAAGCAAGGTGGTTGATCTTCAAACTTTGATGACTGCATGATAATTAAATTGAATCCTCCCTAGGATCCTCAACATTCTCGGGACGATATTCCATACCAATAACAAAACAGAAAAAGGAGAGGATCTCTCTTGTCTCAGCCTCTTTTACCAGAAAAAAAACCTTTCAAATCTCCATTGAGAAAGCAGAATAGAGGCAAGTGGAAACACAAAGCATAATCCACTTAATAAATCACAGAAAAACCAAAACCATGAAGAACATCCTTTAAAAAAACCAATGTACGTAATCAAAAGCCTTTTTATATCCACCTTAATTAAACATCCTGGGAGCACCTCTTTTAACACCATAATGCCTAATCAGCTTCTTGACACGAAAGATGTTATCGACATAACTTTACCATCAACAAAGCCGATTGTGCCTCATCAATAATATCGTGAAGACAAACAGAAAGCCTAGAAGCCGAGAATCTTAGAGATCACCTTGTAAGTGACATTACAACAAAGAAATAGGCTGTAATCACCAACAGAGAGAGGCATGAGAGGATTTGGGAATCGAGCAATGACAAAGATGATTAATCTGCTTAAGAATAGCATCATTCTCAAAAAAACTCCAAAATCTGCAGCAGTAAAAGAATCCCCAACAATATTCCAGATTTTTGAAAAAGCCACCAATATCCATCAGTCCAGGGGATTTGTCATCGAGAGAGAAAAACAAAGCCTCCTTAACATCAACAAAGAAGAACTCTCTCAAAGAATAAGTCAAGCTGCCCAAAGAAGAGATTTTAGGCCGGCATTGACCACATCAACTTCAATAGGGACGTAAGAGCCTTCAATGCCTAATAATTACAGTAAAATAATCAATGAAAGTGTCTCCCACCGATCCAAAGAAGTAGTGTAGTACCATCGAAAAGTTGGATGTAAGAAATATGCCTCCCGGCATTATTCTTTTTCACCAAAGAGTGGAAGAATTTTGTTCCCTATCACTAAATTTCATGTACACCCCTTTTAGCTTTACAGGCATAAAAGAGGCCTCAAGAGCTTCCAAAGTGTGACAAATCTTTTCTCGATCAAGAATTTGAGTAGCTAACAGTGTCGATTGGGCTCAAATTATACTCGATCCTGAGATTGCCAAGTTCCTGAGAGCATTACCAGCTTTGACAGAAATATGAGCAAAATGCAGCTTGATTTAAGCTCTTGAGGGAAACTTAAACCTTTTCAATCTTTTACAAAGTCGGAACATAGCGATTACCGATCTGATCTTGTTCCCAACTATGCATCGAATTTCAATGTAACTTTCATGTCGCAAACCACATATTGAAGAACTTAAAAGGTTTTTTCCTTATCACGAGAATCTTCAAAAATAACTCGCAAGGAGAATGATCGAGTGAAGACCCGGAGGATCAAAAAAAGCAAGAGAGTTCGATTCCAAATCATACCAATCAGCATTGATCATGACCCTATCAATTCTAGAAAAAACACCACCAGAATTCCAAGTAAAAAACTCCCCAGAGGAGTTCATGTCAGTAAGATTAGCATCAAGACAACAATCAATACCATCCTGCAACTCATAATCAGAAGGAGCAATACCTCCCATCTTGTCATCCACAGAAAGAACAGCATTAAAATCACCAAGCACCATCCAGGGGAGGTCATAACAGACACTCAGTTCCCTGATACTATCCCATAAGGATCTCCTATCACCAATAGTATGCAAGCCATAAACAAAGGTGACAAGGACACTAACACCAGAAACAAGGAACCTGACTTTACAATGAATAAACTGCACATCCACCTCCAAAACCTCCACATCAAACACAGCAGGGTCCCAAATAACCATCATTCTCCTACTAGAATGCATGTCAAAATTGTGAACTACCTTCCAAAGAGGGATTTTCTTAGCAACAAAAACATCTAAGTTTTTTTGAGACAATTTAGTCTCAAGGATTCCAAATAAGGAAATCTGATGTCATTCGAGAAAAGAGACAACAACAGATTGTTTAAGAGCCTTATTGAACCTCTAACATTCCAAAACCTATCATTTTTGCCTACCTGAGGTGATCTACCTCTGAGACACTATCAAATTTATTTTTAGCAAAATCGAAACACCGGATGTGTTATGCCTGCTACCTTTCTTCTTCTTCTTAGATTTTTTTGAACCAAGAAGCGGCAGTGATTCCTCCTTTATGAGCCAAATCATCATCTTCCACCTCATCCGCCTGTGTTCCAACCTTGTCGTGGATAAGACATCAAAAGTATTAACAACAGAGTAGCGAGGATCCTTCCTTTGTTACTAGTGTCCACTGCTTTTCCTTTAACAGATTTGCAAGCGAGGACCGTAAGCGGCAGCGGCCATCAACTTACTTACTAACAACAAAGCTCTTCATCAAATTTACCATCAAAGATCAAGAACAATCACTTTCTTCTTCTTTGAGGATTAGGTTTAGAAACACCAGTTTTTTAGACCTTGCCACATACAGAGCAGAGCATCATTCTTAGTTTCATCATGACCATCATCATTGTGGCCTAATTTGTTACAAATGGAAATGTAACTTGGGCCTTTCTCATATAAAAAAAGGTGCAATAAAACCTTCCCATCATGCATAGTAATAGGAATGACAGTAAGGCAATTCCATTTTCAAATCAATCTCCACAAGACACCTTGCAAAACTCAAAACTTTTCTAGAAGCAGTGACCTTATCAGTATACTGGGGACTCCCCAAAAAGGAACAAATCTTACTTAATGCCCTGTCCTTCCAAAGCCTTAGAGGTAGATTAGTGGCAATCCAAATCGGAACAACAAGACAAGCATCTTTACTAAAATTAAACATGACAGCATCTTTTTTAACAGCAAAGGCTTTCCAAAAGCATAGAAAGGACCAGCCTGCAGTACCTCATTAAGATCAGAATCTTGCTCAAACTGAAAAACTATCCACCCAGAGTTATGGTAATGATATCTGCATTTTTTGGCCAAGCATTAACAATTTTTTGAACAGCATCTCTTCCAGGAAATTTGGATGGAAAGATACCTATCAAACACAGTTTTTCCAAAGAGTCATCATTTAAGTCTTCTTCTTCCAGAAAACAAGATCCCCGTGAGAGACAATCTACATGATCACAAGATAACAACTTCATCAAATGAGATCCCTATTCTTTTTACCATTTGTACCCAAGAAGCAAGATCATCAATAGCCTTTTCAAAGATTCTTTCCCAAAAAACTTCAAAGTAGGGTATCAAAGAGGCTTACCAAAGAAATTTCACAGGGTATCGTAGGGTTAGTACCAGTACCAGCAGGGTTACCACTAATAACTTTATCCTTACTTGCAATAGTACCAGGATCCACCTCTACAAGAGTCCCCTGTTCTATCACACCACCAGGTCCTAAAGTGCTAGAAACACCTTCAGAAACAGGCTCTACAACTGAGGAGCCATGATCTATCATACCATCATCAGAAACAGGCTCTACAGATGCAGGAACCTGCCCAACAGGTGCACCAACACTCTCAATTGTCCTTTCAGACATACCACCAATCTTTAAACTATCAATGGAAGCAATATCACTTTGTTTCTCAACTTCCAATAACTCAGAAAGTGTTGAAATACCTGCTGAATCACCATCAGCAGGGACAATCCTCTTCTTCAAAGTGGAGGCAGCAGGGGTGACTAACCTCCTGCATTTCAATTTCATTGCTTCATAAACTCTAGGATTGCAACATTTGAAGCAATCTCCTTTTTTCCACCATTCCAGAATGCTGCACATTGCGGCAGCCTCCAGAGTAAGAACAAGATCTCGCAAGTCGCACAGAACATGGGGGTTCTTCAAAGGAGGCTTATCCAAAGCATTCTCGATCTTCAATAGAGCCGCAGGAAGAGCAACAATGGCTTTAGGGGCTGCTACACCAGACATCACCTGAAGACTCGGTTTCTTCATGATCCGATTCATGAACAAAGGCCATCAACAAAAGTTTTCTTATTTTTGCGAGCCATAGCTCAAAACAGGGCTACAAAATCGAGAAGAGAGTAGAAGGTAGCAAGAAAGCAAATCGAATGTAACAAGAGCAAGAACACAACAGGGAAGGGATTTGACAAGCTCATCCATGGAAGAGTTGAAGCCGGTTGAGAGAAAACATCTCTCTAGAAATTTAGTGGGGGGTATGAGTCACTTATAGTTTAAGTGGGGGGTATGAGTCACTTAGCTCATTTAGCATACTTGAAATTTAGCATACTTGAATAAGTTTGTATATCAAATAATGAGTAAATTTAAAATTTTTACACTTACAATCACACTTATCTTTTGTGAATTCCCGAATTTTGTATTTAATAAGGTAGGAACCATATTTCGTTAGATGCGTGGTCATGATATACTCTTGCGATATAATTTCAGTGAAGCTTAAAGATATTCATATTATAAGTTGCAAGTAGTTATTTATTATTCGATTACTCAAAATATGAATCAACGCTTACCACGCTTATCAAAAAATGGAAATATATGTACATTGCATAGATAATGGGTTGTGCCTCGCTCAGTAATCAATACTTATCGTCTGATGTATTCTTAATCTTCTAGCTACAAAAGCGGAATAATAAGCTTGAGATATATCTCGTGTTTTGCCAATGAGCTAAACACTCAAGCTTGTAGTCAATTACCAAAGTAGCCTTGCACTTGTGGTAATATTCATTGCTATATTTGATCTAAGATAGGGGATACTTTAAAAGTTTTCTTCCTTGAGATTTGTAGTATTTGAAAAATGTGAAGAATTGAAAAATTCAACTCTTAAGAGGCTTTGAGTAGTACTCGGTCTCCAAGTCCAAAACCGTATAGATATATTCTTGCTTATTGTTCTAGTACTTTACCCATTCATGAGGCTTAAGCGGAGGAATGTCGATGATGGTGGGATTTGAGAATTCAAAGTTGGCATAACCATTAATCATGCCACATTTATAAAACCAATGCATGTGCACACATCACTTCGATTCATACCGAGTAGTGAATAATGGATATCTTATTAGCATATACAGTATGAGTTGATTCGGTTTCTTGTGTGAGTATGGTGTGACCACCGGAAAATGATCATATGGGAATAACTTGTTAATACTTTGATCGGGACGATCAAAGGCTATGTGAAGCGATTGATGACGGTCGATTTGTACCCATTATTCTCGCAATCTTTACCTTTGATTTTGATGTGAAATAACCTTAAGAGAGTGATAATAAGTAATTAAGTGCCTAATTTAGATATACCCCGTGTTACGATTTATTATTATGCATTTCGGTAATTTATCAAGTATTTGGTATTACAAACTATGTTTTTGTATGATAAATACAAATGAGCATTATGGACGGACTACGGAGAAGGAATTAAAGATCCAGGACAATGCAGAGCCCAAAGAGAAGATAGAAGACGGAGCCCGAAGCGTTGAAGGCTCGATCGACCGAGCCCAGCTATTCGGTCGACCGAGTGGACTTAAAGCCCAACAGAGTCCAGCATATTATTTAAGTCGGTTAGGGTTTAGGGAATCCGATCCTTAGTCGGTGTCTAAGTCGGTTTTGAGCTCTATATAAACACATTGTCATTAGTATTATGTATTCATTCATACATTGATTCAATCATTCATAAAAGAGCACAACAAATTGAGAGTTTTTCACAAGTTAGTAATTGCAACAATGTAAGCCCTTAATCTTCATGTTTTAATTTCAAGTAATAATTCTTCCAATTACGTTTTATCGTTTGAATTAATTAAACATAGCTAGATGATGTGATTCTCGGCTATGACGTTAGGTGGTGGTGACACCTTGTCAATGAGGATCCCATGACCTACGCCATAATCTAGATTTATTCATGACTCTACTAGATTTAATTAATGTGTATATCTATGATAGTTTATATAAGTAATGTATGAATTGTTTGTTTAATCTGCTCGTATAAGGAAACACCGAGGGGTTATTTCTAGGATGTAATTAGGGTTGAATTTGTCCGGGTGACCGAGCAAAGTCGTTCGGGTCGACCGAGCCCTTTACTCGGGTCGATCGAGCCCTAATTTTGTCGATTAAGTCCGCCACGCCTTTATGGTGGGTTTAACTTTAGTTGAATTTACTTTCTCAATAGGTATGGCTACGGCTACGCCGCCGCCGCTTTTTCATTAGCGTATTATTAGGAAATACCAATATAAGACGCCTAGTTCGGCTCATTAACGATCTTTCGGGACTTTCAAAAGATCTAGATTAGTTTTGTATTAGGGAATTGTCGACACCTAGTCATACGTAAATCGTAGATTAACAAGAAACTAACCAAGTAATTGTTAATAGGACGAGGGCTTGAGCGATCGTTTAGGAAGTACGCCTAACCATAGGAATGTTGCCTAAGCGAGGTGTACGGTTAATATCGGCATCCTTAGAATAATAAGCGTGTGAGTTATATGAGATGGAAACCCAAAAGGTGAAGTCACGTAACAACACCACAATGATCTAGTAATCTAACCGGTTCTAAGTCAAGTTAAGGGGATGACTCCCGTAGCCAATTAAGTATGAATACAGCCAGGTTGACAGTTAATGAGTTAAGTTATTTTATATAAGTTGTCTTGGTCCGATCGATAACGTTGGTAATTGGAAGGTTAATTACGTTTGTGTGTTTTTTTTGTTTGAGTTTGTTTATCTTATCTTGCCTTTTATGTTGGTCTTAGACTGTTGTCCAATAACGAATTAGGTGAGTTAATTATTTAAACCTAGGGTCCACATTTTGATTTCCTGAGGGATCGACCTTGATTCACCATCACTATGCTATGATGTACCTAGTGCTATTGCTAGAATTTGGTGGTCAAGTAAAATAAATTTACAACCTGATTAGACCGCAATCAATAATTCAATAAGTGGTTCACACACTGCTTTCGGAAGAAGACCACGTATCCCAAGAGGGAGTAGATGTTGTAAAAATACATGACAATCATGGCTTTTCAAACCTGAGAGTTTATGTTCTTTCAAGTTAACACGTTGAGAAATGTTTGATGAAAACCCATCTGGGACTCTTAATTGCTTAAAAAATAAGCAAAACAAATGTCTCTCCTCCTTTGATAATGTGTATGATGCAGAAGGCAACTCAAGCTTATCCCCCTTACGGATAGGATGCAATTCCGGTCGGATGTTCATGACTTCCAAATCAAGATGAGATTGAACATTGTCCTTGGACTTTCCATTAATATTCATGATTGTCCCATTTATATTTTCAAAAACATTCTTTTCAATATGCATCACATCCAAATTATACGGTAACAAATGTGAACTCCAGTATGGAAGTTTATTGAAAATACTTTTCTTATTCCAGTTATCTCCTCTTCTCTCATGAGAAATCTTCACCTTTATTTTAGCATCTTTAGTCAAGATGATTCCTTCAAGGTCATTCACTTGATCCAGTAACTCTGCACCTGAAAGTAAAGGTGGTGGTGGTCTTATCTCCTTAGTTCCATCAAACAAACTTTTGTTTTTCCTCCATTTGTGATTCATAGGAAGATAACGCCGATGACCCATGTAACATTGTTTGCGACCATTGACTAACCTCATAGAACAAGTGTCCTTGTTGCTACGAGGACATGCCATCTTACCCTTAGTACTCCAACCAGAAAGGTTCCCGTATGCAGGAAAATCATTGATTGTCCACATTAAAGCTGCACGTAACATAAAATTTTCATGCGTTGAAGCATCAAATGTTTCAACTCCTGCTTCCCATAACTCATTCAACTCATCAATCAAAGGTTGAAGATAGATATCAATAGCATCTCCAGGACTCTCTGGCCCTGGAATAAGCATTGAAAGAATGAAATTAGATTCCTTCATGCACATCCATGGCGGCAAATTATATGGAATGAGTATTACTGGCCAAATGATGTATGAATTTTTTGAGTGAGTAAATGGCTGGAAACCATCACTAGCTAGGCCAAGTCGTACATTTCGAGGTTCAAAGAAAAAATCCTTATATTTATCATCAAATGACTTCCATGCCATTGAATCTGCTTGGATGTCTTAACACACCATCATCCACTTTTATCATGGTGCCATCTCATCAAAGGAGCTATCTTATTGCACATGAATAACCTTTGAAGCCGTGGTCTTAAAGGAAAGTAACGCAATGTCTTCACCGCAATTTTCTTACCATTGGAGCGGACTTTAGTTTCCCAAGATTATTGTCTTCTTTCCATCTGTATGAACCACATATTTTGAAAACGCTGAATTAATGTCTTCTTTCCAATACAACATACAATCATTCAAACAAGCATCTATCTTTGGATATGATAACCCAAGATCCTTGACAATTTTTGGCTTCATAATACGATTCCGGCAAAAGCCCAACCTTCTGGAAGTATTCTTTTCAAAAATTTCAGCAACATGTCAACTGATTCATTACTCCACCGACCAATACTCTTCATTTCTAATAGATTGACAATTGAATCTAACTTTGAAGTATCACAACCAGGATAAGTTGGTTGCTTAGAATCATCTAACAATTTGTAAAATGCTTTTGCCTCATCATTTGGCTCCTCTTGATTATTCTGATTTCGACCAGAACCATCCATGTGAGGGTATAAAACCCTTAACATTCCATCAATATCATCATAATCGCTTTCTTCTGATTCTTCATTGTCAGATGAAGATTCACCAACCATTTCACCGTGATAAAACCAAGTTGTATAATTTTGCATCATTCCATTCACCAATAGATGCGTTTGAATCATTTCACGAGATCCATAAGCTGCATTTTTACATTTAACACATGGACACCGAGTATTCTCGACATCACCAGTCTTCTTGAAAGAATAATCCAAAAACTCTTGAATACTAATCTTGTATTTGTCATTCAATCGATCATTGAAAAGATCAATCCATTCCTTATTAGGTGCCATTTTCTAACTCAAAGAACAACTTAAACCTATCCGGAACAATATTAACCTGAAGTGTAAAAGACAAATGATTAACAACTAAAATATGACAACCGCCATATAAACAAATAGAGAAAATGATAGAAACAAATAGAGAATTCCTTGCCATTTAAAACAGTAGACATGTGAACACACCATACGAATGGCACCGAAGACAAAAGAATCAATATATAATATTTTCTATAGGGAATTGATGTCTAAATGTTCTAGTTAAAAGAAAACATTAATCTATGCATTCTGTAACCAAAAAAACACACATATGATAAAGGATAAAGGACATACATGCAATTGAGAAACAGTGCACATACATTGCACATATGATATGTACGGATGTACTCATAAGAATACCAGCTAGGCACAAAATTGCAAATCATTTGGCAACACAACTTTATGTAAAAGGACAGAGACCGGAAATTTCATGAATGATTCTAAGAGATTGAAAAATGATATCAGCAGGGGCAGTTCAAAAGCTAGTAAGAGATTCAGTATGAATGGCCTAAACCAGTCATCTTCGTACTCTAAAGATTCTGAAATCACAATAAGATGAAAAGAGTATGACAGAATATCCACCGCATCTCCCCAGCCCAGCCGGAAATTCAGTCAATTGACTAATCAAAGAAGGTTTGAGAAGAACTGGAATTATTTTATCCACCCCTCTCCCCATCCCAGCCGCAACCACCCCCTAATCTCCTACAATCCGTAACCAAGACCCACCACGACCATAACCACCAAACAAACCAGTATCCACCAAGGCCACCACCTATTGCGAAATTATTAGGGAAGAAAACCCAAAAAAGATCAAGATAAGAAAATTGATAGCTAAAATTACCTTTTACGAATGATTTTGCAGAGAATCTCGTAGTTACTCTTCCAATTGCCGAATTCCGGTGGCAACTCGCCGGACTTCGAGTTCGAGCTGAAAAGTATGTGAATGAAAAGATGGAGGCGGCTATTTTGGTCAAGGGTTTTGATATGTGAAGAAACAGAAAGCCCAGGGTTTTATTGATTTTTTTGCTACGTATTAATAAGGGGAATATTTTAGGTGCATCATAATAAGGGATAAGTGATTAATAAAATAATAAGAATTAAGCTTTCATTAAATTTGAATCATTTTCATTAGTATTTATTTTACCCTCATTAAAATGTACTTTTAATGACAAAATCTCGACCCCCTCATTAAATTCTCCTTATAAAAACAACTTTTCAGTAGTGAAACTTTTGTGGAGTTAAATTCGACTGTTCGAGTTTAAGTCAAACTGACTTAAGCTTGAAATCGAGTCAACCGGCAATGGATTAAGTTTTAGCCTTTTTCTTGATCTTGTTATTCTCTCAGTGAAAATTGAGTGTAGTAAATCGAATTCCGATGAATGTCGCTTTGTGAATCATGAGGTGTATAACAATCAATTATCCAAATGTCAGTAAATAAATGTTGAATAAGTAAGTAAGTGCGTAAAGTAAATAAGACAAGTATTATAGAGGTTCCAAGCATGTAATCACGTATCGCCCTCTCTTCCCCGTGGTGCGGAGGAAAATTCCACTAGAACTTCTTGAGGTGAACTGTTACAAAAATCCTAAACAATAGTCCTTGGCTAATCCCTGCGTCACTATCTAAACAAAGCAGTAACAGGTAGAATTGATGTTCTTCAATTGCTTGAACACTGATCCTTGGAGGTTGAATTGCCTCTTCACCAGCTACCACCACAAACACAGTCTACCCGACTGCTTGTCACAACTGTCCTTGGCAAAACCTTCCCGGTTTGCTTCACGATCTGAACCACTTTGATGTAAAATCAAATTGGGCTGAGAATCAATAAATTGATTCTTGTTTGTGGTTCTTCAAAGTGTTTGTTTCTTGATAAAATCTGTGTAGCTTGAACACTTGAACAATTTCAAGATATGATCTTGTTATAGCGCTGAGATGATAGTAATTCGAATAAAAAGACTAATGCACAAAATTGCTTGATAATACTTGTTAATTTGTTGTTTTTATCATTGGTGCAAAGTCTTCTATTTATAGTGTAAGGTCCAACGTTCATCTGGCTTCAATTCGAATTGTATCAACGTCTCACTTGTAACGGCTATATTTTCTGACCGTTCTGCTGTGTCAGTAACTCATCCAATGAAATTGCTTCAATTATAACGTTCGACTCTACGATCAGTTTGTTGGATGGCTAACTTATAAAACTGAGTTTCCTTATCAGTTCTGAGTTTATTGTTTGTCAGTTTCCTAACTGACTTGGAGCGTTAACTGAGAGTTTACTCTTCTTCAAATATCGAGACTCGGGTTTTCATCGATTATAATTGACTTAATCAGTACAACATGACTCATTATCATCTAAGAATTCGTTGTCCTTATGATTCTTAGTCTTCATACAAGATCCATAAAGTCGATTCGAGTCACCACAATCTTGCACGAATTCTAACTTTACGATCCTCGACTTGTAATCTTCATAACCGAGTTTGAACCTCGGTTCTTCAATCTTCAATAATCGAGTCAGGTCCTCGGTTCTTGATCTTCTATATAAGCCAACCGAGTCAACTCTCGGCGAACTTATCTTCTTGATTTTATCTTTGGTGTATTACGAGTCGCTTTCTTTCTTAGGGATTTCGATTTTCTAGATGACTTCCAGTTTTTCAGTTTTACGACACACTAATTATTACAGTGCTTGTTTGATGTAACTTATACAAATATCAGACTCTAGTAAAACCTATACATTCAGTTCTAGACATCTTTTAGCTTTTCACTATAACAGCTGGCTTCAGCACTTCATCAATGGGATTAAGATAATACTTTAAACAAATATGATGAATTATCATCAAAACATAAATTTTATTTCAAATAGTTTCGCCCTTTTTGATGATGCCAAAACACTCCCTAAAAGAAAATCTTAAAGATCAAAACAATGTAAAACAAACTGGAAACTGGATTTCATTAGAATGAGCAAAAACTGGAGTAGTTACATTTTTGTTCAAAATAGTGTAACTAGATACTAAGTTCTCTTTTGTGCTTTTTGCATGACTGAATCAAATTTTCTTACTTTGTCATACATATGAAAATCATCTTCTAGCTTGGAGTCTATCTTTGAAAAAGTCATGTTGTAGTCAACTTGACTTCCTTCTTTCCATCTTCTCCATTGAATTAGCTTTGGTAAGTCTGATTCTTTCAAGTAGTAATATTCAAATTCTACTACATCTGCTTTCATTTGTTCAGTCTTGTCTTTAATTTTTAGTTTATCATCAATCCTCTGATTCTTCTTATATTGTGCCATTTTCTACTTTGAGAATAAATCAGATAAAAAGTAGTTCAAGGATTCTTCAGTTGTCCTGTCCCTGTACTTAGCTTTGATAGGATTGTGATCATTGGTAAACTTCATCCATAGATCCTTTGTTAGAGAAACTCTTTTGTCTCCAGGTTGACCGTACTTTTCAATGAGTTGTTCGTTAGTTAGTTATTTCCTTAAGAACTTAGGATCTGATTTGTATCTTTGCAATTCATCTTCAAGTCGCTTCATTTCTCCAAGTAACTTCAGCTTTTCTTCTTCAGCTTCCCCCTTTTTGGCATCATATAACTGATCTACCAGGGCATGGGTTGCTTTTTGATCTTCTGGGATCTGTCGCTGAGAAGCAAGTACCTCCTTAAGCTGAGTTTCTAACACATAGATATGTTGATTCATATGCCAGTGAGCTTGGGCATGTGTTTCCCTATCTACTGCGGTTGAGTCTCCAAGTTTTTGTTTGAGTAACGAAATTTCTAAAGCAGAACTTGAACTTGATTTGTGGATCATCTCTAGTCTTGCATGAACTGAAACATTTGTTCTGGTTCTATAATCGAGATATCCAGAAATATTTGATAAAAGATCATTTTGTGCATCATTCTTACTAAGCACAATCTTCAAATTTTCATGTACTTTTGCCAATTCATCCTTTGTGAGGATGTCAGAAGGATCATAAGTATCTTCTATTGGATCCTTAAACTGCGTATTATCTTTAATAATCATCGCTTGTTGATTAGCGCCCCATCACCGCTTCGATTGTCGCTTGTCCGATCTCCAATCTGGTAATCCTTCTTGGCCGAGATACGCTTTTGCATTGCTAGAGGTTGAGGTTGAGTTTCGCTTGCAAAACTCGTAGTCTCATCGCCTTCTTTTCTTGATTCATCATCTTTATCATCATCATTTTTCTTTGGAGTATCTTTTGAGGTAGATGATGTGCCTGATTCTCTTCTTTTTGCTAGTTCAGTGAATCTTTTGAAACAATTGTCAAGAAATTCCGAGATAGGAAACAGAGCATATAGATCTCTAACTTCCAATTTCTCCAAGAGTAGTTTTTCTTCAGTCTGTAGACTAACATCTCGAGAATCCTCTGGTTTAAGTTTCATCTTCATCAGCTTGATGATTCTATCAGCTTCAAAAATTGGTGCTGATTGCTGAACTGATTTATGATGTAACTGAGAAGTATGGTCAGTAGTGACATTTTCTTGTGTAACTTCAATTGTCAGTTGTTGTTGTTGTTGTTCCCCCTCATTTGGTGCTTTCTCTCTTGAGATTTCTGGGTACAAGAATCTTACAACTGATCTTGCTTCTACTAATTTTGCCTTTCGCTTAGTCCCTTTGTGTACAGCTTCCGGCTGAGACACAGCTTTCTGACTTGCTTTAGGTTGGGAAGTTGTTCCTTCGATTTCCTTTGTTGGTGCAGATTGCCTTGCTTGCTTCCCTTCCTTGATTCTTTCTAAGTAAAACTGAATGATTCCACTGAGTGTCTTCTTCAGTCGGAATCTGTCAAAATTTTCTTATCCTTCGGCTTGAGATCTTCTTGCACTGTCTAATTCAGCCAAATGTTGTCTCTTAAACTGATTGACAACATAGCCCGCCCAATTGAATTCTATTCCATCCCAGATTATATTCATGAGATAAATATTTTCTTCTGACAGTATACTAACTCCTTTGGATTTCCCAATGACGTGTTTGCTGAGCCATCTGCTGAGGTGTCCAAATTCTGGATTGATTTTGTGTACATGAATACTAGGTTTGATTGGTTCCGTAGAAAAATTAAGTAGCTCAAGAAAAGCTTCTCTTTTCAATGGCAAAGTAGTCCAATCTGTTGTTGTCACAGTTGAATTTGTGAAGCCAAAGAGTGTCCTTATGACGCTTTCATTGAGAACAATGTCATCTCCACGAACTTTGGTCATCAGAGAGTCTCGTACCAAACGCATATTTTGCCAAAATTGCAAAATTCCTTCTACGTCACGTTCTTCTTTGCACTTGACTTCCAGAATGTTTCTCAAGCCTGGTTGTTTCTTAATGTTATCACATACCCAGCTTGCTAACGGAGTGTTTTGACACATAGCTTCATACATTTCGAATGTCAGTTCATCTAACTCTGTTATTAATCTTTCTTGTTTTGATTTTTCTGAAGTGGTCATGTTTGAGTGTGAACACAAAAATTGATTTTTGAGAAGAGAGATTTTGAAGGGTTTGTTTTGTTTTCTGGAAAGGGATGAGGATTTTGAATTTTGATTGGAATTAATGTGAACGGAGGTTGAATAAATAGTTAGGAAATTCTGGCGGTTGAGTAGTACAACTTTTCAAATTCCATGATGGTTTTGGGAAACCGATGCATGTACTGTTCTGACAATCGTGGGGTGTACACGTGAAATTCTGACAAAAAGAACTGCGGTATTTTAATGCGACATAACCGCTGTTGATTTTATCATATCAACCTTTGACAAAATTTGACTGGAATAGAAACTGATGCTGAGGTCAGTTTTAGAAATAATGTCCAGTTCCATCAAATTTTCAGTTTCAGTTATTTAGTTTGAGATTGTTGATGTCAATGACTAATCTGTTAAGTGAGCGCACCCAACATAACAAAGATTAATCCCCTTGACGAATCTCTTGCTTAACTGATTTAACTGACTTTGATTATTCCCAACTCAGTTCTTAATTTGGCAAATCTTTCTTTGTCCAATGGCTTTGTAAAGATGTTCCGCTAACCGATCTTCGATGAGGTACATAAAGAATCATTATATCCTTTTTCTCTCGCATGATCTCTTATAAAGTGATGACGCACATCAATGTGTTTTGTTCTTTAGTGTAACACTGGATTATCAGTGATTGCAATTGCACTCATGTTATCACACATTATGGGTATTGTTCCTTCTTCTATACCATAATATCTTAATTGTTGTCTGATCCATAAAACTTGAGCACAACAACTTCCAGCTGCTATATACTCCGCTTCAGCTGTTGAAGTTGAAATTGAGTTTTGCTTCTTGCTAAACCATGACACAAGTCTGTTTCCTAGTAACTGACATGTGCCTGATGTGCTTTTTCTGTCCACTTTGCATCCAGCATAATCTGAGTCTGAATAAGAAATCAGCTTGAATTCTCCTTCTTTTGAATACCATATCCCAACTCCATTTGTGTCTTTCAAATATTTCAATGTCCTTTTCACAACTGTGAGATGACTTTCTTTTGGTTTGGACTGAAATCTTACACATACACCGACAGTAAAAGATATGCCTGGTCTACTTGCTGTACGATAGTGTAAGCTTCCAATCATCCTTCTGTAGAATGTTTGATCAACATCTTTGCCTTCTTTGTCTTCGTCTAGCCTGATGTTGGTCCCTATTGGTGTAGAAATTCTAGTAGATTTTTCCATACCAAACTTTTTGATAAGTTCTCTTGGATACTTTGTTTGGTGAATGAAAATTCCATCATCTAACTGTTTAACTTGTAAACCAAGGAAGTAATTCAATTCTCCTATCATACTCATCTGAAATTTGCTTTTCATCAAACTTGCAAATTTATCACATAGCTATTCATTTTCTGATCCAAAAATGATATCATCAACATAAATTTGAACAAGTAGAGTATCTTCTCCATTCTTGATCCTGAATAAAGTTTTGTCGATTGTTCCTTTGATAAATCCATTATCCACCAGAAACTGAGATAGAGTTTCATACCAAGCTCTTGGTGCTTGTTTAAGTCCATAAAGAGCTTTCCTTAGCTTGAAAACTTTGTCTGCTTGATCTTTGATTTCGAATCCAGGTGGTTGTTGAACGTATACTTCTTCTTCAAGAATTCCATTCAGAAATGCGCTTTTAACATCCATCTGATAAACCTTGAATTTCTTATGAGTCGCAAAGGCAAGAAATAATCGATTGCTTCTAATCTTGCAACTGGTGCATAGGTTTCATCAAAGTCTATGCCTTCAGCTTGAGAGTATCCTTTAGCTACAAGTCTAGCTTTGTTTCTGATGATATTCCCTGAAGGATGCAGGTTCTTAGATCTAAACGAATTAGATCTACGCGCAGCGGATGGATCACGATTTATATATCAAAACACATAATTAAAGGACTTAAACTACTACAAGGGGGTTAAGATCATGTTACCAATATATGGAAGAGAAGCCTTGATCTTCCGATGTGTTCTCCAAACGGCGGTTGGTGGACACCCTTCTTGATACACGAGCCTCCTTGATATGCAACTAGAAAAATCCCGAAGATTTTTCCAACTCGAACCCTAAGAATAGAGGCCGAAATTTTTCGGCCAATTTCTCTCGGTGAATAGTGACGTGAATAGTACCCTTTTTTTTAGACTTGGGAGAACTCTCTTTATATAGGAGAGTAATCAATGTCCTCCAAGGATTAAATAATTAAGTGATAATTATCACATTAATCCTTTTCCAAATAAAAGATAAATAAAATGATTATCCCAAACAAATTAGGATAAATCATATTATTATCTAATATTCCATGAATTATCATTTAACAAATAAAAGATAAATCACATGTCAAATAATTATCCAAGAAAACTAATTTCTCTCTAATTAAATGACATATATGGCGCCACCATTAAGGGTCAAAAAGCCCACATAAAATGTCTTTTATGTGTATTATATTATTTAGCCCAACTAAATAATATCCATGCATATCAATTAATTAGCCCAGCCAATTAATTATCACTGAGGCCCAAGTAACAAGATTACTAGTCCGAATTACGTAAGCCACATCGGGGGACCATGGACTCATAACCGTGAGCTCCAATAATTAATTATTCATCAAATGAGAATATAATTATTAATTTCGGGATTACGCCACCATAAACCCGAATCGAACTCTACCGATTATAGATGTACACTTATACTCAACCCATAGAGTGAATAAGCGTCCATTGATATAATCACTACATACGGATTAACCTCTCCATAGATCGTCCATTCTCGAGGGAAGTCTCCGTGAACCCGACTTTCGAATATCTTATCCTTATTTACCATTAACCCCTCGATGATCAATTAGTGCACATATCGACTAGTAGCTAATTAGTCAAATGCGAAACTCCGGGATCGATCACTTTCTTAGGGCTAACAAATAAGGGGATCGTCTCTCTACTTCCCGCAGGAAGGAATGGATTCCATGTCCGTGAAAATCGAACTACACACTCATCCGGAGATAGTGCCAATGAGAAGTGGCTTGGAACACATATTTAAGTGAACCGTAACTAACACATCAAACACTACCCCGGGACAAGCAAATCCTGTGATCACCTCAGGGATTAAGGTTGATCCATATATGATCATCTAATGATTTAATAAGATTCCTCGATTACGGAATTATACCGAGAAATACATATTAAATCGGTCCAAATCTATATGAATGCCATCATATATAAATGCCCCACGTAGTACCTCTACCGACAAACCGGATAAGACTATCACACCCTAAGGTGTTCAGGCGCATTATTGGTGTTTTAATCAAGAGACCCTAAACTCGATTAAGTTCACCACGGACTAACAGCTTTAAGTATATCACCACTAACTCAATCCTCACGTGTAATCCATACACCGAGTTAAGTGGTTACATACGAGATATACTTAGGGTTTGCGACGATGTATTACTTTACAAGCACAAAGCAAGTAATAAGGTGAGATAAATTACATCATTCATTATTAAAAACAATTACACAAATTGTCTTTCGGCACTACATCTAACAATCTCCCACTTGCACGAAATGACAAGTAACGATTGTTTTTAGAGCACACCCTTTCTCATCTTATTCACAACACTCTCCCACTTGCTCTAAAAGCGGATGAGATATATTCCTCAATGCCGTACCCTCCAAGCACCGGACTTGGTACACCGATCGCTTTGGTTGTCGGCCCGAGACGAACGTTGCCGGTCCATCTAATCAGCGGTACTCTCTCTCAATATGCTTTTGACCTCTAGTGGATCGGAAGATCCTTCTAAGCTATTTCTTCACCGCTTTCACAATGAAGTGATATCGGCTTATCGGACACGGAATTACTCCCGCACCAAAAAGGAAATTCTAAGCACTATGAGTAAACACCGAGCTCGAGATCCACGTAATGATCATCCTTAATCGACTACAAGTCGAATCGGTAGAAGTCAACCATATTCAAGTTTGCACCGAATATACAAGCATATGATTCCTCGTTCTCTAAAGATACTTGAGGACGTACTAAAATCGCTACTTATTGCTCAAATCCAAGATTCGATTACTATTGACTTATGATAACCTGACTTGCCGTTATCCAAGAGAGACTCTATCCCATTTTCTCTTTATCCGAGATTTAGAGAATCATTCCCGAGAGGTAGGGTAGGACTACTCTCGATGAATCTTTGCAACCGTATATGCATAATCAATCTTATTCAATAAGACAGGTGGGATAGCCAATGACTCATTCTCGTGAATTTGACCGAATCAGATTCTTAGAACATAGTCCAATTCTCTCATCCAGAGAATCTTGGCGTGTCGATTTACGACTTGGATAGCACACACATGTTGTTTCCATCTGCTTCATGTTATCATTCATGAACACTAATACTACTATTTTACCAATATTGATATCCAGTCTACTAAAGACTTATCAATATTCTGGTCAATTCCACATATTTTAAAACATGTGACTTTAAATGACCGAGAGGTTCTCTTAAATCCACAGAGGATATAAGCCATGGCAGGCCTCCTACCAAAGGTTCTTTCTAAATGAATTAAGATATCGTTAGTCTTGCAAAAAAAGGTCTTGGGAATCACCCCTATCTTCCGCTTTGTAACGAATCCGTTATTCATTCTCGCTAAAACCCTTCATTGCAATGAATGAATTCATTCCGTTGTTCGGCAAGAAAGTCTCGGGGAATCACCTATTTTCTCGCTTTCTTAACGAAATCTAGCAAGACCGAGTGGTGAGAGAGTTCAAGGTCCGGTTAAACTCTCTACTTGTCGTGAATCACCCCTATACCACTCAACTTTGCTATTTGAAAGTTTAAACTTTCCTATTCATTCGACTCTTTTCTATGTAGATCCAATTGCTCCCACTCGGGGCTGAGACACTCAGGTGGTTCTACAATAGATCGAACAAAACTGAGTACAAAAACTCCATTTACGAGGGTTAAGGATGTCAAACCAACCTCTATGATCGTAATCCTATATAGCCCACTAAGAGCCATAGGTTATCAATCACCCCAAAGAAATTGTAAAGTCCACAAAACCACAATGGGTCAATGGTTAAACCATACTCCCACTCACGTGGTGGATTGACATCCTGATCTAGTAGTATTTATCGGTGTAATCACCAACAACCGATGTTGGGCGTGGTCCGATTAAATCGATAGTAACTACCTTTGGGTAACCGTACTCTCAAGGTTTAAGGTTGTTACTTATAGATTCTATCGAAAGGCTTGTGACAGTTCAACCGCCACTTTCGATCTCAAGAATCTTATAATCAACCTTCACTGCGTCTCATTAAGATGTTACACAAACAGTCACAATCTGAACGTATGCGCAAAATTTCCAGTCCTACCTTTAAGCATTAAATGCTAAATGCCTACATTTATGGAAGTGGTGTGAACCGAATTCACTCCTTATCCATAAATTCACTGGCATCTTCTAGGTAGACTTCTCGGTTTACATAATAATGTTAACCGTTATTTTGCAACCAATTATCTTAATCGAGTTTAACAGTGTATTGTAGCATATTAATAACTATATCATGCAAGTCTATGGTTTCTTCCTCAGTGAGAAACATTCCACTAGGAGGCAGGCCGAGCATCAGTCCCAAGACTATGCGATAGCCTATTTCTGAGCATGGAATACTCTATTCTCTGCTAAAATCCAGAGACTCCTCCTCGTATTCTTTTGATAAACTAGATCACATTTCGAGTAGTCATCAGACAAAATGTCACCACTCAAAACCTCCCACTAGCTTGTATCTCTCTCACTAGACCCCAAGGTCATGGTGAACAAGCTATGTTACCCCTTTAAATCTATTACCCTTTCCCGATTGAAAGGAAATTTAGTCATTGTTCCTTTGAGATAGTTTTCCTAGACTGGAGATAGGAATCACCCTTAGCCAGTCGTCAGGTCTTATCTCTAGGATATATGCACTAATTAATAGATATTGAAGGGTCGTTTATCTTAATACGGAAACCTTTTACCTTTAATAGTTTTAGATGTGTTACACATACTTATTCAGCTGTTCTAAGTGGTTCTGACTTTATCAAACAAAAGTCCGAGTCACAGATTAATTACTACAAATGTCATCTTCACTTTGTTTAAGGCAAATCAGTAGTGTCGAGATGAAAGTGAATCCATTTGTTTCAACGAATCTGTAAAAAAAAAATAAATTTTTACGTGATATTCAAGGATAGAATCAAAATTCATTTCCTTATATCACTCCCACTAATATAGCCGAAATTACGCCCGTTGTTACTCTATTAATCGTTAATGCAAAGCTTCCTTGTTCTTCCAAAGAACTAAGCTACCGAGTCAAGTTACTCGGTTAAGAAAGTCGCTAAGATTCATTGGTTAGTGATCCAAATCACTTTCCTTATCCTATACTTTCTTTAATTAATGTTTCGGTTTAGCCTCAAAACTTTAGTTAAGATGATTAACACTTATAGACATTCTTTCCCATTCTCAACTTTCCTTAAAAGGAAATAGTCTTGAACTAGCGATTCAATTGAGTAGACACTACTCGTGAACTGTGGGATGTCTAATAAAAGCGTTACCTTGTGGGATGATTTTCTAATAAATTAGAAAAACATAATATAAAAGCTCCCACTAGTTTATCGGTTCCAAATACCGTCTAACTAGCGACACTTTAATTTATGATTCTCCAATTTTTCTATCGAAAAATTTCTCGTGTAGACACTACACAATTCACTGAAGAATTTTATCGTCCCAATCATCTTTCAAACTAACTATGGTTGTCTCTCGCTTACACGAGTGACAAAGCAGATGACATGCCGTCACTTAAGTTTTGAAGGCTTCAAGAGAAATATCTCTTTCAAAAATTAATCGCATGTGAGATTAATAAATACAACGTTCTAGTTACTTACCACTTTTTAACGAAGTCATTACTAGTCAATTTTACACTAGCAGTCTAGCACCCTAGAGAGATATATAAATAGTTGTAAATAAAATTGACAGAAGATAAATCCAAATCATACACTACTAAAATTTTAGGAACATAAACTAAGTACTTATAGTCTATCCTACCGTTCCAAGGATTTAATCTAACGCCTCAGTGCCGCCTTAGGGTAGGTCAAAGAGGTTTCGATTAATATTGAAGATCAGATTGAGAATCGAACATCTCATTTGTGATCGTCAATCACCTTTCCTTTTTCAGCCAAGGTATTACCAAAATACCCTTTATGAGTGTAACCTACTGTTTCAGATCTTTAGATAGACCCCGAGTGTGCCGCCTTAGGGTCGGTCAGTGACTCAGCGAGTACCCAAAATCCTATCCTTTCGGAGACCAAGCCTTGAATTTTGATAGCGGTGAAGGCCTTCCTTAGGGAGGCCGGTCCCAGGCCGGCACGAGGCGTCACCATTCTCTCACGTTGCTTGTGTCAACAAGAGGCCGTGGGGTCGGTATCGCCTCTCCGCTCCCACTCAATATTTTGAAAAAGTGGTGGGTTTCATCGATCACGTTTTTGGACTTGATGTTACATTAAGGAACAATAAATCATAGGCCCGAATGTTGTCGGTTATGTGGGCTAGCCCACCCGACCTATTCGTTAGAACATATGTGGCCGTCGGACGGGTCAAGACTAGGGAGCTCCGTTGAGCCGTAGTGGCTCTTCGGATGGCTCGACCTTGCAAGACCCCGTGCAAACGCCACACGTGGAGGGTGAAGTCGATCGAGCCGTAGCTATCGTTGACCACCCAACCGTGGTTAAACCACTTTCAACCTGTTTGCCCGTGATTATCCAATCCTTAAACATCAAACTTTCACGTAGACACTACGGAACAAAACGCGTAATCTCGTCTGGTAAGGTGGAATTCACCGAGAATCCAACACCTTAACCACGAGGTTTCGATTTTACTCCTTATGCTTTCACAGTGGGATTCACCGAGAATCCATCACCCAACCTCGACGATTGAAAAAACTGTGTTCCTCGGTTTTACCTAATTAGTTTCTAATTAATATCAAACAATTAATTAAAACTAATCGTGTGTTTTATACATGCCTAACTAATTCCTCGATTAATTTCTACATGTATGCATATGGAGTGGAATTCATGATATGATGCATGTCATGGCAATTTTCCGGTTCTACTCATACAATCTACACATGTATACTAGTGCGGAAAATAAACACCGAGATGGACCGTTGGCACCCCCGTAACTAATCTACACGAAAATAAATTAAAACCCTAATCTGCAGCTGTTAAGAATCTTCGACGATCGGAATATCAAACGAACTCGGATCGGGACGAAACTTTCCAGATCTGATCTTCATTCTTCGGACTTGAAGATGGACGGTCGGATTGGAGCTTTGACTTGTCAATATTCCTCAGTGAGCCGCCCAACTTGCTGCTGAAACAGACTCTTACAGCAGCGCATCATTTACTTCCCGAGGCCGATCGGGGATCAAGATGAATCCCGATCGTCCTGTAAATTTTATCTCACGTCCAAAACTCCATGATTATTGATCTGACCGGTCGGATTTTAATTTGAACGGTCCAATTGTTCCCAGAAAATCGAAGAAGTCACACTTAGGGTTTCTGTGAATCATGCGTTTTTCTGTTACAACAGCCACTTCGCAGCAACGAACGGAAACCCAAACGGACTCTGATCGACACCAAAATTTGTGAGATTGTTCATCAACTTCCAATCTTGATTCTGACCGGAGGGATCTTCGTTTTAACGGCTCAAACAACGGAAAAAACGAAAAGACTAAACAGCTAATGTACAAATCTATTTTCTGGAAATTAAAATTGCAATAATACATGAATTACATAATTTCCTATACTCATATGAACGAATTTTCATCGTTCATATGAGTTTACAATAGATCTAACGGGTAAACGATGCCAACCCCAATCCATCTCTTCTACCATAGCAATTTAAAAAAAATTATTAATGCATAATAATGAGTAAAATATCACCTACATGCAATTCCACTCCTTTAAATCGTTTAATTACGATTATGACTATATAAATCGTGGAACCTCGCTCCGATACCACATGAAGGATGCAGGTTCTTAGATCTAAACGATTAGATCTACGCTATGCGGAGATGGATCATGATTTATATATCAAAACACATAATTAAAGGACTTAAACTACTACAAGGGGGTTAAGATCATGTTACCAATATAGGGAAGAGAAGCCTTGATCTTCCGATGTGTTCTCCAAACGGCGGTTGGTGGACACCCTTCTTCTTGATACACGAGCCTCCTTGATATGCAAACTAAAAATCCCAAGATTTTTCCAACTCAAACCCTAGAATAGAGGCCAAATTTTTCGGCCAATTTCTCTCGGTGAATAGTGACGTGAATAGTACCTTTTTTTTAGACTTGGGAGAACTCTCTTTATATAGGAGAGTAATCAATGTCCTCCAAGGATTAAATAATTAAGTGATAATTATCACATTAATCCTTTTCCAAATAAAAGATAAATAAAATGATTATCCCAAACAAATTAGGATAAATCATATTATTATCTAATATTCCATGAATTATCATTTAACAAATAAAAGATAAATCACATGTCAAATAATTATCCAAGAAAACTAATTTCTCTCTAATTAAATGACATATATGGCGCCACCATTAAGGGTCAAAAGCCCACATAAAATGTCTTTTATGTGTATTATATTATTTAAATTTCAACTAAATAATATCCATGCATATCAATTAATTAGCCCACCCAATTAATTATCATCATGAGGCCCAAGTAACAAGATTACTAGTCCGAATTACAGAAGCCACATCGGGGACCATGGACCTATAACCAGTAGCTCCAATAATTAATTATTCATCAAACAGAATATAATTATTAATTTCGGGATTACGCCACCATAAACCCGAAACTGAACTCTACCGATTATAGATGTATACTTATACTCAACCCATAGAGTGAATAAGCGTCCATTGATATAATCACTACATACGGATTAACCCTCCATAGACTGTCCATTCTGAGTGGGAAGTCTCCGTGAACCCGACTCAGAATATCTTATCCTTATTTACCATTAACCCCCTGATGATCAATTAGTGCACATATCTGACTAGTAGCTAATTAGTCAAATGCGAAACTCCCGGGATCGATCACTTTCTTAGGCTAACAAATAAGGGATCGTCTCTCTACTTCCCGAGGAAGGAATGGATTCCATGTCCAGAAAATCGAACTACTCACTCATCCTGAGATAGTGCCAATGAGAAGTGGCTTGGAACACATATTTAAGTGAACCGTAACTAACACATCAAACACTACCCGGGACAAGCGAGATCCTCGTGATCACCTCGGATTAAGGTTGATCCATATATGATCATCTAATGATTTAATAAGATTCCTCGATTACGGAATTATACCGAGAAATACAGATTAAATCGGTCCAGTCCTATATGAATGCCATCATATATAAATGCCCCACGTAGGTACCCTCTACCGACAAATCCGGATAAGACTATCACACCCTAAGGTGTTAGGCGCATTATTGGTGTTTTAATCAAGAGACCCTAAACTCGATTAAGTTCACCACGGACTAATGATTTAAAGTATATCACCACTAACTCAATCCTCACGTGTAATCCATACACCGAGTTAAGTGGTTACATACTGAGATATACTTAGGGTTTGCAAGATGTATTACTTTACAAGCACAAAGCAAGTAATAAGGTGAGATAAATTCTGTCATTCATTATTAAAAACAATTACACAAATTGTCTTTCGGGCACTACATCTAACATTCCCATCTTCATCAAGTTTATTTCTGAAAACCCATTTGGTTCCAATGATATTGACATGAACTGGACTATCTACCAATTCCCATACTTGATTTCTCTCGAATTCATTGAGTTCTTCTTGCATAGCTAATATCCAGTCTGGATCTTTCAAAGTTTCTTCAATTTCTTTAGGTTCTGATTGAGATGGAAAACACGCAATCATTGCATCTAATTGATGTCTTGCTCGAACGCCAGTTTGAGTATCACCAATTACTTGTTCTTCAAGGTGATCTCTCATCCATTGATATGTAGGTGTTTGCATCAAAGGATTTATTTCTTGTTCGACTGGTTCTTCAAGAACTGGTTTTGGAATTTCTTCAGTTGGATCAGGAACATGTAGTTCAGGTGTGGTTTGTTGAGTAGTTGGAAATCGAGGCTCGATCTTGATCTGAAAATTCAAAATTTGTAGTCTTCCAATATCAATCTGGCCAGTTCTGGCATGACTGTAATCGGGGCGAAAAACGGTTCTTGTCGGTCTTTAGTTGTTTCACCTGGGAAGTTTGGTTCATCAAATACTACATGTATTGATTCTTCATGCTTTAGTGTCCTTTTATTTAGTACTCTAGAAGCTTTGCTGACACTTGAATATCCTAGAAAAATTCCTTCATCAGCTTTGGGGTGGAAAACATGAAGTTGATCTTTTCCATTATTGTGTATGAAACATTTGCTTCCAAAAGCATGAAAGTATGAAACATTTGGTTTTCTTCCATTCCAAATTTCATAAGGAGTCTTCTCATGTCTTTTGTTCATGAGAGCTATGTTTTGTGTGTAACAAGCAGTGTTAACTGCTTCTGCCCAATATATTTCAAGTAGTTTAGCTTCACAGATCATAGTCCTCCCAGCTTCTTTGAGCGTTCTATTTCTTCTTTCAGCTACACCATTCTGTTGAGGTGTTCCTGTGGCAGCAAGTTGGTGTAAAACACCATTTTCTTCACAATATTCAATAATCACACTGTGGAGAAATTCAGTTCCTTTATCTAATCTTATCTTCACAACTGAAACTCCTTTCTGATTTTGAAGTCTCTTGAGTAGTTCTGTGAGTCTTTGCTTGGTTTCACTTTTCTTGGTTTGAAAGATTACCCAAGTGTACCTTGAAAAATCATCTACTACCACCAATGTATACTTCTTTCCACTGATAGTAATTGGTGTAATAGGTCCAAATAAATCCATGTGTAGCAACTCTAGATGTCTAGTTGTTGAATGCTGAGATTTGGTCTTGAAACTTGCTTTTGTTTGCTTTCCTTGTTGACAAGCATCACATAAGTTGTCCTTCTTATATGATATTTCTGGTAGTCCAATGACTAACTGCTTCTTAACAAGTTTGTTGATGTCATCAAAATTAAGATGACTCGGTTTCTTGTGCCATAGCCAACTGATTTCTGATTTTGTATGCACAAGCAAACAGGTTTCAGCAACGGCTGTTGTCCAATCTACTACGTACATATTTTCTTTTCTTCTTTCGGCTAGGACAACTTGATAAGCTGATTCGCTGACGACAACACAGAATTCTTTGTCGAAAGTTACTTTGTATCCCATATCACAAAATTGACTTGTGCTGAGTAGATTGTAGTGTAGTCCTTCTATATAAGATACATTCTTGATTTTAAGTCCATTCTTGATTAAGGTGCCATAACCTCTGGTGTATCCAGGTTTGCCTTTACTTCCAAAATTAACCTTTGATCCATCCTTTGCAACAAAATTACTGAGACAGTCTTTACGCTTTGTCATGTGTCTAGAGCAACCACTGTCAAAGTATCATATATCCTGCAATAAAAATTAGAAGTTTTTAGGTAACCAATTCAGCTTTGGGTCCATGGGGGTTGCTTGTCGCATACAACTCGGGAATATATCCTTTTAGGATTCTTCGGATATTATTGCACTTGTTTTCATATATATAAGCCACACTCCTATAGTATCTATGTTTGGACTGTGTCTTATTTATATGATCTCTCGAATCTTTTAGTGAAACTTATTTCCATGTTGCAATCTATTATTAAAGCTAGAGTGATAACCGTCATTCCTTTTGTACGAGGTCCGAATCCTTGAGTGCATCGGAACTTTGCTAAGAATCGAGATTAGTCCTCACTTGAGTCTTGACTCGAAACCTTTGATAGGTTTTATGCGGAATGATTGTTATTATCATTTTTAGCAATAGATGCCGTAAAATTCCAATCATCATCAGTGGGATATAGTCTTCCTTTCCCCCTGAATGCGTGAATCTTTGAATGATTGACATTCTTAGATTTACTATGATTGTAATTTTTCTGGTTCTTGACTTGATTGGTTTTTGTGGACCTGGTAGTTGATTTCCCGATTCGGTTTTCTTGAGATACACCGATTTACCATTTGGTTTCCCTTTGTTGGTAGATCTCGTTGTTTTCTTTGAAAACCGACTTGTCCTATGTGATACTGTTTTTTCTTGGTTCAACAATTTTCTCGCCAGGAAGTTTCTCACTACAAACTTGATACCGATTTTAGTACTAGGTTTGATGACTTTCTTTGTCGGTTCCATCCTTAGAAGATTGTTGTGTATCAAATCCTAAACCAGTTTTGTCTCCATATGGTTTTCCTGATTTGAATCCAGTAATTGAGCTTGATTGAGCAAATGATTCATTCTTTCACTCATCGATGAGACGATCTTTGAATCTTTTCTTTATCGGTTTTAGTCAGTTTCAGTATTTTTAATTCTGACATCAATCTTTCAACTTCAAGAATTAGACTTTCCTTCTCAGCTTTAATTGATTCCTAACCATATTGAATAATTACTATCTGATTCATCAATTCATCAAGTGTTTCTTCTAATTCTTGATTTTTTGGATTGGAGTCAGCAGCCGAAGAACATGCATTTTGCATGGAAATCTGAGCTGAGGAATATTTAGAGTTTGATTCACATACCTCATTTGTATCTTCCATGTGTGCTATTAAGGCTGTGTCATCTGATAGTCTTTCAGTACCAGCTTCATAATCTGATTCATCTCCAGCAAGGAGTGCTCTTCTACCAACTCTTCTTGGTGGCATCTTCATGGTTAGTTTTGGACATTCAGTTTTATAATGTCCAGGTTTCTTGCAGTTGAAACAGAGATATTCATCGTCTTTTCTTTTCTCATGAGTCCTTTTGATAAACTTCTGAGTGACTGGATGTCCACTCTTCATTCTTTGAATTCTGTTCATCATTAGAGCCATTTGTTCTTCCATTTCATCCAATTCATGAAGATTGTTAGATGAGTTTTCTTGAATGTCATTTGATGCTGCTGCAAGTGCTGTGGTTTTTGGTTCTTCCAGAGCTTTGATTATTGCAGCTGTACTTGTAAAATCTTCACTGAATTCATAAGCTTTCAGATCTAATAAGATTTTGAATGAATCCTCTATGTCAAGTCTTCTAGATTCTTCCATAGCAGTGACCTTCATCTTCCAGCACATTGGTAATGCCTTCAAGATTCTTGTGTTGATGACTTTCTTAGAGTATTCAATCTTGAGTAGATCTAATTTATCCATGATAGCACTGAATCTTATTTCCATCTGGTCAATAGTTTCTCCAGATTTCATCTTGAAATTTTCAAACTTTTGTTTTGCAACAGAGATCTTGTTTTCCTTAATTGAATCTGTTCCTTCACAAAAAAGTTGTAGTTTGTCCCACATTTCCTTGGCAGTTGTGCATTCTTTCACCTTCAAGTACATGTTGCTGTCAAGAGTTCTAAGAATAAAGTCCATAGCAATATTTTTGAGATTGTTTCGCTTGCGATCATCACTGGTCCATTCAGATTTGGGCTTTGGAACTCGAATTTGTCTCTCACCATCAGTTTGCATGTGAGTGATCTGGATTGGTCCATCAGTGAGTACATCCATCATTTCATCATGAGTAGCTGATAGAAAGGCCTGCATACGACCTTTATATTCGTCAAATCTGTCCATGTTGCACATAAGCATCTGTCTTGCATATTGATTATTATCCATAGTGAGTGAGTGAAAATTGATTGTTTAACAAGCTGGCCGAGCTTTCAAATGAGAGCAACTAGAGGAGATCTGAGCAATTGATATCTTATCAAAGAAACACTTTGCCGATACCAATTGTTGGTCCCTTGGAAAGGCTAACACAAGTTTAGAGGGGCGGGGGTGAATAAACCTGTCCCTAAAACTAGATTTAAAACAAATTAAGGTTTAGTTAAACTTGTGTGGAGTTAAGCTGACTAAGCCGAGTTTAAGTCAAACCGACTTAAGCTTGAAATCGAGTCAACCGGCAAATGATTAAGTTTTAGCCTTTTCTTGATCTTGTTATTCTCTGTGGCGAGTGTAGTAAATCAATTCGATGAATGTCAGTTTGTGAACTATGAGGTGTATAACAATCAATTATCAAAATGCTGTAAATAAATGCTGAATAAGTAAGTAAGTGCATAAAGTAAATATGACAAGTATTATAGAGGTTCCAGGTGGTGTAATCCTGTACGTCCTCTCTTCCCATGTGGTGCGGAGGAAAATTCCACTAGAACTTCTTGAGGTGAACTGTTACAAAAAGTCCTAAAAATAGTCCTTGGTTAATCCCTAGCGTCACTATCTAAACAGTTGTAGAACAGGTAGAATTGTTGTTCTTCAATTGCTTGAACACTGATCCTTGAAGGGTTGAATTGCCTCTTCACCAGCTACCACCACAAACACAGTTTACCCGACTGCTTGTCACAACTGTCCTTGGCAAAACCTTCCCAGTTTGCTTCACAGTCTAGAACCTTTGATGTAAAATCAAAGTTGGGCTGAGAATCAATAAATTGATTCTTGTTTGTGGTTCTTCAAAGTGTTTGTTTCTTGATAAAATATGTGTAGCTTGAACACTTGAAGAATTTCTAGATATGATCTTGTTATAGCGCTGAGATGATAGTAATTCGAATAAAATGACTAATGCACAAAATTGCTTGATAATACTTGTTAATTCATTGTTTTTATCCTTGGTGAAAAGTCTTCTATTTATAGTGTGAGGTCCAACGTTCATCTGGCTTCAATTCAAATTGTATCAACGTCTCACTTGTAATGGCTATATTTTCTGACCGTTTTGATGTGTCAGTAACTCATCCAATGAAATTGCTTCCTTTATAACGTTCGACTGTACGATCAGTTTGTTGGATGGCAGACTTATAAAACTGAGTTTCCTTATCAAGTTTATACTGAGTTTATTGTTTGTCAGTTTCCTAACTGACTTGGAGCGTTAACTGAGATTTTAATCTTCTTCAAATATCAGTACTCCGGTTTTCATCTGATTATAATTGACTTAATCAGAGTACACCATGACTCATTATCATCTAAGAATTCATTGTCCTTATGATTCTTAGGTCTTCATACAAGATCCATAAAGTCAGTTCAGGTCACCACAATCTTGCCTGAAGTCTAACTTTACAGTCTCAACTTGTAATATTCATAAATGAGTTTGAACCCTCAGTTCTTCCATCTAAAATAACTGAGTCTGTTTCCCTCAGTTCTTCAGTCTTCTATATAAGCCAACCGAGTTTGTAACTCTCAGTGAACTTATCTTCTTCAGTTTTATGCTGGTGTATTCTGAGTCAGTTTCTTTCTTAGTGATTTCCAGTTTTCTAGATGACTTCCGCTTTTTCGATTTCGACACACTAATTATACGATTAGCTTGTCGATGTAACTTATACAAATATCGGACTTCAGTAAAACCTATACATTCATTTCTAGACATCTTTTAGCTTTTCACTATAACAATTTGGCTTGACACTTCATCAATGGGGTTAAGATAATACTTTAAACAAATATGATGAATTATCATCAAAACATAAATTTTATTTCCAACAAATGGAAACAATCATAATCCCTGAAAGATGTCAATGGAGATGGTGTTAATCACCAGGAATAAGTATGGCTTCATAGATGGCACAATAAAAAAGCTAGAAGCAGATTTAGCAGACTTTCATGCTTGGAGGCAGCGTGATACAATTCTGAGATTTTGGATCTTAAACTCTATTGAAAACACCATTGCAACAAGTTTAATGTACTTTTAGAGTGCTCAAGCAGTTTGGAATATTCTTGCTGATAGATTTTCTAATGTTGATGCTTTGAGATTTTCTAATCTACTGGAAGAATTGCATTTAATGAAGCAGGGTATTGATTATGTGAATCAGTATTTCAACAAACTGATGGTTCTTTGGGAGGAAATAAAAAACAATTAGGCATATCCTTATATATTCATGTGATCCAATGATGCATTGTAATGCGATTAATACTCCAATGGATCACATGGAAGAAGAACATGTGATGAAATTTCTGAAAGGTCTTAAGGATGAGTTTGAGCCTATGGTGTCTCATGGTATGTTGATGGTTCCAATCAAATAAATTCATGATGCCTTTGCAATGGACATAAATTTAGAGAGGCAGAAGTTGTATGTGTCCAATATGGCTGAAAATCAGGATTCTAAGATCTTGTAGACTCAAAATAATGGAACGATCCCAAATGAGACAGTCAGCATAGCAATATTTGTTCCTACAAACAACTTTAGGGCAAAATGTTTCGTGCAGTTTCTAAGGATTCAATGGCCACAGAGGAAACTGTTGTAAAAATAATGGCTATCCACTTGGATTTGGATAAAAGAAATCAAATATGGTTGATCATGTAGATGTGAATCAATCAGTAGAAAAAGACTAGGGCTAAAGGTCATCAATTGAACCTGGGTTTCCAAGTCTTACTGCACAACAGTTACAGAAGCTGATTTGTCTGCTGAGTTTTGATTCCACAAGGCATTCTATCAATCTGATTCATGATCATTTTCACCTTTTCAAGGATTAGGTCATCTAAATTTTGTAAAATCTCTCCAATGGATTTTGGACTCTGGTGCCATATATCATATTGTGACTTTTTTAGAATTATTATGTAATCCCAAACCCATACTTAACATGAAGATGGGATTGCCTAATGGTAATAATGTGACTGTAACACATATGGGGATTTAAGGATCAATCCTCAAATAACCTTGCATAAAGTGTTATATATTCTTGGCTTTAGATATAATTTTCTATCCTTACCCTCTTTGATTATTCATTCTCATTGTGCAGTTGTTTTCACTTCTAACAAGTGTGTTTTGTAGGATATCAACGGGTACATGATTGGTTTATTTGTACTGCAAAGAAGATTATATATTCTATTCCAACAACAACAATAGCGATCCATACTTAGTAGTTCTGCATGTGATTATTTAGAGAACAACACTCTATCAGATAGAGTCGATAATAAGAATTCATGGCATTATAGACTATGTCATTGAAAATGTTGGAATTTTCATTGTGGTTATACCGGTGTTTGGAGGTGGATATATGGCTATATAACTGTAATTATGCTAGTGGTTCACGGGGTGGGGGATAAAGTATATGAAGGTTGTATGAACAACACGACGGCGGACTCAAGGCTTGATGAATTAATAGAGTCTTGCTTGCTTTATGTATATTTCAGATGATAAATGTGTTGCTTGGTGCCGCTATTTATATGTGAATTGTTAATGACGATTAGGCTAATTATGACAAGACATAATTATATAGGATATGACATAATTATATATACTTATGACATAATTAATCAAGACAACTATTATGGCGGCTTCACGGGGAGCGGTCATTACATTTAGCTGTTTACTGAGTTCTCTTCGCCATCGTCATGTCTGAGTCTTGATTTCCTAGTTGAGTAGGCTTGGTCCGAGTTATCAAACCTCCATGATGGAGGATGGACTGACCGGCCCCTAGACCATCGGGTCGTGCAGTGAATTGCAGGATGAAGGCTTGATGATCGATGCCTTTTTCCTACTGAGTGACTAAGGTCACAACGATCATAGGCAGGCATGATCATGCCCGGCCCCATCCAGCTTATGGTGAGGCAGACTCGTTGTGCCTAGGACCCTATCCGTACAGGCCCAAAGTGGATACACGGGTTTTTTACGGGTTTGGCGTATCAATGGCCCCCTATTCATGTCTATGTGTTTTCATGAAATGTAAGACATGGAGTAAATTTGTCAGTGGATTGATTCACTTTGCACCGATATGACTTGCTGGGGGAGTGCCTTACAATATCAGTGTTAAGCTCGCGAGCACAGTCCAAGGCTTATGTAGCTTCTGTGGCATGAAGCGACTCGCTGCCAGGGTCATGCTAACTAGATGTAGCCAGGTGCCGTGCTATAAAGCATACGGGCATATAGGTGTCACGCTATAAAGCGGACAGGCTTAAAGGTGGGGCCACACTATGAAGCGGACTGGCCTGACAATACCACGCTATTAAGTGGACGGACTCGTTGTTGCTGAAGAGCAGTTGTGTGTTGGAATTGATATGATTCTTGAGGATCGTAACGGTTGGGAGTGAGATTCTAAGGCCTTCCACTATTTTGTAACCGATGTGGTGGTTGATGTGAAAGGTCAGGAACGCTGATTGGATGAGGTATTGCGGCGGCTGACTTGTAATTAATGCGTTTAAATTTCAAAGTGACGCTTCGATTCATGCTTCCGCCCCCAATTCGCTTATAAAAATGGACTCCCTCAACACTTGAATACTTTTCATAATTTCATCGTTCAGGCGGAAAGAAATTCCAACGTGCTTGAAGTTTCCGACAGGGAGTAAGAAGATATCGACGAGATTAAGAAGATTCCGATGAGACTTTGAGTTTTCCGGCCGATATTCAACTCTTCAACCCTGATTTCCCTCGGTTTCCAGGAATATTCTTGTCACTTTTGTCCGATATCCTTCATTTCCACTGCATTGAACAAGATTTTTAGAGTCAAAACACATTATTTCTGAAGATTTTGACCATGTTCGAGCACATTTTTCACGTTTGTGAGTGCATCAACACTATTTTCATTAGAATCTGCCCTTTTTTGAGTGTTTGTTTTCCCGCTTCTGCAATAAAATGGCCTACATCTTTAACCTATTCACACTTGTCCCTTTTTGACTCACGATTGACAGGTAGGTTATCCTTTAGGCTTTGCCCCCATTTCGGGCCTATAGTTTTAGGGTTTCATCCTTTGCTAATATGAAAAATGATGGGCCAAGGTGTCGAGATGGGCATTTCGAGTTTAGGTGACTAACGTTCCACCTCAACGTTTTTGTTTTTAAGGATGTCCTCATAATCATATACTCAGACTAACGAAGAAACACGGGAGGCTTGCAGATATGGCTTTGGTGAGGAGGTCAATATGAGCACGCATGGGGAATAGGAAATAGGTGCTTATTGGTCCGTTGAAGAGGCATAATTGAGTGAACAAAACATAGTCAGTATGGGAAAGCGTGCCAAGAAACCCAAGAAGAAGGCGTTGAAGCTGTATATGTGGACGGAACCCGTAAGCTTATCCAATAGAAGGATTTTGACAAAATGGTTGGGGCTTGATAGAAAGAGATCCGGTCCCATTCTAACCTTACTTCTGCCCTGACCGCATAGAATATATCCATGAACTACCATCTCATTAGCTTTGGTGGAAAGCACGAGCCCCGCATTTGTGGAAGTGATGAAATTTATTTCATATAAAGATCATCTGGTGGCCGGAATTCAACCCCCTGTTCGATCCTTTTTTAGTCAACCTGTTTATAGAGGTTAAAGCGATGCCTTGCGATCTCACTCTCAGGCGGTGAGAGTCATGGTGGGCTTTATCATTGTGAGTCAGCTATTTGGTGGAGCCGTCTGACGATGCTGGATCTCGTCTAGTAATAATCCGGGCCGTTTAATCTAAGGTAATATGAACGAGGATGGTTTTTTTGGGTGATTTTAGACTGAGCTTGAGAGTCTCTCTCAAGTTGCCTACGTATCCTGTTATGTTTCAGGAATCAAGTCTCCGTAGTTCCTTAGGGTTGTTTATTTAGGGAACGATTTATCCCTTTCCTTGTCCTGCAAGGAGTTATATTATTATTATTATTTATTATTTCCCCTAAGGATTAATACATGTAAATCCCTATGATTTAGGGATAATTATTGACATATTTAAATGACAAGATCAATGTCATTATACCAATGGATTCTTTTCGTGTTTATCTGGTATTATTAAGCATGTGTGCCAAATATGAATAAGGAAGGCTCTGGCCGACCTGTGTCGAGCCCCCCGGGCCATCTCGACATGTCTTTGCATTACCCGGCCTCCACTCTTACCGAGCCGACTTGCGGTGGTAAGTAGAGAGAAAAGCGGTGACCTCCCACGTGGGGTTCAGGTCCGCTTTCTCGGTTAAACTCTAGGGCTCCTGGCCTTTATTAGCTATTAATTCTCTGTCTTCCATTAATGGTTAGCCGATATAAAGATGACACGTGGTGAGGGCTAGTCTGACCCTCGTCATAAGCCCCCCAGATCTGACTGAACCACTCGTTGTGAGGTCGGATCTGTTAGAGGTGTTGTTCGGCCACCGTCATCTAGACTTGTAGAACTTTATAATGGCCTTCTCGCCAGTGGCATAGTTCTTGTTATGACGCTGTCATTCGTGCCCACATCTTCTGAAGTGGAACGGTTTTTGAGAACGTTGCTGCAATTCCTTGTTTAGTGCTTTCTGTGGCTGCTGCTTATGCTTCAACGGCTCCTGCCAAGCTGCCCTAGGTCAATGCTTCTGTGGAGAATCTTACTCATGCTACAGAGTGCAGGCGAACTCAACCCTTAATGCTTCTTAAGTTTTTGAACTTACATTTCATTTATGCCTCGTTGTATTTTTACGAGCCCGACGTGCGTAGCTCGGCTCGGGTCCTTTTGGGGACTTAGGAAGTTTACCTCGCAATCTTTGCGAGAGTCCGTCCTGCAGACTGATTTTATGACGAGTCCGACCTGTGGAGCTCGGCTTTGAGTTCGCTCTACGAACTAAAGAAGTTTGGTCTCTGACGAAATTTTACGGAGGCCGAGCTGAGAGAGTTCATACTTTTGATTGTCGTCTTGACTTGGTGAGTCCGATCTGAGGAGCTCAATCCGATGAGTTTGGCCTGCAAACTTTGTTGAGTCCAACCTGTGGAGTTCTGAAAGTTGATGTCTGTCAAGCAAACTTAAGAAAACTTTTCGGGTCCGGCCTTTGGAGCTGAAGCTTTCGAGTCCGACCTGCGGAGCTCAAACTTTGGAGTCTGTTTTGTAATAATTTGGAGAAAAGCTTCCGATTTTTTCATGTACAATGTTTTAATATATGCAAACTTTTGCAAGTTCTCTTGCCTAATTTTATTTTCAGCACTTACCTGAAGTACTTTGATCCGCCGTGGGGTGTCTTGCCCCTCAGTATGCCATGCATTAACTTATAGTTTTTTGGATGGCATACTTAGTAGCGTGTGTAGATTTTTGCCTCTGGACTTTACTTGTAGAGCTTTGCAATTCGTTTTCTGCCCTGCAGACTTAGAAAGTTTGATTATTACAAACTTTCTATAATGCATCTTAGTTCTGATTGTCTGTCCTGCAGACTTATTGAGTTTGTCCTTAGCAAACTTTTCCGAGTCGACTGCGATTTTGGTTCATCGATCCTGCGACTTATGAAATTTTCTTTGAGTCCGACTGCGGAGCTCAGCTCATCAGTCTTGCTGACTTATGAGATTTTTCTCTGAGTTTTTAAGAATGTTTCTGCAGTTCCTTGGTGCAGACTGAGACTAATCAGGGCTCGGAGAGGACCAAACACGTTGATCTGCAGGTGACCCGATCTGTGGTTACCGTCCTGAATTCCTCTTCAGCTCGGCATTTATACGAGCTTCCTGACGACGTACCTGGGTCACCCTCTATGCGCGAAGGGGTTGATCTTATAGAAGTGGATGCGGATGAGGGGTGGAGGAAGTTGGCCTTCAAAGGAAGAGGCAGGTTATAACTGCTGCTACCCCACAAAGAGGTAGATCCAAACAGAGGAGGCATGAGGCTCATTCGGATGACGATATCGAGGACCTGACCGAGGATAGACCTTCATCGGGTTAAGGGCGCCTGTCTGACCACGACATGGCAGCAGTGGTATCTACTCTTCTTTTTGCTTGACCATCGATTGTGAGAGTTTAAGGAAGGAGAGCACATTGGGGCTAAGCATATTAAACGCCGCCCTATTTCTCAGAGCAATCGACCGGCTCCTTCCTCAGTGAGCAAAATCTCAGTGCCTGCATTGATTGCCCTTTCTCCTATTGTCAAGACATATATGTTTTACGAAATTTCTATAAAAAAAACTTGTATGCTTTCTAGATGTTTGTAGTGCTCTGCCCACTGTACTTTTATTTTGAAATTTATTTTGAGGTTTGAGTACTTACCTAGTACCCTGTGCACCCCCTAGTGTGGCATCCATTACTTATTGTAGTGGATGGCATACTTTGTTTTTGATTTTGAGCTCTGTATACTCTTTATGATTTGGTTTTAGCCTGATTTGCAGACTCGGGAATTTTTTCCATTGTATGCTTTCTGAGTCTGGCCTGTAGTACTCAGTTTTTTGTCCGTCCTGCGGGCTTAATAAATATTGCTGACATATGTTTGCTGAGTCCGAACGGCGGAGCTCGGATGTCAGTTTTAATGATTTGAGCGGAGTCCATTCTTCGGAGCTCGGCTTGTCTGTCTTGCAGACTTATTTTTTTGGAGTCTGTTCAGGCAGACTTAATTATTTGGGCTTTGCTCAGGCAGACTTGACTTTTTGATGTCTGACTTGCAAACTTAGTTTTTGGTCATATCAAAACTCTAGAAGTTAAAAAATTATAGCACATGAATTTTTATATTATTTTTTTGCAACTTACCTTGCCCTTTCCGGTTGTTTTCCTTGCAAATTTTCCGGCTGTCTGTTCATCTGATCTGCTCTTCCAGCCCTTCAGTATGCCACACAATAACATAATAGTTTTTGGATGGCATACTAAATTTAAAGTTTGTCCTTTACTGAACTTTACGAGTCGACTGCGATGCTTAGTTAAAAATTTAGCCTGACCTACAGACTTAGGAAGTTTTTTCTTTACAAACTTTTTGAGTCTGACCTGCATGACTCAGTTAAAACCCCGTCCTGACCTGAGGACTTATGGAGCTTGTGGTATTCAAGCTATCTGAGTCTGACATGCAGAACTCAGTTAAAATTCTAGACAGACCTGCAGACTGAGGAAGTTTGTCTTTTGCAAACTTTCTGAGTATGACCTGACTCAGTTAATACCCTGACCTGGCCTAAGGACTAGGGGAGCTTGTGGTATTCAAGCTATCTCGAGTCGACTCTGAGCCTCGATTAAAATTCTAGCCTGACCTGCAGACTGAGGAAGTTTGTCCTTTGCAAACTTTCTGAGTATGACCTGACTCAGTTAATACCCCGACCTGGCCCGAGGACGTGGGGAGCTTGTGGTATTCAAGCTATCTGAGTCTGACCTATAGGACTCAGTTAAAATTCTAGCCTGACCTCCAGACTGAGGAAGTTTGTCCTTTGTAAACTTTCCGAGTATGACCTGACTCGGTTAATACCCCGACCTGGCCTGAGGACTAGAGGAGCTTGTGGTATTCAAGCTATCTGAGTCTGACCTGCAGGACTCAGTTAAAATTCTAGATGACTGCAGATCGAGGAAGTTTGTCCTTTGCAAACTTTCCGAGTATGACTGACTCGAGTAATACCCGACCTGGCTTTGAGGACTAGGGGAGCTTGTGGTATTCAAGCTATCTCTGAGTCTAACCGACTCAGTTAAAATTCTAGCCTGACCTGTAGACTGAGGAAGCTTGTCCTTTGCAAACTTTCTGAGTATGACCTGACTCAGTTAATACCCCGACCTGGCCTGAGGACTCGGGGAGCTTGTGGTATTCAAGCTATCTCGAGTCGACCAGCCAGACTTCGATTAAAATTCTAGCCTGACTGCAGGTGAGGAAGTTTGTCTTTGCAAACTTTACGAGTATGACTTTGCATGCCTCGGCTCGTCGGTCTTTGGCTTACTTATGAAATTTTCACCGAGAGCCCGGCTTGCGAGCTCGATTAAATCAATCCTGCTGACTTATAATTTTTTTGCCGAGCAGGTTCAGATTTTTCTAACTTCCCGAACTTTATTTGACCGAGCTGGGCCACTTTGTATTGACTTCCCGCATATGGTTTATCGTGTGTTTGTCCTGCAAACTCAATAAAGACCATGCATAATGGAAAACAAAATAATAGTAAGTTAACGTACCGTTTGATTATTGGTGTAATCTGTCAGTGCCGAACTAAAGTCGGTCTTATAGAAGGCTCGCTCGCCGGCGAGTTCCAAACATGATGTCGACCTGAAGTCGGACTTACAGAAGGCTCACCCGAAGGCGAGTTCCAAATACGAGAAAGCTCGTCTCGACTCTTTAGGTTGGGAGAGTTCCAAAAATAAAATAGTTCGATCATTTAAGTCGTAGAAAAACCTGGTAAGAGCTTGTATTTTCGGAGCTCAGATTGGGTGAGCTCGGGTGGTTGGCTCGGACCTTGGAGAGTTGAGGAGGTCGGGAGGTCGGGAGCTCGTACAATGGAGAGTTGAGGAGCTCGGGAGGTCGGCTCGGACCTTGGAGATTTGAGGAGCTCGGGAGGTCGACTCGGACCTTGGAGAGTTGAGGAGCTTGGGAGCTCGGCTCGGACTTTGGAGAGTTGAGGAGCTCAGGAGCTCGGACCATGGAGAGTTGAGGAGCTCGGGAGGTCGGGAGCTCGGACCATGGAGAGTTGAGGAGCTCGGGAGGTCGGCTCGGACCTTGGAGAGTTGAGGAGCTCGGGAGGTCGGCTCAGACTTTGGAGAGTTGAGGAGCTCGGAAGCTCGGACCATAGAGAGTTGAGGAGCTCGGGAGGTCGGACCATGGAGAGTTGAGGAGCTCGGGAGGTCGGCTCGGACCTTGGAGAGTTGAGGAGCTTGGGAGCTCAGACCATGGAGCATGACCTGCAGCTTATTTTGGTTTTACATCCGCAACTCTCGAACGACAATCGGGCATCCAAACGGACTCCGATCGATACGAAATTTGGAGGGCTTGTTCGTCCCTAATTCATCTTCGATCTAACCGGTGGAAATCGCTTTTCAACGGCTCAATCTCTGGTCATTGGCCGCTGATCTGACTGCTTCGTTTTTTGGTGATAGGGCAGCACCAGCAAATTTACGGCGACGATCGGGCCTTTAAACGGACCCCGATCGACATGAAATTTGGAGGGCTTGTTCGTCCCTCCTTCTTATTCGATCTGACCGGTGGAAATCTTGTTTTGACGGTTCAATCTTTGGGAATTGGCCATAGATCGGAATTCTGGCCTTAGATCTATCTGCCGCGTTTTGATGATACAGCGTCAACTTTGCAACAACGATCGGGCACTGAAACGGACTCCGATCGGCATGAAATTTGGAGGGTTTGATCGTACCTCCTTATTCTCTAATCTGAACGGTGGAATTCTTATTCCAACGGTTCAATCTCCATCAATTAGCTCCGGATCTGACTGCGTTTTTGGCATGTTTTTGCCATTAACTTGATCACGAACAACCTCGATCAACTACGGATAGAAGGCCCTCCTTCTAGCGCCAATTGACGATGCTGGATCTCGTCTAGTAATAATCCGGGCCGTTTAATCTAAGGTAATATGAACGAGGGTGGTTTTTTGGGTGATTTTAGACTGAGCTTGAGAGTCTCTCTCAAGTTGCCTACGTATCCTGTTATGTTTCCGGAATCAAGTCTCCATAGTTCCTTAGGGTTGTTTATATAGGGAACGATTTATCCTTTTCCTTGTCCTGCAAGGAATTATATTATTATTATTATTTATTATTTCCCCTAAGGATTAATACATGTAAATCCCTATGATTTAGGGATAATTATTGACATATTTAAATGACAAGATCAATGTCATTATACCAATGGATTCTTTCCGTGTTTATCTGGTATTATTAAGCATGTGTGCCAAATATGAATAAGGAAGGCTCTGGCCGACCTGTGTCGAGCCCCCCGGGCCATCTCGACTGTCTTGCATTACCCGGCCTCCACTCTTTTGAGCCGACTGCGGTGGTAAGTAGAAAACCAAGCGACCTCCCACGTGGGGTTCAGTCCGCTTTCTCAGTTAAACTCTAGGGCTCCTGGCCTTTATTAGCTATTAATTTTCTGTCTTCCATTAATGGTTAGCCGATATAAAGATGACACGTGGCGAGGGCTAGTCCGACCCTCGTCACCGTCCATGGCGGTGCGGTAGCATTTCTTCTCTTTCTCTATGCGCGGATCGGATGGGCAGATTTTGCCTAGGAGGGGGAAGTGAAAATTTTTCACTAACCTTCCTGATAAGGTCTTGTCATAGAACCGACAGTGCAAGCGGGTTGAGTTTCTGGTTGGTTGGCCGCTCCAAAAGTTTCACATGAATTCGACGGTCACGGACGGGCTGAAGAAGATCAATGCCTAGAAGGATGATAAGTCCTTTATTGAAAAGATCAAGAAGATGCTTCGTTTTGTAAAGAAAGCCTATTTCTCAAAAACAGAATTTTATCTTGTGGGCCCGGATTGATGTGGACGAGACCTTTTGTAGGGCGGCCAGGATCCCTGGTCCAAAAATCGGAGATCCATTTGTATCTGTCAAGCCCATGGCATTTGATCGGGATTGGTACGGAGAGTGCCATTTCGGAAAATGCATGCCCTCTTCCTGTAATGTGTGTCAAGGCGATCCTTCAAAATGGGCTTTGGGTAATTACTTTCTGCTTCCTATATTTTGTTAGCATTTTTGCTTATATTTCATTGCCTGCTTGTTTTTCGCCTTTGTACTGATTTGATCGATAATTTGCAGGAGCAATGAATGTGCCAAGAATGCGCAATGAATAGGCGCAAAAGAAAAAACTTGCCGAGGCAGCGCGTTTCAAGAGGCTCCAGGAGGCTGGAGAGGAGAACTTGTCTATTATGGAAATTCAAGTCTTCTCTAAAGCCACACCTTGAAAGGCAAAAGTTATTGAGCTGCCCCCAGTATGGGCATAAAAGCATTAGTATTTGACCCCACTTCTTTGCGGAAAAGAACAAGGACCAGTGTGAGGCCGTACAGTCATGAGTGACCAAACGATCGAGGTCAATTGCCCGGATAGCGGGGAGAAAACCTGTGTTCTAAAAGAAGACCAATACTGGGGTCGGCCAGGGTTCAAAGGCTGCTAATTTCCCTTTTGATAAGTCAAAGGACCTGCCCTCCGGTCGGGGTAAAAGTGCTTCTGATGAGGTCGCCCGGACTATTGAGAAGCCATCAAGTCAAGCCACCAACAGTCGATGCTGAATCTGAATCTTGTCGGCTCTTTTTCAAAATCCAAGGATTAAGAGGCCATGTGGCTAAGCCTAGACTTTAAGAGGCGGATAAATTGCGCTGAGGTGACTATTATGGCTAGTACGATCAGCGACATTCCTGAACTGCGGAACTTGAAGTGGGGCTGTCCGGATGATGTAAGGTCGACGATCAGAAAGGGGATTCTGAACCGGACGGTGATGGCCGATCAGATCAATCCTAAGAGAGGGCTCTTTAGAAAACACCAAGATTTTGTTGGCTTAGCAGGAGTGGTTATAAGCATGTTAAATCCATTTTCCTTACTTGTCTTTTTATGCTTTTATGTTCATGCCACAATCATTCATATATTCTGACCCTTTCATGTTTCAGCTGAGTACCAGGATCACGCAGGCTGATAGGATGATTGCTGAAGTTGAGCGCGAGAGAGATGAAGTCGTTGCCCTTCAACAGAAGTTTGAGGCCACCGCCAATGATGCCAATCGAGAAGTGGGTAAAGCTCAAAGCTGACTTGACGAGTTGGCGAAGAAGACCGCAGAGGACCTAAACGCTGCTCAGGTTAAGAGGGCCAAGCTTCAGACCCTTCATGAGCAAAAGGTTTCTGAGTTCAAGAATGATTTTGAGGATTTCCAGGCCCAAACGAAGAAAGCGAGGGATCTTTGGGAAAAAGAACAAGGGCATGCAGGTTCTCTTCAGAATAAACTTGACGACGCTGGGGTCTAGATGTCGGGTAGACTGGACGCCGCAAGGAAAGAAGGGCCATTGAGTAATTCAGGGCTTCCAATGAGTACAAAAAAAAGGTTGGTGATAAATCACTGAAGAGCTTCGATCAAGGTTTTTACCACATCGCCCAATGCCTCTTAGGTGGGCTCAGAAGGATGTGGCCCCTAGTTTTGGCACGCTGCATGAATGACTTCTCAACGATCAGTATGATCCTAAGGTGAGGACCTTTTATCCAGTGATCCCCTACTCTCACCCCAGAAGGAAAGGGGTGATCTCGTAGTTCTTGGTCTGTGAAGATGCGTTGTTAGGTGCTCCATTTTATTTTCCCATTGAGGCCAAACCTAAACTCAGTGCTCAAGAGATAGTTGTCCATACAACGATAAGGGATGTATGGATTCTCGAGAAGAGAGGAGCCGCGGTGGTCCCCGGACCGCCCGGATCCCACGAGTGAGTCGAAAGTTGGATCTACATTGGATCTCACCTGATCGCCCCATCTATCCTCCTCGAGGAGAGGTTTGGTTTCAAACCCGGTTCGAGCAGGAGGAGTGCGCCATGCTAATGTGCCTTGGATGATCCACATCTCGGGTCGGCGCCGATGAGCACATTGAACTATCCATGTGGTGAGAGCCCTCACGGCCCGAGCACAACGACGCAATTATCGGGCGCTCTCTACCAGGCTAATAGCCCGTCGTCACGAGCCTCCCACCCTGATTCAGAGCTAGTGAGTTGTTCTAACGAGTTGAGGGAAGCTGGGAAGGAGCCATGGATCCCGCCACCTAGGAATGAGGTTAACTTGAGGTCCATGATTGAAGAGGCGACGACTGTGGAGCCCAACTTGCTCCAGGAGCTTCTTCATCCGGCTTTGAACTCGCAAAATGTAAACGATGAAAGCATGCAGCCAGAAGATAATCAGTGATTTTATTCTTCCTTGGGCCTGATGTAATTTTTGTAGCTTTGATCCCGCATTTTGAAAAACAACTCTGTAATAACTTCATTATTTTTTATCCACTTTCGAATGTGTCCGCAGCTTTTTGGCCTTTCGCTTTAATATATGTATTTTGATTTTATGGCAAACCTTCTAAGTCAGTGTTGAGCGCGACCAAATACTCGCTCGCATGTTTGTGGATCTCCTTACTTCGTTTTGGTTCTAAACATTTACTACATAAAAATTTGCCTAAATGTTGAACCCGTCGAACAAGTACTTCCCACACTACAAGAAAACGCATTTAAAGGGACGATGTTTAAAGGGACGACACTGTCGTCCCTTTAAAAAACTTTTATAGGGACGACTTGTCGTCCCTTTAAATAGTGCGGAGAAAAGTCAAACCTTTGGTGAATTTATTTGGGAAACTTTAAAGGGGCGACATTGTCGTCCCAATAAATATTTGATTTTTCCCGCTAATTTTGGGCTAATTTTTTGGCGGGTAAATTCTTTAAAGGGGCGACATTCCGATTTTTGGGACGACAGTGCCGACATGGAATCCACGTGGACTTTTGTGTTTGAAGGGCGACATTGTCGTCCCTTTAAATGTAATTAATTTTTAATCACGTTGTATTATTAAACATTGTGTCATTTTTCATGGAAAATATAATTGTTATTTAAAGGGACGACAACGTCGTCCCTTTAAATAAAATTTTATAAATAAAAATTTTTTTGATAAAGTTTTAATAAAAATATGGATTTTGTTTAAAGGGACGATAATGTAAATCCCTTTAAATGAAATTTTTATAAAAAATTGTTTTTGGTAGAATTTTATTAAAAATATGAATTTTTGTTTAAAGGGAGTTAAGAGTCGGGGTTGGTTATTGAGCGATCAATTTGAATTCGGGGTTAGTTATCGAAGCGATCGATTTGAATATAAGGGTTCGTTATCGGCGAATGAGTTACATCGTATCGTTATCGACCATTGTGATCGTAGTATCGACTATGGTTTGATCGATCGTTATTAGGCGAATGAGTTAAGAGTCGCGGTTCGTTATTGAGCGATCGATTTGAATTTTGAGGTTCGTTATCGAGTAATCGGTTTGAATCTAATGGTTTGTTATCGAGTGAATGAGTTACATCGTTATCGATCATTGTGAGAGTACTATCTACTATGTCTCGATGGATCTTTATCGAGCGAAGGAAAGAGTCGGGATCGTTATTAAAAGATCGATTTGAATCTCGGGGTTCGTTGTCACGTGAATGAGTTAGATCGTTATCGATCATTGTCTCGATGGATCGTTATCGGCGAAGGAGTTAAGAGTATGGGATCGTTATTAAGAGATCGAATTGAATCTCGGGGTTCGTTATCGGCCCGAATGAGTTAGATCGTTATCGATCATGGTGATAGTACTATCTACTATGGCTCGATGGATCGTTATCTGTGAAGGAGTTAAGAGTCGAGGATCGTTATTAAGAAATCGATTTGAATCTCGGGGATCGTTATCGAGCGAATGAGTTAGATCGTTATCGATCATTGTGATAGTACTATCTACTATGGCTCGATGGATCGAAATCGGAGCGATCGATTTGAATCTTGGGATTCGATATCGAAATTAATGAGTTAGATCTTTATCGATCATTGTCTCGATGGATCTTTATCGAGCGAAGGAGTTAAGAGTCGGGATCGTTATTAAGAGATCGATTTGAATCTCGGGGTTCGTTATCACGTGAATGAGTTAGATCGTTATCGATCATTGTGATAGTAGTATCTACTATGCCTCGATCGGCGAATGAGTTAACATTCGTGGTTCATTATCGGCGATCAATTTGAATCTCGAGGTTCGTTATCGAGCAATCGATTTGAATCTAAGGGTTCGTTATCGATCGAATGAGTTAGATCGTTATCACGTGAATGAGTTAGTCGTAGTATTATCTGCTATAGATCGTCAGTTCATTATCGGCGTTTGTTTTGATGTCAATCTCGAGATCGAAATCGATTAAGCGATTTCAATCCCGAGCCTCGTTATTTAGTATTAAAACCGAGACTCGTTATTTAGTTTTAAAACCCGAGCCTCGTTAATTACTTTAAGAACCTGAGGCTCGTTAATTATTTAAAACCCGAGCCTCGTTAATAAGTTTTAAAACCCGAGGCTCGTTATTTAGTTTTAAAATTAAAAAAATAAAAAATAAAACCTTTAATGGGACGACAGTGTCGTCCCTTAAAATAAATGTCATCCCTTTAAAGATTGACCTAAATTAAAATAGGTCGTCTTCTTTTCTTCTTCTTCATTCGCATAAACAGAGCCCCTGCAAATTTTCCCGCCCCCCTCCCGGCCTCCTCTCTTTCTCCTCCTCCTCTCCTCCTCTCTCCTCCTCCTTTGAGCCGGCCCGGACCTCCACCTGCTTCAACCGCCGCTCCAGCTCATAGCACAACAACCGGGCCGGACCATTTCTCGATTCGAGCTAGGTAATTACGGTAGAATTCTTAACCTAATGTTCATTATGTTCATTCTTATATGATTAAATACTCACTTTTTCTGTGACTTTTGCTTGAAATGTGTATACTAAATAAAAGAATTTAAATAACAAATAATTTCGGGAAGAAGCTAGCATCCAAATGATATGGCTTTTTGTGCAACATTGAGTTTGATGAAACTTTCTTGCTTTTATACCATTTAATTTTACAACCTTGTTTTGGAATCAGAAAGCTAAAATTCCGAGGGCATGTTTAGATCTACTGGCTAGATGTTATAGAGCTACGAACTTTGGAATGTTGCTATATGCCACAAGGGTGAACTTGTATTTGTTATTTAAATTCTTTTATTTAGTATACACATGACCATAAAATTTGTGATGTTGGAATGAACACACTTTTTTTCATTTGTTTCGTATGAGCTTTGTGCCAAGTCGCTTACTGTGCCAACATAATGCAAAGTAGGTTTTGCATTTCTTGTATAGGTTATAAGTATTGGTGGTCTGTTCAATGCTAGATGGTTAATGGGTGTAGTGAATCGTTTATTGTAGTGATTTTATTAACAAAGGATGAGGAGAAGACTTGGATAAGAGTAAATATGTATAGTGACCTGTTTATTAAAGCCTTTTCATATTGCTTTACTTTAGGATTCCTCCACTTTTTCACCGTAGTATCTCACAAAATCCCAATTCCCCCATCCCCTTTCTTATTTGCAGAATTCAGAGCATCCATAGCTTCAACTGAAGGATGCAGGTTCTTAGATCTAAACGAATTAGATCTACGCGCAGCGGATGGATCACGATTTATATATCAAAACACATAATTAAAAGGACTTAAACTACTACAAGGGGGTTAAAATCATGTTACCAATAACGGGAAGAGAAGCCTTGATCTTCCGATGTGTTCTCCAAACGGCGGTTGGTGGACACCCTTCTTGATACACGAACCTCCTTGATATGCAACACTAAGAAAAACTCCAAGTTTTTCTTCTTCTAGAACCCAAGACAAGAAAACTAATTTTTCTCTCTATTTTGTGGCTAGGGTCGAAATTTTCAATATCAATTTCCCTTGGAATAACTCTCCTTTTATAGGAGAGTAAATCCTTGGCCTCCAAGTATTAACTATTTAAATAATTAATTAATTAATCAAAATAAAAGGATATTTTTCTTAATGACTAATTGTGACAAGCATTGACCAATAGGAAATCAAATAACAAGTCATCCAACCAATCATGTAACAAGAATATCTTTTATTTTCCACATCACAAAACTAATAATTCTTGTGATAATTAATAGATTGAGGCGCCACATTAGGGTTAAAAGCCCACATAAAATGTCTTTTATGTGTATTATATTATTTAGCCAACTAAATAATATCCATGCATATCAATTAATCAGCCCAGCCAATTAATTATCACTGAGGCCCGAAGTAACAAGATTATTAGTCTGAATTACAGAAGCCACATCGGGGACCATGGACCTATAACCGGTAGCTCAATAAATAATTATTCATTGAGCGAATAAGTACATTAATTATTAATTCGGGATTACGCCACCATAAACCCGAATCGAACTCTACCGATTATAGATGTATACTTATACTCAACCCATAGAGTGAATAAGCGTCCATTGATATAATCACTACATACGGATTAACCCTCCATAGATCATCCCCATTCTCGGTGGGAAGTCTCCGTGAACCCGACTCATAATATCTTATCCTTATTTACCATCAACCTCCTGATGATCAATTAGTACACATATCTGACTAGTAGCTAATTAGTCAAATGTGAACTCCCGGGATCGATCTCTTTCTTAGGGCTAACAAATAAGGGGACTGTCTCTCTACTTCCCGCAGGAAAGAATGGATTCCATGTCTGTGAAAATCAGAACTACTCACTCATCTGGAGATAGTGCCAATGAGAAGTGGCTTGGAACACATATTTAAGTGAACCGTAACTAACACATCAAACACTATCCCGGGACAAGCCGCACCCTGTGATCACCTCGGGATTAAGGTTGATCCATATATGATCATCTAATGATTTAATAAGATTCCTCGATTACGGAATTATACCAAGAAATTCAGATTAAATCGGTCCAGCCCTATATGAATGCCATCATATATAAATGCCCCACGTAGGTACCCTCTACCGACAGTCCGGATAAGACTATCACACCCTAAGGTGTTCAGGAGCATTATTGGTGTTTTAATCAAGAGACCCTAAACTCGATTAAGTTCACCACGGATGACGATTTAAGTATATCACCACCAACTCAATCCTCACGTGCATGCCATGCCTTTGAGTTAAGCGATTACATCTTGATATACTTAGGGTTTGCGGCGATGTATTACTTACAAGCACAAAGCAAGTAATAAGGTGAGATAAATTCTGTCATCCATTATCGAAAACAATTACACAAATTGTCTTTCGGGCACTACACCTAACATCAACCGCCGCTCCAGCTCATAGCACAACAACCGGGCCGGACCATTTCTCGATTCCAGCCGCCCCTCTCGATTCCGTTTTGCAGAGAAGAAAGCTACTTCAGGTTAGTGTAGTTAGGGGTCCTACTGCAAACCCCAATAGTTAGGGGCATATGGAAAACCCCGTTGTGTTTGTATCTCAAGTATGTCGTGTATATATATATATATAATTTTTTTTTGCAGATTTAAGTATATATATATATATATATATATATATATATATATATATATATATATATATATATATGGTGAAATTTCAATTTATATATATGGTATAGTTTGGTGATTTTTGCTTGAAATGTTTGATGATTTAGGCTAGAAACCGGAGTTTGGGTTATTGTTCGTTGATTTTGGATTGAAATTGATTGTTATTTTTGGCAAGAAACCGGAGTTTGGGTTATGGTTTGTTGATTTTGGATTAAAATGAATTGTTATTTTAGGCTAGAAACCGGAGTTTGACTTATTGTTTGTTGATTTTGGAAAATTAAGGTTAATGTTTTGATGATTTTAGTGTAGAAATCGGAGTTTAGGCTAGTTATTTGATTTGGGATTGAAAAGGTTTACAAGTATGTGCTTATTGATAAGCATAACATACAAAAGGTCCTCAAAGGGTGTTGTTCCTACCCAAATGGAAAATTGGTACTGGGTGGTCTTTGTGATCAAAGACCATCGATTAGTTATTATGAGCGTCGAACTTTTGACCCTGTGTTTCATAGTACGTTGATAACGTGACATACATACCCGAACGCCTTAATAGGTTGGAAAAATGATATGTTAAATGGATTAACATCATGTAACTTGTAAGTTGATATATTATTGTTATGCCACAAGAATTGAAACCATATTTTATGATTACACTATGCACATGTACTTGTGTAAATTTATATTTCATGATCCAAGTTATAGTATCACTTTTCTCATGTGTATCTTAGTATACTGTAAATTGTGATCCAAGTTATATTTGTATAATTGTGTATCATGTTAAGACAAGTGAAACCTTGGAACCATTCTACATGAGTGCAAATGATGTGGAAACAGATGTTGATGAAACCGATGAAAACGATGAAAACGATCTCGATGAAAATGAAAATGAAGTTAACAACGATTATGATTCAACGGATTCGATGATGATAACAAGCTGGATAGATGATGACATATACGACTCGATCCCACCAAACTTTCCAAGTGATGATGAATGATGCTATAAATCTAATATTATTTTAGTAAGTTTATTCAAATATACTTGGATTTAAGAATTATATAATACTAGTGCTTTACTTATCCTGCATCAACATAAATGTGTTCTTTGTATTAGTTTTTTATTACATTCCATTCAAATACTTGATCATATAGGTGAATGGCTTGTGCGGGGATCAAAGGTGGTTCTCAACCACCGCACGAGCATCCATTTAGGATACCGGGACATTGCGAGGACGGTAATTAATTAACTTTCATTTTTTTCCCAGTATGTTTACTTTTTATTTCGTTGAGTTAACATTGACATCGATACTACAGATCCTATACCTGATAATGAGCATGAGGATTTAATACCACCGCCTCCATCCCAGAAAAAGAAGCAGGGTCAACGTGGACCTGCAAAAGGTGTGACAGTCCAAGCCCTCAAGAGAAAGTTAGGGGGCTTGATTCCTCTGATATGGGATCCTAGATTTCCCAACGTTCAAAAGACATTGGGGAGATATGCCAAGGATTTTGAATCTGAGACAGGGAAAGTGATGAGGTCTCATGTTCCCTGTTACATCCCCAACTGGCGAAAGGTGGAAAATCGGAATAAACAATTGATTTGGGAAGAACTTCGGGTACTTATCTAATCAAATTGTTAACACTTTCAAATTGTAAGTTTCATTATATTAAATTAGAAACCAATCGTCTCATTTATTGTCTTTTCAGGCATCGTTCCAACCCCTTGAGGACATTCACTACGATGCCGTGATGAAGAGCGCCGTACTTTATTCGAAAAATGGAAGGGTAGACTAAGGCGTCTTTGTAGATAAACACAACATGAATGAGTTGCCGGGGCCTTGTCCCCGACCAAGGGATGTGTTTTCACGACAAGATTGGGAAGTGTTTCTCTGCCACCTTATCTGCTTTTTTCAAGGTAAAGTTTTTATTCCATTACATGTGTTACGTAGATTCGATTATTATTATTATTTATTCTTTGCTTATTAATAATACAAAAGTACAATCTTTTTCCGAAAAAGATCGATCAAAATAAAAGAATCGCTCCGAACTAAATATATAGGCCATGAGAATGACGCCTATGGCCGTAGTTCGATGGGATAAGTTAAGAAGTATAAGTATCGACAAATAAATCCGTATAACTTCATTTTTTTGAATTTTCATAACTAATACTTTTGTTTTTTTCCAAGGGTAATGTGACTCTGCATGAAGATCCTATGGGGCAGGATCCTATCCATGTATGGGCGATCAAACATAAGAATCTTGACGGTTCATTTATCAACAATGAAGCGGAGGTGCTACGTATGTGATATACATTGTATATATTTCAATTCAATACGGTCTCATATTCCTTATCCTAAGTGCCAATGATATATCTTTGTGTTTAGAGAGGTTGGAGGGTGGCGTAATAGAGATTGCACCAGCTCGACCGTTGACTTTTCAAGATGAGGAGGCAATCTTTCATGCCGCCTTAGGAACTAGGCGGGATTATTTGATTGGCCTTGGCCCTACGCAATCTTCCTCCATGTCCCATTCATCACAATCGTCCCAGTCTACAGCATCAACTTCTTCCTACCAACAATTGCATACGGATATGGAATATCTTAAAAAGTCTCATTCTAAGTTGGAGAAGAGAGCCCAAAAGCAAGACAGTCTTATCAAATTGTTGGTGGATAATCTTAAAACTCTTCAACCGAATATCCAAATACAGGTTAGTTCATCCTCTTCCGATGATGATGAAGGGAAGACGAGCACGATGTTGATCTTGACGATGATGAGTAGATACATTTATTACTTTTGGATACATTTAATACTTTTGGATACTTTTTACTTTCATACATATCTTATGTAACATTTTTTTTTTGTTTGAATCCTTTTTTTTTGTTTGAATCCCCTTTTTTATTTTTGGTTTGAATCCCCTTTTTTTTTTGGTTTGCATTAATATTGATTGGATTGGATTAATTTTTTAGCATGGGAGGCCATGCAAAAACAAAAAAAAAAAATTTTAAAAACATTTAAAGGGACGACATTGTCGTCCCTACAAACAAATATCGTCCCTTTTAATATTTTTAATCAGAATCATTTCATTTAATTTTTTTTATAAAAAAAATTAAAATATCTTTTAAGGGACGACATTGTCGTCCCTAAAGACAAAAGTCGTCCCTTTTAATCATTTTTTTAATCTGAATCATTTCATTTAATTTTTTATAAAATGAAATTAAAAAACTTTAAGGGGCGACAATGTAAATCCCAACTAACAAATTTCATAATTTTTTATATCAAAATCATTTAATTTCATTTTTTTATAAAAAAAATTTGCACTTATTTTATGGGACGACATTGTCGTCCCAAAAAAGATTGCCATGTCAGCAGTTGACTTTTCATAAGAGATTTCGTGCCACGTCATCAGTACCTTTATAGGGACGACAATGTCGTCTCTTCAAACATGCCACTTGTTTAACGGGACGAAATTGAAGGAACGACGTTTTTGGGACGACTTGGCGTCCCAAAAAATATTTAAAGGTACGACAAGTGCTTTAAAGGGACGACAAATTGTCGTCCCTTAAAACTAGTGCCCGTATATAGCGGCCCCTTTGTTTTTGACAAGGTCGAAGGCGTTTAGGCGCAAGCTTGTTGAAAATAATCTTCGACCACTGTATTTTTTGCAAAAAATAACTCAAGCATGAAAGTGATCAAAGATTAAATTGTTGAAGCTGTCCTTAAACCCGGCCGTGTTGGACCGGATACGAACGGGTCGGGTCATTTCTACTACGTCTTTATGTTTATACATATAATAAATGACTTTTATGTAATTAGCTATATTATTCGTTTAATGGACCAATTGCGATGTTGTAAATATGTTAAAGTTCCTGGTGTCAAACCGTGATAGAGAAATCATAATAGTGATTATGGTTCATGAGATCTCGTCTCACGTTAAATGGTTTGATACTTAAATGTCTCTAGTCGTATAAGTAAATATCCGAAAGGGTCTTATTTTAAGAAATGTCTAGCTCTCATGAATCTTTGCATAGTGGGAGTGAATGGTTACTTCGAGAGAGCATGATATCAGGATTATAAGATACGGTCGTTAATGTATGACACTCGAGATACGATTGTATGAATATTATAATAGCGATAGGATTCTATTTACACAGTAACCGTTTCACATGAAAGGTTGTAGTTATAGCACTTGACTCTTTCCGATGAATGGGGGGTCATGACGTGTTTCTAGACGCTGATCATGATCGTTAGGTGTGAATAACTAGCCAAAATTAATTTATGGTTATGACCAACATATTTGGAAATCTATCGGGTCACACACATATGAATAGCTAGCCGAAATTAATTTATGGTTATAGCGATAACCGGATGAGGATTTATTTAAGCATACTACACACATATGAATAACTAGACGGAATTAATTTAGGGTTACAACGATTACCGGATGAGGATTTATTTATGCATACTATAAAGTGTTAGATTGGAAATTAATATTGCGGTATTTATTTATTATATTATTTATAGTATTATATTATTATGTAGTAATATTTGATATTAATATATATATATATATATATATATATATATATATATATATATATGCATGTGCACATGTGTAATAGATATATATTTAGTAGTATAAAATACAATATAGATATATTTAATATTAGATATGAATAAATATCTTGGAAAGTATATAATATGTGAAATTTTAAAATACAACCGTTGTAGGAAGGTTTTACCAAGTAGCATACATTACAACCACTCATTTCTAACCTCTCACACACGATAAAAGTGTATTATGTGAAAGAGAGTAAAAATGAGAGGCTCTAATGTATGTCACTTGGTATGACCTTCCTACAACCATTTCACCATAAAATATCTCTTATAATATAAGGTATTAAATATAAAATGAGATTAAAAAAATACTTAACAAGATAATCAATCAAATATCTAATTGATTTATTAAATCATTATTCTATTAGGAAACTAGTTTCTTGTTCCCCACTCCACTCCAAGTTATAACTGGCACCCTACTCACCTATAAAGGGGAAGTTGTGCCAAGCTCTTTTGTATCACAATATTTGTTATTTAAATACAATAAAAGAGAGAAGTTCTTGAGAATGTTTTGTGGGAAGAAGAAAAGATGACCTAGCAATATACTTTTACCGGTAGCAATCTTTCGAGGATTCCGACGGTTATTCGTGTAGATTATCGCTAGAGGCTGGACACTTGGACGGCTAGGTGCTTGGACCATCAACAGTAGATAAAACATCGATCTATTTTAGATCTATCGGGTATGCATCTTTATCTACATTTATATTTGTTTATTGCTTTAACGGAGTCGATCATTGTTACAAGAAAATCAAAATTTTAAATTCCGTTGCGTTCCCGCATTGATTTCCTAATAGTGTTATCAAGCGGTCTTCGATATTAAGCAATAAGAATTAATAAATTTGCAAATTAAATTTCTACATGCATGATATAGATTTGTGAAACGAAAAAAAATTAATCGGCGGCTTGGGGTGCTCGGTCCATTGGTGTCGACACCCTCACCGGAAATACGCCGCCGGCGTCAGCTGCCCTCGGGCAATCGGTGTCGGCTGGTGCTTTGTTAGGAAGATTATGTTTTGATGATGGCCATACTAGCTGTTTTAGCAAGCCTGAAATAAATTAAAAATATCTGTGTAAGTCTTTACTTAGAGTCTAACATGTTGTATAAGTTGAGTCAGACAAGTATTGTACTAGTTGTTAGGATGGATAACTGAAACAGATATTCAGCTAAATGAAGACAACCAAGTACCAGCAGATAAGCAAGAAGACTTATGGACTGACTTATAACCAGTGAAGTCTGATAAGTCTAAGTTTCTTTACAAGTGATGACATTCAATGATAAATATGGTGTACACTGATCTCACACAATTTTAAGGATCAATGAAGTACAAGTTATTGGAAAATCAAAAGAATCAAAGAAAGCTGTAAACTGTCTATGTAAATTGCCTACCGGCTAAGTAAAGGAAAATCAGTGAAGGAAGCACTAAACGGCTAAGTAAGAAGAAACTCTTAACCGGTTAGGTAGCAGCCAAGTGAAGGAACAGCTAAGTAATCGGAATTTATTCAAAACGTGGAAAATAAGGAAGATTCAGAAGATCAAGCATTAAATGCATAATCAGTCCATGACGGATTTCAAGATGAATATTTAAGGAAAATCCAGATCACAGAAATCAAGGAGAATACAATCAATGGGGAACCAAGAATCAAAACAATCATTCTTCCCCACATTAAATAGCCAACGGACAGAAATTCAAATCAAGGATTATCAAGGCTATAAGTAGAAGGCATTGACAGACAAGAAAAAAAAGTAGTAGTAGTGAAAAAGAACGGTTGTAATATACAAAAAGAGCAGAAACTCTTTCAATTTGAAAATCCTTCTCTTTGAACTTACAAAGACACATCTAGAGATCAACTCAGCAATCAGAGCTACAAATACACATCAAATATTGAGATTGATCAACTACTTTGTGAATTCAATTCACATCCCAGTCAAGCAACTGAATCAAATCCATCTGAGAAGGAGTTGTGTTTGTGATATCTACTGAAGGATTTGTTCTCAAGGAGCAGTGTTGTAGACTAAGTCACTGAAGATTTTGTAGCCAGGAAGTGATAGTCTTGATGATTGTGAAGCTTGTGTAGCCAAGGAAAATCTAACTATTGTATTGGTGAAAGACAATAGTGAATTCCTCCAATCATCACATGAGAAGAATGGATTAAGGGATTACACCACCCTGAACCACTATAAACTTTTGTGTCTATTTACTTTCTGCATTTTACGTACAACACTTTATTTTATTGCATGCCATATCTATGTTTGCATAACCTATTTTGAAATGGTATTAAAAGAAGGGACTTATCCGCTGCCCAAAAGCTTTTAAAACAAGAAAAGTTTTTGAAACTCCAGTATAGTCATACCCTCCCTCTCACTAGAATTTTACCTTTATCTGGGACCAACAATTGGTATCAGAGCAGTGTTCCTAGTATCAGAACCTGTTCAGATCTGATTTGTGGTAACAAGGAGATCACATATTTTCAAAGTAGTTTTTAAATCTGTGTTTTACAAATATATCTTTTATCAGTGACTACTATGAATTCTTCTAACTTCGTGTCTAAAGTACCTGTGTTCAATGTAAACAATTTTGATGAATATAAAATAAGAATGTTGTCTCACCTTGCAGCAACACATGAAGAGATTCTAGATGTTATCAATGATGGACCAATCACAATAGACAAAATCAAGAAAGATTGGACCAATGGTGACATAAGGAGAGAAAATCTTGACTATGTTGCCAAAGATACAATCTTGAAGACTGTGGACAGGAATATGTTCATGAGGGTCAAGGAATGAAAGACATCAAATGAGATGTGGGACAAGCTAGCACTCATCAATGAAGGATCTGAAGAAATCAAAGAAAACAAATTATCTATTTCTAAACAGAAATTTGAGAGCTTAAAGATGAAGAATGGTGAATCCATTGACCAAATGGATAACAGATTTCCAAATGGTGAATCCAGTGAGCTACAACAACTTGGCCAAAAATATTCTCAAAAAGAAATCTACTTGAAGATCTTGAGAAACCTACCAGAGAGATGGAGAATCATCTCATCTATACTCAAAAGAACAATAGATCTTGAGAAAACTGACACATTAACTCTTGTGTCTCAGTTAAAAGCTCATGAATTTAAGCTTAACAATGAGGACAGTGCACCAGCGGAGTTACATAAGGCCAGTGCACTGGTTGCACCCCAGCAAAGCAAAGCAGCTGATACAACCAGCAAGGAGACACGGGAACTCAAAGAACAAATTGCCTTGCTGATCAAGTGTTTTGACAGGTTTATCAAGAAACAATCCAAGGGAAGTTCATCATCAACCAAGAAGTCTACCACAAGCAAATACAGGAAGAAAAAGGATGAGGAATACATATGTTTCAATTGCAAGAAGAAAGGACATTTCAAGGTTGACTGTCCTGAAGAGAAAGAAATGAAGGAAGAACAGAAGAAGTACAAATCCTCTCATAGAAGAAAAAGAAAAAAAAGGCATTAAAAGCTGAAACCAGTAGTGAAAAGGACGATGACTCATCTGACAATGACTCAGCTGATGGAGAATCCACCAGCTCAGACAATGAGAAAGCTTGTCTTTGTGTTATGGCAAAAGAATTTGAAGATACAGAGGTAATATCGAGTTCATGCTCTTCTAAGGCATCCACCTCTGACACTGCACTATCTTCTATTTCTCAATTAGATTCTGCAAATCTAATCCACAATCTCTTGAACATATTTGAAGATATTCAAACAAATCATGAAAATATAGAACAAGAATCTGAGAATCTAGAGAAAGAAAATAAAAGATTGAAAGAAGAACTGGATAAGTTAAAATCTGAATCAACAAGTAAGGAAGTACACTTAGCAAGTCAACATGTAACAGATGATCACTCATCTAGTGTTGACAGACCGGCTAAGAGGACCTCCCTACCAGTTAAGAACACAAATGCACCACCTAATGCACCAGCTTGCAAACCTCTAAAAAGGTTTGGATCCAGATCTGGTATTGGCTACAATAGTCAATATGAGGGTAGAAACAATGGATAATCCAAATCTGAACTGAGGACCAAAACTGGACAAAAATTCAAAAAAAGGAAATACCATGGTTTCCACTACACATCCTGGACCAGTGAAGCCAAAGACAAGTGAAGTAAAACAGCATACTAAATCATCTTTTCAACCTAATAAAAGCAAAGGCCTACTGAAAGGTAAGGGGAGACTTTACCCTTCAGAGGATGATTGGAATGTTGCACCCTTAAAATACAAGAAGAAACCATTTCACACCATGCAACTTGTGTTTAAGAAAAGCCAACCCAGGCATGGTCCTGGACTCAAGGAACAATATGAAAATAGGTTCCTCCTGCATATTGAAGAGTGAAAAAGGATGCAAATGCACCAAAAAGTAGAGAAGAGTATCCGAATAATAAATCTACAAGAAATTATTCTGCAATGCCTTACATGTATGAAGTTGATGATTTCAACTATTCAACTTGGAATGAGAGTCATGATTGCTAACAGGTATGGACCCAAACGGTGTTGTGTACCTAAACTTGGTTAATTTGTTTCGCATGATGTCTGGTACATAGACAGTGGATGTTCCAGACACATGATAGGAAAGAAAGGATGGTTGAATGACTTTAAAGCCTTTGATGGACCTAAAGTTAAATTTGGAGGAATAGAAAACCCCGGTAAAATTAAGGGGGAAGGCACTATATTCCAGAACAACTTGAACATTCAAAATGTGGCTTATGTCATAGGATCGAACTTCAAACTTCAAAGCATCAGTCAGTTCTGTGACAAAGGATACAATGTGCATTTCAACAAATAAGGATGCAAAGTGATCTACAATCAATCCAACACAGTTGTATTTGCGGGAAAGAGGGAAGACAACATGTATGTTGTAGGTTGGAAGACAGCAAAAGCAAAGACTTGCATACTTGTCAAGAATAAGAAATCAACCAGTTGGATCTGGCACAGAAGACTTAATCATCTGAATTTCAAGACAATCACCATCTATCAAAGAACAAACTAGTTGAAGGTCTTCCAGTCATCTCATTCAAGAAAGAGAGCCTTTGTGATGCATGTCAAAAAAGAAAGCAGATCAAGAGTTCTTTCAAGTAAAAACCACAACAATCAACAACAAGGATTTTGCACCTCTTGCACATGGTTCTTTTTGGACCAATTACACCTGTGAGTGTAAGCAGAAAGAAGTATACCTTGGTTGTGGTTGATGACTTCTCAAAGTTCACATGGACTATCTTCAAAAACAGAAGAAAGAAACTCTCAAGAAACTCCCAGATCTACTAAGAATAATTAAGAATGAAAAATAGTTGAAGATCATCAAAATAAGATCAGACAGAGGAACAAAATTCTGAATTAAAGTGATCAGATCTTATTGTGAAGAGAATGGCGTACTACATCAACTATCAGCAGTAGGGACTCTACAACGAGATGGTGTAGCAGAAAGAAAAAACAGAACACTCAAGGAAGCTGTGAGAACCATGATTGCAGAAGCATGCTTACCAAAAATATTTTGGGTTGAAGCAACAAATACAACATGCTATACTCAAAACAGATCCACCATCAACAAATATCATGGAAAAACCACCTATCGGATATGGAATGGGAGAAAACCCAATATTTCATACTTACATATGTTTGGATCAAAATGTTTTGTTTTGAACAGGAATCAACTGCACACTTTTGATGAAAAAGCTGATGAAGCAATCTTCATAGGATAATCAGACACCAGTCAAGCTTTTAGAGTGATCAACAAAAGAACATTGGTGATTGAAGAATCAATTCATTTAGTTTTTGAATGAACCAAACACCAATGGTGAAAGCTTACAAGTATTTAAAGAAGAAGTTGTACAAAGACAAGTCTATATGAATACCACAATACTAGCTACAATCCTAGAGCATACCTTTAACAATCATGATGAAGCACAAGCAAATACCACAGCAGAGGCATCAACAAAAGATCATGAAGTTGATGCACAAACAGAAATGGTGGAAGAACCAGATCAAGAACACTTACAACCTGATCTGAACTGGCTTAGAGACCTTCCTGAAGATCAAGCCATTAGAGATGTTCATACATGAGTAAGAACCAGAAGAGAAATAGAAAGTATGCTAACTTGTTTTCTATCACATGTGGAACCAGACAATAGACGATGCATTCCAAGATGGTGATTATATTACTGCCATGCAAGAAGAGCTCAATGAATTTGAAAGAAATAAAGTTTGGGAACTTGTTCACAGAGCAGACATGGCAAACATCATTGGGACAAAATGGGTATTCAGAAATAAGATGGATGAACAAGGAACTGTAGTTAGAAACAAGGCAAGGCTAGTTGGAAAAGGATATTCTCAAACAGAAGGAATAGATTATGATGAAACTTTTACACCAGTAGCTAGATTAGAGGCTATCAGACTCTTCCTTGCTTTTGCAGCACATAAAAACTTCAAAGTATAGCAAATGGATGTCAAAAGTGAGTTTCTGAATGGACTTTCGGAAGAAAAAGTATATGTGGAACAACCCCATATTTTCCAACACAAAGGAAAAGAAGACAAAGTGTACAATCTCAAAAAGGCACTATATAGACTCAAACAGGAACCTAGAGCCTGGTATGAGACATTATCTCAGTTCTTAATCAACAATGGATTCAGCAAAGAAACCATTGACAAGACTCTTTTCAAGCTTGAAGATGAAACAAGCACATTACTTGTTCAGATTTATGTAGATGACATCATCTTAGGATCAGAAAATGAAAAACTGTGTGAAAAGTTTTCAAATCTGATGAAAAGAAAATTTCAAATGAGTATGATGGGAGAACTCCATTATTTTCTTGGTTTACAAGTAAAACAAATAGAAGATGGCATCTTTATCAATCAAGCCAAGTATACAAAGGACTTGATACATAAATATGTTATGGACACAAGTGACACATCAGATACACCAATATGTGCAAGAGATATTATTGGGAAGGATCAAAATTGAAAAGATGTTGATCAAAAGCTATATAGTGGGATTATTGGATCTCTACTCTACCTGACTGCAAACAGACCTAGTATAGCATTTGCAGTAGGAGTATGTGCAAGATTCCAAGCTCAACCAAAGGAATCTCACTTGCTAGCAGCCAGGAGAATCATCAAATATCTGAATAACACTATCATTGTAGGAATTTGGTATTTAAAATATGGAGGATTCAAATTAATATTCTATTCAGATTCATATTATGATGGATGCAAGATTGATAGAAAAAACACTTTAGGAACTTGTTAGATGCTAGGAACCGAATTGGGAATGATTTAAATTGATTATGTTATAAGGAGCAGCTAACTGGAGTAATCAGTTGAGTGACTTCACCGGCTAACTGAACCTTTTCCATTTTGAGCACGCTCACTTGGTAGGAAAGGTACTGGTAACCAGCGAAGTTCACTTCACTGATTGTTTGGAACAGTTTTGTACAGCAGCTCAGTGAAGAAGTCTCTACACAAGCTGAGTGACCAGCCAAGTCACTTCACTGCTATATGCTATGAAGAGAACATAGAAGTAATGTGTCAACAAAATCAGTTTTACACATGTGGAAAATTGGAGTATTTATGGAGAATTATTTTATGGAAGATTACCCACATGGAGACCAGTTTACAATCGTGGAGGTTATTTTTTAAGTGATGGAATGACGGAAACGTCTCAAATCCCTTGATTTATCATTACATACCTCAATCCACTCCTCCACTACACTCAAAATCCGTGATTTATATACACAAAATCACGCCATTACTTCACTAAATCATTCTATATTCAACCGCATTCACATTGTCAAAAATTATACAATATAAACAACACTTAAGGGGTTTCAGAACTCTTTACGCTGTTTTGCATTCTAAAAACCCTAATTGCTCAGAAAACTTGAAGCTTTTCTCCTCTCAAATTTCCAAAACAATGGCTTCATCTTCTTCTAACACTCAAACCGAAAAACACTATGAAAAATCGATCATCACTGGATCGTTTTTCCGATCTGAGCACTATTTACCTTTCTACGACCATGAATCACAAGCTCAAAGGTTAGTTGGTGGGTGTACAAATCTGGGGTTGATGACATTCCTGAATCCCCCAATCTCAGGAATATACTGTGAGACCTTGATTTCATTCTGGAAAAATGAAAAATTCATACCCAGTATGAAGAAGAATGATCCAAATTTCATTGTGAGTACAATGTTTGGATGAGAACTGGTTATCACCCCAGGTCTCCTGAACAGATACCTAAATCCCTTTAGCACCGGTCCAATAGATGTGAAGAACATGCAAATCGACATTGATACGTTCTGGACTAAAATAACCAAGAACCCAAGGAAGGGAGGGAAGAAATACAACTTTCCCCGATCGGCACTCAAACGCCCTTTGCCGAGTTTGCTCTTGTAATCACAAGGAACATTGAAGGGAAGAAGGGCTCCATGGAAAGCATGACCGAGGTCAGAGTCAAACTGATGGCCATCATTAAACAAGGCCTTAAGTTCAACTAGTCACAGTTCATCTTCAACATTTTGAATGATCAAATCCAAAGGGAGATTGATCTAGGAGTTCTGGCAGTAAATAAAGGCCAGCAAAAGCAATGTGATTTCTGGGAAAGGAAATCATACGGGATTCCTTTCAACATTTGTTTGACCAATCGAAAGTGAAGCCCATCTGCCTGCATCCACTGCGTAAGGCCAATATGATGTTCACTTATGTCAAAGCCTCCCTGAAACAACAACCCACGACTGGAAGAAAAATGAAGCAACATGAAAGCAACAGGTCTGGGATTGGGAGAAGGACAAGATCCCAAACAACACAAGTTCAACAAGGGAGTCTACCTAGTAATGTGGATAGCCCCGTACAGATAAGTGATGATGACGAGAACCATGAAAAAGAACTTTATATGAGAGAAGGTGGGGAATGATACCTTACTCCATTGGAAGAAGAAGAGATTGAGGAAGAGAAAGAAGTTACTGAGGATGAAGATGAAGAAGAAAAGAACAAAAGGAAGGTGATCATCTTGAGGATGATCAAGATATGTTTGATTTGTCTGATGATGACTTGACGCTCCAGGAAGTGATTCTGATCATGAGCACCAGCAAAATGTCACAACAGCCGAGTGATCCAGCTGATGAAACTGACTCCACTGATCCTAAAAGACCCTTAGCTTTGACCAAGGGGGAACACCATCTAAAGCAGTCAAGACTCCAGCACATATAGAAGAAGGACAGTCCTCACAAGGACTTGGAGATGCAAGTAAATTTCAACAATCTCTCTCTGATCATGAGATTGAAAAAAAATGTGGAAGAAGAAACTGAAGCTAACGGAGAAGAAGAAGATGAACCAACTGAGACTTTTGTACCAGCTGAAGAAGAAGCTAACAGATCATTCAATTTGGATATCAACCCACTCATTGTGGAAATGGAGAGACAGAATCATAGCAGAGAAAATCTCAATATTGTCTTGAGAAGCAAATCCACCTCCATTGATCAAAAGATTGAAGAATTGATCAGTCACATTAAAGTTCAGGATGCAGTGCTGGAGAGGCAGGGAACCTGACTATCTCATACCCAATCATTTCCAGGCAAATCTGTAGTTCTTAGTAGGTGTTTCGGATACCAAGCTCAATCCCATAGTGGACACCTTGAATGAAAACTCTACAAAGATTCAATCCATTGAAGATCACTTGGTTGAATCAACATCCCACATTGACCAAATCATCCAGATTTGTGATGCAACCAATAAGATTATTGAGGAAAAGTATGATTCTACCAAAAAGGGGGCAGGAAAAGATAAGCCTAAAAGCTCTAAGCCTGAAAATTACAAGGGAAAAGGCATTGAAGGACCAAGCAGCAAGGGAATCAGGTTCAAGGAATGCAAGTAGTCTGTAAAAATCTTGTAATGATTTGAACTGATTTTGCCTTTCATTTTCTTCTTGACCCTTTATGTATGAATAAAATTTCTGAGTTTTATTCTGTTTTTATTTTCAAAAACATGCAACTTATGTTCAGGTTTATGAGAGTTTTGGCATGATCAAAAATGGGGAAATTGTTAGGAATATTTTGTATGTTTTGATAATGGTCATACTAGCTGTTTTAGCAAGCCTGAAATCAATTAGAAATATTTGTATAAGTCTTTACTTAGAGTCTGACATGTTGTATAAGTTGAGTCAGACAAGTATTGTACTAGTTGGTAGGATGGCTAAGTGAAACAGATATTCAGCTAAATGAAAACAACCAAGTACCAGTAGATAAGTAAGAAGACTTATGGACTGACTATAACCAGGGAAGTCTGTGATGACCTTGGATAAATCTAAGTTACTTTACAAGTGATGATATTGAATGATAAATATGGGGTACACTGATCTCACACAAATTTAAGGATCAGTAAATTACAAGTAATCTTGGAAAATCAAAAGAATCAAAGAAGGCAGTAAACTAGCTATGTAAATTGTCTACCGGCTAAGTAAAGGAAAATGAGTGAAGGAAGCACTAAACGGCTAAGTAAGCAGAAACTCTTAACCGGTCAGGTAACAGCCAAGTGAAGGAACATCTAAGTAAATGAATTTATTCAAAATGTGGAAAATAAGGAAGATTCAAAAGATCAAGCATTAAATGCATAATCAATCAAGGATGGATTTCAAGATGAACATTTAAGGAAAATCCAGATCACTGAAATCAAGGAGAATACAGTCAAGGGGGAATCAAGAATTAAAACAAGGATTATTCCCCACATTAATTAGCCAACGGACGGAAATTCAAATCAAGGATTATCAAGGCTATAAATAGAAGGCATTGATAGACAATAACACAAAGTAGTAGTGAAGAAGAACGATTTCAATATACAAAAAGAGCAGAAACTCTGTCAATTTGAAAAGCCTTCTCTTTGAACTTACAAGGGCACATCTAGAGATTAACTCTGCAATTAGAGCTACAAATAAACATCAAATACTGAGTTTGATCAACTACTTTGTGAATTCAATTCATATCCCAGTCAAGCAACTGAATCAGATCCATCTGACAATGAGTTGTGTTTGTGATAGCTGCTGAAGGATTTGTTCTCAAGGAGCAGTGTTGAAGACTGAGTCACTGAAGCTTTTGTAGCCAGGGACTGATAGTCTTGAAGATTGTGAAGCTTGTGTAGCCACGGACAATCTAACTATTCTATTGGTGAAAGACAATAGTGAATTTCTCCAATCATCACAAGAGAAGAGTAGATTAAGGGATTACACTACCCTGAACCACTATAAACTTTTGTGTCTATTTACATTCATCATTTTACTTTACAACACATTATTTTATTGCATACCATATCTGTGTTTGCATAACCTACTTTGAAACATTATTAAAAGAAGGGACTTATCCACTGCCCAAAAACTTTTAAAACAAGAAAAGTTTTTGAAACTGAAGTATAGTCATTTACCCCCCTAACCCCTGACTATAGTTTTACCCTTCTCTGGGACCAACATGTTTGTGGGTGGAACCCTGAAATTTTTGTTTTGGGTTTTGTGATTCCTTATGATACACATAAAATCTCTTTTATTTTGTTGATGCCATGTGGCTAACCAATGGTTGAAAAGGTTTGAAACATTGTGATGCCCAATGACATCCAAAAAGGTTCAAAATTTTAAACTAAGTCATTTATGGAAAATCCTATGGTTAACCTGGACTTTTCCAAAATAATTGGAAATGCCTAGGTTGATTCCTTTTGGTTTAGCTTGGCCTAGGTTGTTGCCTTGGTTTTGTTTGGACTAAACAAACGGCATCCTTAGATTGATGCCTTTTCGTTTATAAGAGACCAATAATATTTTGATTTTGTTTTAGAATAGTTACAAATTAATAAAATTAAAATTTAAATTGATTTTTAAAATTAATCTTTAATTTTAATTTCAAATAAATGTTAATTAATTATTTAATTTGTGGAAATAAGACGCAAGTTGGTAAGTTTAGATTTTATCTTTTTCATAAGATATTATTGTATGGATTAGATGTTCTAGATATAATATGAATATACGGACACCGATTGATCATTGACTCGACCAATAGGATAGATATGAATGACTTATTTTATAGTTGGTTCGGGTTTATCCTAAGCCGTTATAAAGAACGAGCCTTGTTTATTTTATGCCTTTACCTCATTCCCGTTAGCTCCCCCATGTGTGTCTATTAAATAAACTTTACGTAACTAGATGGAGCAGAAGATGGAGGCAAGAGAAAGATGACATACAGATCCTATTGGAGGTTGCTGATACCCTTAGTTTGTGACCCGCGGTTTCGTCAGTTTGTATTTTGAAACCGCACATAGGAAAAGTCCATGATCATACCGGTAAATTTACGCATTTAATTATTTTTTTGCATGCATTTATTTTATAAGATATGATAGATGCATTGCTAGGAACAATCTAAATGAATGTGTAGTGTGTATATCAACAAAGATAGATATGTTATGATGAGACCATAATTAAATAAATAAATACTCTCACCACAAAATTTATGTCTGGAGGTTGTCTCACAATATTATAACAACGGTGCAGAACCCTTATTCGGACCAGCTAATCGACCAACGCCGGGAGTTGACCTACCTCAGTTATATCGTTGTTATCGAAAAATGATCGTATGAGATCTAATGAATATTGGGTTAAGACATAACTAAAATTTTGTAGTGATTGACCAATGTCGGGGCCGCCTAATTTTAGATACAATGGGCTGACTAACACATAAGGATATGAAGTGTCAAAGAGTAGACTAGGTAACCACTGAGAATCTCATAGAGATGCGATAGGAAAAGTGTTTCCAACCTATCGAAATTGTCTCGGTCGATCGACCAACGCCGGGGATCAAGCAATTTGATTGGATCACAGCCACTAACGAATTATGGACAATTCTTGAAAATCAATTGGGAGTAGCTGACTAGTGGAAGAAATTCATAAATGAAAGACCATTTTTAATTTTGCATGTATAAACAACAACACTCTGTTATTGATATGCCATACCCGCATGCGGTCACATGGACCCTCAAATTGACCCGAAGTCCCACACCGACAACTGGTATTCAACGCCAAGCCGAGTCAAGGTACAAGCCATCTACTCGTTCAACTCACAAATGCACCATGCATTGGGGCCGATCCTGCCTCTCCCCAGTTCACAGTCCGCCCTACCGGACCATCCTGCAACTTAAGTCAATAAGGACTCAATCATGACAAGTACAAGACAAGCTCACCAAGTGGCTAGCCGTCGCCCCGCTGCACCTGAAGCCACCTACAAAGCTGATCAGTTCATTTATGATATAATCGCATTTAATTACATCTGATTGTACTTAATTGTGTCTTGCCATCATTATCATAATCATGAATAGTTCGCTGCCTATCAATAGGGGCATCTTGTAAATCACAAAGGATCGGAGAATTAATATAAGCAGACTAGACTTTGCCAATTTGTCGACTACGTACCCGCATTTATAGCAAATCATGTCCGACAGCTCTAAACTACCGTTATCCATAATAACCACCACTCCTCTCTAGAGGAATCAATCATAATAAGAAAAATTTCCACCTGAAAAAAAGATTACCGCCACCGTGATATTTCCGAGAATATCAGTTGGCTCCGTTACCAGGAAAATCATCAAGATTCAGCATTTTCCAGTTGTTCCACCGCCGTAAAATCATCTTTATGGTGTCTCTGGCGAGCTCGCAGCACACGTCTTGAAGTTTCGAATCACCAATAGCTTTGATTTTTTGGGTGGTACGGCCTAGAAATTATCGTTTCCATCGCCTTTGCTGAAAATTCTTTTGAAAAAGCTCCGATTTTACGAATCATTGCTCTATTTTTGTTCCACATCTACCCAAAGCTCAAGAAAATTGGCACCGGCGTCTTAATAGTTCCGGCAAAGCTTCTTTAGAATCTCTATGTTTAAGACCAATTTGGTAAAGCTCAGCTCAATACACAACAAGGAGGTATATTTGCTAGTTATTATTGGTATTGCCTTCATTGTATCGCCATCGGATGATGGGTAGAGCATTTTCTCTAACTGGCACCACTGGTCTTAGCATATTCACCAATTCATCTTTGAGATCAACATGACTGGAAGAAAGGTTGTAATGCCTGACAAGCCGGCCAAGTAAGGCAATCAAGACATGCCACGTGGCACGGAAACATCACATCATGGCGAACATAGAATGGAAGCACATTTCGCCAGGGATAAGGCCAGACAGAGTGATGAGGATGATATGCGAGACGTGTTAAACGAATAGGTTAGGGCCTGAGAATTACATGATGCAGACATAAGGAAGAGCGGCAGGAAACAAGTGGTTGAAAATTCCCGTCAAAACCTTGAGCAAGGGGCGTCTCTGAACGCGGAGGTAAACTCTCACCCAAGCCCATATGTATTATCTTTAAAGAATCATATGGAACATGTGTAAGAGATGTGCGATACAACTTAAAGCTCATAGCTGTGGGATCGCCTGCACAACCAGTTAGCAAATTGGTTCCAACGATGCAGGCACCTATTGAGGTATAGCCAACCGTGAGCCTGCCAAGAGCTGCTCGATCTCTTCACATATAAAGAGAAGGGAGCAGCCACATGGCATCAAATCCGGATCATGTCAGAAATTCAGTGCTCCAATGCCTTGAGCCCGTGGATGATGTCCGCGGTGCATCCCCAGCGCGAGAATGCACTAATCAGCCTGCGGAGTCCAAGCAGGTCTTAGCCCGATGAAAGGGACGAGGCGAATCACACCAGGCTGAGAGCACCCTCAGGCCTCCTACCGCCCCGGAAGTATTGGATGAGCTAGATGTAATGTGGAAACAAATTGGGGACCTACATAAGGGAAAGTCCGTCAGGGAGGATAGTTCAACATGGGGACCAAGCGTCCTTCCCAAAGACATCCTAAAATCAGCCCCATGGGGAGGTATTCACTACCCCACTGCTACAAATTACAATGACACAACTTGTCCCTATGATTGGTTAGCTGCTTTTCAAGGCAAATTCAGTTTGGACATGCCGAGCGAGGACGCATAGTGCATAGCCTATGTGGGCACCATGCAGGATAGAGCGGCATCCTGGATCCACAGTCTACCTCCAAGATCGATTACATCATAGGATGATTTAGTAAACAAGTTTACAGCCGAATTCAATTGTATGGGACAGTCAAAGAAAATGCACACCAACTTGTATGAGGTCAGGAAATGTGAGAACCAGTGAAATCGTAGCTATTTCGAGCTGTTCACCAAGGTAACGAGTTAATGAGAAGATTGGTAGATAACGTGATTATGACCAGCTTCGAAACCGGGCTGGAAAAGGGCTATCTCATATCCTACTACACCTTGAATCCACCGGAGAACCTCCAGGACATGCTGAGTAAGGAAAAAAAGTATGTCGCGATAGAGGCACCACATGTGGCGATCTCGTCCTAAGCATAGCTTGCCAAGAGATAGCCATAGAAATCGAGACCGAGACCTCAGGGGCCGAAGAAATTCAGAGAGGAAGACCTTACTCCCCTCACCGCCATATACACACATATCATGAATGAGGTAAGAGATGAACTTTCTGAACCTTATCTGATGAAGCCATAAAAGTTCCATGATCGGTCCAAATATTGTCGATACCACATGGATAAGGGTCATACCACAGAGGAGTGCAAGCAGCCAAAGATTGAGATTGAGAAGTTGATAGCCTGAGGCAAGCTAGATTATTATAAGAGGGGTGAGGGAAATGCTAATAGGAACAATCCCTAAGCTCGCTAGTATGATAGGGAGATCCGCATGATCACTGAGAGCTCACCTAGTGTTTGTCCCAGAGAAGGGTAAAAGTATAGTCAAGGGGGGGTGATTGACTATACTGGAGTTTCAAAAACTTTTTTTATGATGAAAGCTTTTGGACAGCAGATAAGTCCCTTCTTTTAAGTGCTATTTCAAAGTAGGATATGCCCACACAAAGTATGAATTATGCAGTAAGTAAGTGCAGTAAAGTAAAATGCTGAAAGTACATAGACACAAAGGTTTATAGTGGTTCAGGGTGGTGTAATCCCTTAATCAACTCTTCTCTTGTCATGATTGGAAGAATTCACTATTGTTTTTACTAATAAAATTGTTAGACTCTCCTTGGCTACACAAGATTCACAATCTTTAAGACTATCACTCCCTGGCTTCAAAAGCTTCAGTGACTCAGTCATCAACACTGCTCCTTGGGAACAAATCCTTCAGCAGCTATCACAAACACAACTCCTTCTCAAATAGCTCTGATCGGAGCTTTTGTCAAGGCCTTTTTTCAGTTCTTTCACTATATGGGATGACCAGTTAAATGATTTGCATGTACTCATGTCATCCACATAGTTTAGGAATGACCATGGTACTTTCTGGCCTGATGTCGTGCAAAAAACTGTTGCAATCAATAGAAGGCACAATAGTTTTACTGTGTCTTCAACTGATGTTGCATCTGTCTCTTTCACTTTTACCTTTATCAGCTCATTTAGGCTGCTTATGCTGATTCTATCAATGTTATCAAACAGTCTTGTTTTTATTGGTATCTCCTTTGTTGCATCATATCTCATTACTGGTATCTCTTCTTTCCCATCTTCTATCCCAAATAACAGTTTGACATCTTTTGCTGTTGGAAAGTGATAGCTCTTTCCAATCTTGAATGCACCTTTTTGTTTGTTGTATGTGCTTATTAGGTCATCAAGCATTCTATTTCTTTTTCTGTCATTTCAAATCTTTTGCTTGTGGCATGCTTCAAACATATGCTTGAATGGTGTTTCTCTAATGATTGTCCAATGTTCCTCTCTTATTTGCTTATTTATCTCCTGCATCATTTGGACGATGCTGTTCAGTGTGGATCTGTATTGTTCTCTTGTCCTGTAAAGATTAGAAGATTTTAGTTAAACATAAATGCAGTGACATTCCTTTTTTTCTTCAACAAAAATGCAGAAACTTGTCTAGTTGATGCAGTCATATGATTTTAAACTACGTATTACTTCAATATTGCAACAAATCATCTTAATCAACCAATTATTGTGCCCAAATATGCAGTGACATGATTTTAAACTACGTATTACTTCAATATTGAAGCAAATCATGTCAATCAACCAATTATATATTGTGCTCAAATATGCAGTGACATGATTTTAAACTACGTATTACTTCAATATTGCAGCAAATCATGTTAATCAACTAATTACTGTGCTCAAATATGCAGTGACATGATTTTGCAGTAGCCGTATGATGTGTATGTAGTGACATTCTGTTTTGTTCTTCAACAAAAATCCATAACCTTGACTAGTTCCTGTAGTGACATGATTTTTTAACTATGTTTTAGTGCACTATACCCCCAAATTATGTAAACCGAACTATGATTCTGCTCAAATATGCAGTGACATGATTATAAACCTTGTCTAGTTGATGCACTCACATGATTTTAAACTATGTATTACTTCAATATTGCAAAAAATCATCTTAATCAACCAATTATTGTGCCCAAATATGCAAAGGACATGATTTTAAACTACGTATTACTTCAATATTGCAAAGAAATCATGTTAATCAACCAATTATTGTGCTCAAATATGCAAAGGTGACATGATTTTAAACTACGATTACTTCAATATTGCAAAGAAATCATGTTAATCAACCAATTACTCGTGCTCAAATATGCAGTGACATGATTTTGCAGTAGCCGTATGACGTGTATGTAGTGACATTCTGTTTTGTTCTTCAACAAAAATCCATAACCTTGACTAGTTCCTCGCAGTGGACATGATTTTTTAACTATGTTTTAGTGCACTATACCCCAAATTATGTAAACCGAACTATGATTACGCTCAAATATGCAGTGACATGATTATAAACTATGTATTACTTCAATATTGCAGCAATTTATGTTAATCAACCAATTATTGTGCACAAACATATAGTGCCATGATTTTGTACTAGGTTCTGTCTCAACATAGCCCTAAATTATGTAATCTCAACAATTGTTTTGCAGAAATATGGTGCAATATCATTTGTTATATCTATAATGTACTTACCTTTCTCCACCCGGAGAATCTGTGGCTTTCTTCTTCACTTTCGACCTCTTTGGTGTTCCTCTTCTTTCCTCTGCATGTTACCACTTTCTTTTCCCGCCCATTTTGATTTCTTCCGATTTTCTTCTTTGCTCCGCTTGATTTTGCTCGATTAATTGTTCTTTTGATGTCATTATCCTTCAATTTCTTCAGATTCGAACTAGAATTTCACTTATATAGTATTCAATTTGATCGCACTCGAGATCGTGGATCTTCGATTCTGTGGAGCTTGAGATGGTTTTTCGCTTTTTGCCGTTTTTCTTTTGGGAATTGTGGGGTTTTGTTTTCAACGTGGTTTAAAGATAGGAGTAGAAAATTAGATTGTCCTTATAACATAATAAGTTTTATTAGTGTCCTATTACCCCTAATAAGTTGAAAATTAGTCCTTTTAAATAATTTTCTCATATATATACACATAAGACACACGCATTTATATATATTTATACATGTATTGATATCTAATATTAATACATAATAATATAATACTAAGATTAATTAATTTTCAAAGTCCTTGTGTATCATCATATACACACATAAAATGCACCATATACATCAAATATGTATATATTTAATTTATCAATATTATCAATATCCAGTATTATATTTATTCATAATAAATAAATACCACATTATTAATTTATCACTGTAACACTTTATAGTAGGCAAAATTAAATCCTCATCCGGTTATAACTATAACCACAAATTGATTCTGGCTAGTTATTGATATGTTTGTCACCCGATAGGTTTCCCAATATGTTGGCCGTAACTATAAAGTGCATTTACCAATATGCTCTTCACACCTAACGATCACGAATAGCGTCTAGAAACACGTTCATGACCCCCAATCATCGCAATGAGTCATGTGATTTGACTACAACCTTTCATGTGAAACGGTTACCGTGTAAATAGAATCCTATCGTTGTTCTAATATCCCTACAATCGTATCTCGAATATCATACATTTATAATCCAGTTACCATGCTCTCTCGAAGTAGCTCATTTACTCCCATTTTGCAAATATTCACGAGAGAAAGATAATCCTTATAAGAAGGCCTTTTCGGATATTTATTCCTATTCATAGGATACGCGATTTCCGGACGAGCAACAAGAATCCTACGCATGCTTCTGTATCACAACCTATCACTACCACATGATCGCCCCCATGGCTAGGGGAAATCTCAATAGTGTCAAAGTATGACAATCTACACCGTGATGTCATGAAGACTCCGGTCTCAGGATATTTACACAACCGTCACATAGTGCGACACTTAATAATGTAAGTGGGTCAGTCTAACGTAGGAATTCTCTTATACATGTCCACGTATAGTCCAAGTGTCGCTACACTTCGATAGACGAGATCTATCCCTATCTTAATAAGATAGAAGACATCTAATACGTGCTAGTCTAATAATATTATTAATGTCTCATTTAATAGCACATACGACTAGAGACTTGTAAGTATCAAACCAATTAAAGTGATTCGAGATCTCATCAAACATAATCACTATTATGATTTCTCTATCACGGTTTGACACTAGAAACGTTATTATATATACAATATATATACAATATCATAATTGGTTCGTCAAACAAATAAATATATAATACATAATAGTCATTTATTATATGTATAAACATAAAAAATAGTAGAAATGATCCGACCAGATCGGATCCGGTCCAACCCAATTGAAGTTAGGACAATCTTTCAACATAGTTGGCTAAACGCGTTTTGCACCTCCTAATTAGATACTAGGTAGGTTTAGATGGTAAATTAGGCTTTCTTCCGGCATTGTGTCATATAGTTGTCGTTATATTATTTTATTTTCAAAACATATTACTTTTCTTTCAATGCTTGGAGCAATTTATTTTCGTTTGTATTTCGATACGAGAAGTGTATGCTTGTGTTGAAGATTTATAACGGAGGCATTCAATTCTTCATTTGATTATATTTGCGTGTACTTGGATGCCATATTTTACTGCTTTTTGTCTAAATAAATGTTAGGCTAAGCCTTTTCTTAACCAAATCGTGTATAACAATTTGAACCCATTATATATAGTATAATGATGTTGTATGTGTGATTAAAAGGTCCAAAGCCTAATAAATACATTATACTCCAATAACTGAACTATAGTATATCACTTCTACTTCTACTTCGAGATATATATATATATATATATATATATATATATATATATATATATATATATATATATATATATTGAGAAACGGGATATTCATAATTTTTGATAGTCCAAATTGAATAATAATTTCACATATAAACTGAGAGAGGAGTGGTTTAAAAGACAAAAAAAAAAAAAAAAATAGGAATCAGGACAATGAAAATATAAATTGGATGATAAAGACAATCCACTCACAAATCTAATGTTGGATTTATAATTAATTTAATATTGACAACCCTTGGTGAGAAAATTATTCTACTCTTCCAAGATTTAAATTATATGTTGAAAAGTTTCTTCACCTAGTACATTTCTGCTCGGATACCAATTTAGTTTTTTCATAAAAAATGAATTATCTTTGTAATTTGAGCTAAGAAGCTTTCACAAAAGAAACAAGAACAAATACTTAACTTACTTGTTTTTAGTAATTCAGAAAACATCAAAATACAAGCCTTGCTATAAACCGAAAGAAAATTATGTCGTGACTTTTATTGAACCCGATTAATTTCCTTCCCCGTAATAGTGGTCTTATAGGAAATTTGTTTTCCGTAGGAAATATGCTATTTATTATTTATTGGTTATTTAAACGGAGTTTTAATCCGATTAAAACTCGGCTTTGATGGACGGCCGAGATTAAAGCTAAAACCTAGATTATTCGGATTTCGGCCCTCTCTCCGCCTATAAAAGCAATGTTTTATTCCATCATAAAGCATACGAAGAATCCAACACATAACGGTTGTAGGTAAGGAGAGAGATATCGGAATCCTCATCGATCAAGGCGTGGAACAACATCATGGCAAAACGGAGACATAGTCGAGTGACCATGGATGTAGGGAAACGATCCTGATTATTTCTCCCCCTATTCATGTACTCTGAATCTACATGTGGTATCAGAGCCAACCTATTATCTATGTTAATCGATCGCATGATTTGTCGTCACCGGAAATTGACATAATTGTTTTTCTCGTCCTTCTGTTATATTAATTGCTGCGTCAATTGATTGCCTCTGTTAGGGTTATGTTCAGCAATCTGTTATTAGTCCATCATAAAAATAAAAAATAAAAACAAAAAAACAAAAAAAGAACCTTCATCTGCTTTCACCTCCATGTACGGAAAGTCCAATTTTAACAGATAGCCTGTATTTTGCTTCCACCGTAATAACATCTGTGATGTCATGTATGTTGAAGGTTACGTGTCTTTAGTAATAAGTTTACTGCATGATCGATCTCTTCAACGGATTTGTCGGATTTTTGAGACTTCCGGCGCTCGTTCCGACCACCGGCAATTACTGTGTTGTGAAGAAAATTTCGCTGCATAGATGATAATAGATAAGCGGCGGCGGCGGCGGCTGAATTAGGGTTGATGAATATTTTTTTGTTTTTTTACCAACTTTATCCCTGTACGTTAAAAGAAATTTAAAAAAAAGAAGAAATAATAATTATTTGTTTTCTTTCTATGAAATAATAATAATAATTAGGTAGGCCGATCTAAGTACGGCAAATGAAGTTGTAAAGTCGATATAGTTTTGCTAAGTCGATATAGTTTTGCTATATGGAATAATTTTACTGGTCTTCCATTTAATTGACGAGAAGTTAGCTATTTATCATGTGCAATTTACATATGAAATTTTTTGATAGGAAGATTATTTTAATATGATCACAACATATATTTAGTGATTTATGACATTTAATTGTGGCAAATAGTGTCATATATCTAATGTTTTGACACATTATGATTCATCACATTTATGATAAGTGTCTTTCGTATGCTTATTTGCAAAATTTGTAACAGTATGATTTATGTTACTAGATACTACTACATCTTTTAGTGATAAGAAAGGCCACATGATACAAGTAAACAAATCCATCATATTTAATGCACACTTATAATGTAGCCCATAAAGGAATTACTCTTTCTTATAATAATGGAAATTCTTTTGTGTCTTTTATGTTGATTAGTATATTGGTCCCTCTTTAAAAAAAATGATGATTTAGCACATTAATTAAGTTATAAATAATATATAACTAATGATGTTGCTTCATTTTATAATAGCAGTTTCTTTCTGCTTTTACTTTCTATTTATGTACTTAGTGTGTACATGCTTTTGTGATGAATTTGAAGGACTATAATTTTGAATATTAGTTGTCACACATTGTGTGTGTATAATCATTTATTATTGTTAATGATTAAGTTATGATATCCGAAACAACAAAGACAATTGATAAAATGACTAAATATCATTAAAATGAAAAATACAATTTTTTGTTGATATTTGGTTCATATAAAAGTTTTGACATATCATCAAGTTTTGACCTTTTAATTATTGAATTATTGTAAAGATTATAAATATGTCTTATAGTTTTGTCAAGTTTAGAGTATTGCCACAGCAGCTCAAATTTTTGACATATAAAGACTATTCACATTATGTTTAGTGATTAGATCGTGACATATTTATTTTGTAAGTTTAGTAAGACAATAAACACGTATACTTGAACCATCTTTAGGTATTACATTGCACATGTTTATGTAAACATAATGTTTAGTTGACCTCTATATGATTGCCGATACTTGAATGTCAATGATGTCAAATGTTGGGTATTGCCACAGCAGCCTAACATGACGATGCATGAATGTTTTATCACATTATGTGAACTGATTGAAAATTTTATTGATATTCAGTTAAATTGACAAATGATTCAAATTAAGGGATATGTCAAATTAAGGATTACAATGGTATTTGACCCTAGTTAGTTGGTATAAGAAACTTTTATGTTGTATTAAGTTGTTAGCTTTTAAGTGTAGCCCTTTTTATTAAACTTATCTTAATATCACTTTTGCTGAAAACTCATCTTATCATTACAACATAAAGAATTATAGAGTGTATATTATGAAGGTCAAGGATATCCATATATACCTTGTTCGTCTTCTTTATAAAAATAAAATAAAAAAATATCACTCAATTATGTGTGAGTATCACGACATTATATGTAGAATTTATGGCGAGTACCCACATGAACGCCTTATTTTCTTGTCTATACTCCACTTTTATGTAAGTGTGTTTAAATTAGCCGATGGTTCTTACTACTAAATTTATGGCGACTACCCGATGGTTCTTACTACTAATAGAAACATTAGTAGTTGTTTGGAAATTGCACTTGTAGTTTGTGTGTTTGTCGAGGCGTGGTTGGGGATACTGATTTCCGGTCGGAAGTCGTTTTTTGTTTCTATTGTAGACGGGTGTGAAGGTCTTGGTTAAGTCTGTAGTAACCCGGTTTGATGTTGTTTGTTGTATTTTGTCAGCACCGTGCTACTTTTTCATAAATCTATGTAACTGTGCCATGGAGAACATTACAAACATTACATATTTTAACAACCAGATGACATAAGATAAGATAATAAAAATTGTAGACATCGACATACATAACAAATATATCAAACTTATAACAAACTAAAGATGCAATAGATTTGTTTTTTTTGTAACTCATTGCATTTAAATCGAAAGATAATGAAACATAGCAATAAATATTCTAGGAAAAAATTGAACAAAAGATATCATCATCCATTACCAATTAATAACACAAACTATAGCATATAAAACGCAACTGAAATGAAGTTCTTCGAGCAATTAGTGTTATAAAAGAATAAATTAACAAGTAAAATGTTATAACTTTAGCTCCGTTGATTCAAGGGGACAATAGAAAAACCTGATCAACCGAGCAATTCCACACAATCTAGCAATGGCCAAATTGCAATACGTGCTTCTTCTCTGTATTGTCATCATACACAGTTAGTGTTTCTTTCTCTCCTTTCGTTGAAATGAGCAATAAAAACATAACAATACATTTTGCCTCCAATATATTCTTAGAAACACTAAGAATATATTTCTAAACATGTTGCTGCTTTAATAACCATTTCCATCTACGAACACTTATTTTGTATCTCACATAATATTTTTGATGTTAGACATGACTGATGTCCGGCAAAACTGGGATGGTATTTTTCAATAGCTTAGAAGAAATTTTAGCTTCGATATTTAAAAAATTAAATAAAACAACTGAGGCAAATATCATCATGAAAACAAATATTTCTTATTAATGTTTGTTTCACGGTGTTTTTGGAAAGAGATTTTAATGATGTCTCCAAAAGATAGGTTTACACTAAATATTTGCAAAAAAGTGTTAAAATCACAAATTTAATCTTTTTTTTGTCTAAATGAGTTTTTTTAAATCATTTAATATAAAATGTGTGATCCATGTCATTTATGTATGCATTTCTTTTGGAGATGTACCGCTCTCAATGATGTTCCTGCAGGTTCTGGGCATCCATATATGTCAGAAGCAAGAGAAGACTATGCTAAGGTGCCGGGAAAGTGTAGGTACACAGATGGAAAATTATTAGCGTGTTCCAAGCTTCTCGGGTCTTGGGCTCCATGCCCAAAAGGTTGCAAATGCGACGGATGGTTAGATGGCACATGTGTAGAAGAATAGCTTACCAGAGAGGATGAAATTTCTGTTTATGTGTGTGATTTTGTTCCTTGACGGCAAAGAAAGTAGGAAAAAATTAAATAAACTATTGAACTACCAGAAATGTGATGTATGGATCTTCTGTTAGCAAATGAATATGACATTTATTTTGCATAATATATATTCCTTGACGGCAACGAAAGTAGGAAAAAATTAAATAAACTATTGAACTACCAGAAATGTGATGTATGGATCTTCTGTTAGCAAATGAATATGACATTTATTTTGCATAATATATATTTTGTCGTTTTATTGTGTGTGTAGCATAATTTTTATTTTTATTTTTATTTGGACATGAGTAACATTTAGAAATAAAAAAGGGCAATTATTTTCTTAATTAATAATACGGAAACAAAAGTGTTTTTCCTACAAAGAATACCTCATATGATAGAATAAAATGCATAGACCGTGACCATACAGGGACGACGATCGATTTAAGCAGTGTAGGACGAGGGTCCCATCTCGACCACCGTAAGTCGGTTAAGTCGAGATAAATGGCAGAGTCCGCACCAGGTACGAAGGCCCATTATCAGCGTGGTAACTTGGACAAGAGGCGAGGCCCATGAAGGTTAAGTATGACAATAGCCTAGACCGACCTAATATTAGGGTTAGGGCATGTATTATCATTATAAATACCACGTTCCAGGAACTACGTAAGACTTGATTCCTGGACAATGACAGGATACGTAGGCAATCTAAGACAAGCTCTTACACTCAGCCACAAATCATAAAACCAACAACACGTTCTTAAGGCATTAGGGTTTTGGGTGTTCACCATTAGATTCATCAAGGCCTGGATTAATAAGGTGACATAATTTGTCATCGTCATTGGCGCTAGAAGGAGGGCCTTCTACTGTTGAATACATCAGGATCACGATGCATCCCAAGGATAAGACCGCCAGGAAAACTACTTCCAAAACAACGGATCAACAAGGTTCGCAAATCAATGAGCACGTGGATTTGGATCCACAAGGAACAAAGGATCTGGTGCTGGATCCTATCCACGAAGATCCCCAGAAGGAGAAGCAAGGTCTTGCTCCAGAACATCAAGTTATCATGGATCAATTGGCAGCGGCTGAGTGCGAATTGATGTCAAGAATTATAGCAGGGGCGTTCGTGGCATAGAAACATGCGGACGGCGCCAAGAAAGACGCCCCAAAACACGCCAAGCAAATTCCCGAGAAAGGGATCAGTGCATCGTCCAGCTCCGTGGAGAAAAAGAGACGTGAGATTCAACACAAACATCAGAAGATGGATGAGGATAGCGTTAGGCAGGAGCTGGACGTTATTCTGGGCAAAAACCAGGTCTCGCTGTGGTTGGAATCCCCCTTCACAAAGGAAAATGAAGAATTTCCCAAACCCAAGGGGTTTAAAATACCGAAGATAGAACCTTATGATGGCACTACGGATCCAGAAGACCATCTACACAGGTATCTGTCTTAGATGAGGTTGGATGGCACACATGATGCGATGCGGTGTCGGGCTTTCGAAACATTACTCGTCGGTCGAGCCAGAGAGTGGTTCACCAAGCTACGACCAGGATCGATCTCTAGTTTTGCTATGTTAGCTCACAAATTTCGAGATGCGTTTATTGTAAAAGAAGTTTCACTTAAGCGCTACACACCTTATGAATATGAAGCAACAGAAAGATGAAACGGTGATAAATCATCTGAAGAGATTCAACCTCAAGGCCATGCAAGTCGAGGACACCGATGATCGACTTTTGATCACGTCTTTTGTGGGAGGGCTGCGTAATACAAAGTTGTACATGAAGTTAAGCGGAGATGTCCCTCGTACCATGGATGAATGTGTTAATGTTGTGCATAGATTCTGTCAAGGGGAAGAGGCAGTGCGTAGGCACACCCAACCCTGCTGGTTGGATTCAAAGAAGGACACTCGTGGTCCAAATAAGAATCAATCCAAAGGACAGAGCACGGAGAACAAGCCGACAGTCTAGGATCGTATCACGGCGCCTAACTCGGACCGTTTGGGAAGGAAAGGAGCCCTACATGATAAGGATTTCATCCCCCTCAATCGGTCTCGGGGGGAAGTGTTGTCTGTTATGATCTCGAAGGGCATAGCGAAGAAGCCAAGGCCACTAAAAAGGCCTCGAGAGAAGAGGAATCCAAAAAAATATTGTGAGTTTCATGAGGATATAGGTCATACGACGGAGGATTGCGATGACTTGAAAAGAGATATCGACGCCTATATTCAATAGGGTAAGCTGGATAAAGTGGTCGTTGGGTCTCAGTGCCATGAGCCCAAAGGGCACCAAGAGAACAAAAGAAAAAATTCTGATCAGGATCGAGACCGAGGTAGTGACGCTCAGAGGCGTCGGGACCAATAACCACGACGCGAGCGATCTCCAGGTCAAGAAAGAAATGGCAGGGGTGACTGATAAGTAGAGATTTCGCAATCTGGCTCGATCAAATACAATTTATAAAACTCGAAACCTTAGGCAAAGCTCACTTTCTAACCGGCAGTGAACCGGGTCGATCGTAGGTAGTGCGTTCAGAGTCCGAGGTCGATCCCACGAGGAGATTGAGTCGAATATAAAATTTGTGTTAAAATCAGAGGGCAAAGAGTATGTGAACAAGACAAAAGATCGAAGCTTTTATTATTTCACGGCATAAACAAGGATCTGAATCAAGACTTTTATCCAGAGTAAATTTCATCAAACTAATGATCTACACAATCAAAACAATATTGAGAGCAAACAAATCGAAATCAGGAAACTCACAATAATGAAGATCAAAATATTGCAGATCAAAACTTTTGAATCCCAAATCAGCAAAAGATATCAACCTTTAATCCATACAATGATCCCAGGCACGAACTCCACCAAGCTATCGATCGAATATCGTATTCTACTCTATTTTTAAAATCTAAACTAAGAAATTGAAATACGGGGCCTAGTCCAGAGCTCTAATCTGACTATTTAGATGTCAACCTGTCATAACAACCGCCGAAGCGGCTGGGTTGAGCACCTAAGCCGGCCTTGAACTTCGTCTAGGCCAATAAAAGTCAGAATATTCGTTCTCCTAGGTTTAGCTGCTCTTAAATAGGCAAAAATCGCGACCTTGACCTAGTTGGGCCGACCAACTTGGCCCATTTAACTCGTCTTCAGTAAATTGGTGATAACTTTCCGTGTAGAGATCCGATTTGAACGATTCAAGATGCGTTGGAAATCTCGTTCAATTCCCTACAACTTTCATGAAGACCACTTGACCAGAAAAAGCATCCAAAATAGGTCAAAATAAATATTAACGAACAGGTATGGTGAAATACTGCTGTCGGTGCCAAACGAGCTTTTGCCCTCCTGGTGAACGCTCGTTTGCCTGGAAAATATGATGATATTAGGGCTTGTTCTTCCACGAACGAAATTCTGGACTACCTTGAACGCTCGTCTGATCTGTATGAGCTTTCTTGATTCGGGCTGAGCCCATCCAAACGTGCGTTTAAGGGTAATGTGGACGCCCGTCCAGCTGAAAACCCAACCTTCTGAATGAAGTATTAATTCTGTGGACGCCCGTTTGACTTGGCCAAACGCCCGTCTGGGGTGGGCTTCCTGCAGACGCCCGTTTGGGTATGGCAAACGCCCGTTTGCCTTGACTTCACTCCAAACTTGGCTTTTCTTCCACTTTCATTCAATTCTTGTGCCACGAACATGTCTCTCATTCCAAAACATCGGCTTCCTCGAGTCACCTAAGTCCTGAAATAACATAGACGAACAAACACCACGCGTAATTCCGCAAGACAAAAGTGCTCGGAAATAAGGTAAGTATCGCTAAAAAGGCGTTTACTATCGATAAGACAGTTTAACCCCCCGTGCATATAACTCTCGATATTACTCTCAAACAGGTCTATATCTACCCGAAACATGCCAATAAAGTAATAAACGGGGGCGATCACATACAAAAGTGCAGTGAAGTTGACTCCCATCAACTACCCCACACTTAGCCTTTGCTCGTCCTCGAGTAAACAGGCGTATTAAAAGAGACCAAGGGATCAACTTCACAAACGCGTATAAAACCACTCACATTGCCAAGGTAAAAGATAAGAAATATAGTGAATGAAAACATCTTGACTCAATCGTTATCAGACAAACGGAAAGTGTATGTGTGAAAATTAGCTTCCAAGTCATAGACCAAATCACCGGTTCGGATTATAGACGCTTAGCTATCGCGACTACACTAGAGCTCATTTTAATAACACCTCCACTAATCGGGACCAACCAAGGCTAAACACGGTCCAGTAGGACTTGAAGGGTTATAACGTTAAGTTCGGGACAGGGGCTAATCGTAAGGAAATTCTGGGACTGGAGAAAGAGAAAAACACGAGTGAACCTAGTCATTTCACGTACTCTTTCTTCTCAAAACAAATCAACTAACACCAAAACGCCTTCGATTTTCTTTATTCACACTTTATTCAACTTTTTTCAATTTTTTTTCAATTCACTTTTCTTTTCTTTTCTTTTCTTTTTTTTTTTCTTTTTTTCTTTTTTTTTCAGACTTTATTTCTTTCTCGAACCAACGGCCTAATCAATAGCTAACTCGAGCTCCTCCCCTTCAGAATACTAGCTCATACTAACCACCTCTTCTCGAAACATGCACCATCTCCCACCCCACACTTGCTTCAGCAAGTGTGTCGAAAGCAACAACTAAGTCCACTCGTAGGGTAATCAAAGAAACGTGACCAATAATAAAGCTCAGGGTTAGGGATAATATAGGCTACGTAACCAAATGGCTAAATGTCGGACGGTGGTCAGACCATCCTATTCAAGGCTCAGAGGGGGTACGAGGATAAAATGTTGGGATTTTGGCTTATTTGGCTCTGGAAGGTCGAAGAAGCGCCATGACTGTCATCCCGTGTCTTGCCAAGGTCAATCCTTCTATTTCGCCTCGAAGTTACAAAATGGGATCTAGCAAATGAATTGTGCTCAATTCTACCATAATCGCTCACTAGATCCTAAGGCCCATGAAATTGAAGCTAAACGTGCAAAAGAACTTCCATTTATAAGATAAACTCTAGCGCCTTGCTATAAGCATTTACTACTTCGCTAAGTCATTTACTAAGCAAATGTGAAGTTTAAACATGCAAACGGACGTTAAAACCTTGGAAAATTTTAAAATCGACTCAAAACGGACACGAGACTAAGTATATTATCGAATCGGCACATTTAAACGCATAACTCAAACCAAGCTAAGTCTACCACCCCACACTTTGAATGAAACAATGTCCTCGGTGTGTGAATGAAAGATAAAGAAGACTTAGCTTTAGACCCGCAGTAAAGGCGGGAACAAATCTCGTGACATCTTCTTATAAGCGCATCCCATATACCTAAAGTCACATAGATGTAAAACAACGCAAACACATGCACGGACGTGGTCCGCGTGCCAAAAGTATGCAATGAGATACACCGGGGGATATAAAATAAAGAAGCCATGCCACATCAGTAGACTCGAAATATAAACAATCACTCAACATGGACCGCAATAGATGGAAAAATGACCTTAAAGGTAAAAGAACAAAACATCTACGCATATCATATAAAGGCCACATAGGGTCACATTAAAACATTCATGTCAAGTAGTGAAAGCATGTATCACAATCAAATACTCCTCACTATATTCATCGTGAATTCCTCTTAGACACACCTAAGCTTGCTTTATTCCAAAAGAAAAAGAAATTCTGCCTTTTATTTATTTATTTATTTTATTTTCTCCTTACTTCTTTTATTATCACTAATATTTCCTTCTTCTGTTTAAATTTTTTTCCATTTCCTTGACCTAACGGCAGCCCAGTTTTTTTTTTTTTTTTTTTTTTTGTATGACCCCTCACACACACACACACGATATTTTAAACCCCTCAAAAAGTCATGGTAGCCGAAGGCCCTAAGCCCCAGTTCTAGCCGGACTTACAAGATATCAACCTAACATAACAACCCCATAATGGGATTGGGTTGAGTACCAAAGTCGTATTCAATCCGAGTTCAGGACAATATCACTTCAGCATCCCATGGCTCCTATCGAAATCTAAATAAAACAAGATGATAAAAACCTAGGCCCAAGTTCTAGGACAACCTACAAGATATCAACCTAATATAACAACCCCATAAAGGGATTGGGTTGAGTACCAAAATTGCATTCAGACCTAGTCTAAGAAAATCCTATCAAAATGTTTTCATTTTTTTTTTCGCCCTCTTGACCTAACGTAATTTTTGATATTGACTTTTAAACAATCTCCCCGGCAACGGCGCCAATTTGATAAGTAGAGATTTCGCAATCCGGCTCGATCAAATACAATTTATAAAAATCGAAACCTTAGGCAAAACTCACTTTCTAACCGGCAGTGAACCGGGTCGATCGTAGGTAGTGCGTTCAGAGTCCGAGGTCGATCCCACGAGGAGATTGAGTCGAATATAAAATTTGTGTTAAAAGCAGAGGGAAAAGAGTATGTGAACAAGACAAACGATCGAAGTTTTTATTATTTCACGGCATAAACAAGGATCTGAATCAAGACTTTTATCCAGAGTAAATTTCATCAAACTAATGATCTACACAATCAAAACAATATTGAGAGCAAACAAATCGAAATCAGGAAACTCACAATAATGAAGATCAAAATATTGCAAATCAAAACTTTTGAATCCCAAATCAGCAAAAGATATCAACCTTTAATCCATACAATGATCCCAGGCACGAACTCCACCAAGCTATCGATCGAATATCGTATTCTACTCTATTTTTAAAATCTAAACTAAGAAATTGAAATACGGGGCCTAGTCCAGAGCTCTAATCCGACTATTTAGATGTCAACCTGTCATAACAACCGCCGAAGCGGCTGGGTTGAGCACCTAAGGCGGCCTCGAACTTCGTCTAGGCTAATAAAAGTCAGAATATTCGTTCTCCTAGGTTTAGCTGCTCTTAAATAGGCAAAAATCGCGACCTTGACCTAGTTGGGCCGACCAACTTGGCCCATTTAACTCGTCTTCAGTAAATCGGTGATAACGTTGTGTGTAGAGCTCCGATTTGAACGATTCAAGATGCGTTGGAAAGCTCGTTCAATTCCCTAAAACTTTCATGAAGACCAGTTGACCAGAAAATGCCTACAAGATAGGTCAAAATAAATATTGACGAACAGGCATGGTGAAATACTGCTGTCGGCGCCAAACGAGCGTTTGCCCTCCTGGTGAACGCTCGTTTGCCTGGAAAATATGATGATATTAGGGCTTGTTCTTCCATGAACGAACGTCTGGACTACCTTGAACGCTCGTCTGACCTGTATGAGCTTTCTTGATTCGGGCTGAGCCCATCCAAACGTGCGTTTGAGGGTAATTTGGACGCCCGTCCAGCTGAAACCCAACTTTCTGAATGAAGTATTAATTCTGTGGATTCCCGTTTGACTTGGCCAAACGCCCGTCTGTGGTGGGCGTCCTGCAGACGCCCGTTTAGGTATGCCAAACGCCCGTTTGCCTTGACTTCTCTCCAACTTGGCTTTTCTTCCACTTTCATTCAATTCTCGTGCCACGAACATGTCTCTCATTCCAAAACATCGCCTTCCAGGTCCTCGAGTCACCTAAGTCCTGCAATAACATAGACGAACAAACACCACGCGTAATTCCTCAAGACAAAAGTGCTCGGAAATAAGGTAAATATCGCTAAAAAGGCGGAGTTTACTATCGATATGACAGTTTAACCCCCTGTGCATATAACTCTCGATATTACTCTCAAACAGGTCTATATCTACCCGAAACATGCCAATAAAGTAATAAACGGGGGCAGATCACATACAAAAGTGCTGTGAAGTTGACTCCCATCAGTGACCAAGATCGAGACAGGTATGACGATAATCGACCCAATAATTATGTTAATATGATCTTTGGGCCAGCTGAGAATGATAAAGACTGAGCTAGTCGAGAGCCGATTGACGGCTCGAGGGATAAAAAGAGACTGAGATTTTCAACGGAAGTCATATATGGACCCAAAGATGATATTCCTAAGGAACGGAATCCCAGTGAGGGACTGGTAATTGAGGCGGTGATCATCCGAACTCGGGTATCAAGAGTCTGTGTCGACAACGGCAGTGCAGTAAACATCTTGTACTACTCGGCGTTTAAGGCGATGAAACTGAAAGACGAAGACATGGACCCTTTAGCATCTTCTTTGTTTTGATTCACAGGTCAAGCGATCCATCCCCTAGGGTCGATAAGGTTGCTAACGATGGTCGGCGATGGTGAAAAAGGAAGGACGCTTGAATTAAATTATGTGGTAGTTAAGGCCCCTTCGGCATACAACGCCATTTTGGGCCGACCTGCTCTTTTCGACCTGCATGCTATCATCTCCACTTTCCATAATAGCATGAAATTTCCTACCAGGAATGGCTCACACGAAGTAAGAGGCGACATTCAAGCTGCTCGGAGCTGCAATTCCATCGTCATGGATGGGAAAATGGCCGTGCAGCAAATCCTGATTGAAGAGTTGATTCCAGAGGAGGAAGAGGAAAGGAGTTGGATCTTAGTTGATCCCATCGAAGATTTTTGGCTATGGGAAGATGAAGAAGACCAGTGTGTGCAAGTCGGGATTTGGATCCCAACTAAAGAAAAATAGTTGTTGGTCGAACTACTAATAGAGTTCAGAGACGTCTTCGCGTAGAAGGCTGACGACATGCCAGGATTATCCCCGGATATAGCGGTCCATAAGCTCGAGATAGATCAGGATCGGAAGCCGTTCAGACAGAAAAAGAGGAGTTTCGCACCTGAACGAAACCAAGCCATAGAGAAGGAAGTCGGGAAGCTCATAACGGCAAAGATAGTAAGGGAAGTGCTCTACCCCGAGTGGTTAGCCAACCCAGTTTTAGTCAAGAAGCCCGACGGCATCTGGGGTATGTGCGTGGACTTCACCGACTTGAATAAACCATGTCCAAATGACAAATATCCGTTGCCAAAAATCGACAGGTTAGTAGATTCTACTATCGACTTCGAAGTGTTTGGTTTTCTAGATGCATATAAGGGATACAATCAGATTATAATGGACGACTATGTAACCACTCAGGATTTGGCACTTCTGCTATGTAACCATGCCATTTGGGTTGAAAAATGCTGGGGCTACATATCAGAGAGCAGTCAACAAGATTTTCGCCAAACAGATCGGTAAGTGTATGGAAGTATACATCGACGACTTACTCATCAAGAGTCGATCAATGAAGCAGTACTTGGTAGATGCTCGGGAAGTTTTTGAAGTTTTGAGGGAAACAAAGATGAAGTAAAATCCGAAGAAGTGCACCTTTGGGGTCAGGTTGGGGAAGTTTTTGGGATACATGATCTAGAAAGACGGGATTCGAGCAAACCCGGATAAAATCAATACTCTGAAAAACATGCCCGCACCTCGGAATATTAAGGAAGTACAGAGACTCACTGGTCGAATGGCCGCCCTCAACCGGTTTTTATCGAGATCCGCCCAACGAGCTTTACCGTTTTTTAAAATTCTTCGAAAAGCGAGTCCGTTCCATTGGGATGAAGAGTTTCAAAAACCCTTCAAGGACTTAAAAGCATATTTGTCGGAGCTACCCACTCTCACTTCACCTCGGGAAGGAGAGAAATTGCTGGTCTATCTGGCAGTATGTGAAGAAGCAATAAGTGCGGTTCTGATTCGGGAAGGGGTCCACAGCCAAGTGCAAATTTATTTTGTTAGTAAAGCATTGCATGGACCCGAGACCCGATACTCACCAGTAGAAAAACTAGCATGATGTTTGGTACACGCCTCGAGAAAACTGAGGCCTTATTTCCAAGCCCATCCTATTAGGTGGTCATTGACCAACCGCTGAAACAGATCTTAGCGAAGCCCGACACGTTGGGTCGATTAGCAAAGTGGGTAGTGAAGATGGTAGAATACGACATTGAGTTTGTGCCTCGGACTGTGGTTAAGGCCCAGGCCTTGGCAGATTTAATAGCTGAAGGAATTTCCATCCAACTGGAGCAAGAGAAGCAAACCACATAAGAACGGTGGACACTCCAAGTCGATGGGGCGTCAAGCAAAGAGAGGGCAGGAGTCGGACTCCTTCTGATTAGTCCGAAAGGTGAAGAATTCCCTTATGCCCTTCGATTCGACTTCAAAGCAACAAACAACGAGGCAGAATATGAGGCTATGATCACAGGTCTGAAGCTAGCTTTGAAGTTGGGGGTCGAGAATCTAGTAGTTTACAACGACTCGCAGTTGGTGGTAAATCATATCCAGGGGGAGTATGAGGCCAAGGAAGAAACCATGAAAAATTAATTGATAGTGGTACAAGGCCTCATACCAAAGTTCAAGTCAGTTCAGATCAAGCAAGTCCCAGAAGTCAGAACAAGAGAGCTGATGCATTATCTAAACTTGCTTCGAACTTCGTCTCGAACAAGAAGGTTTTAGTCGAGTTATTGACCGATAGAAGCTACAAGGAATCAGAAGTACAACCGATCACGCAACAGGCGACTTGGATGGATCCAATAACACTTTACCTTAATGACCGAATTCTACCATCCGACAAGGTACAAGCACGAAAAATCCGACTTCAGTCTGCACCGTATGCCTTCTTCGACTCCATCCTTTATCGAAAATCTTTTGTGGTGCCATGGTTAAGATGTGCATCAGAAGAAGAGGGTGTATACCTTCTCGAAGAAATTCACATAGGGGCTTGTGGAAATCATTGCGGGGCTAGGATGCTTGCTCGAAAATGCAAACTAGCTAGGTACTTTTGGCCGTCGATGCAACAAGATGCAAACCGCCTGGTTCAGAGGTGTAGGACTGGTCAAATCCATGATAATATCACCCATCAACAAGGCCAAGAAATGAATGTCATCTCGTCAGCTTGGCCTTTTGATCAATGGGGCGTCGACATAGTTGGACCCTTACCTCGAGCTACAGGTAACAACAGATATGTGGTCGTCGCAGTGGACTAATTCAAGAAATGGGTCGAGGCCAGGGCTTTGACCGACATCAGAGCTTCGACCATCAAGAAATTCTTGTGGGTCGATATTTTATGCAGGTATGGAATTCCCAAGGTTCTGATCTCAGACAATGGCACTCAGTTCGATGACCGAAAAGTTAGAGAGTGTTGCAACGAATATCAAATCAGTCAGCACTTCACCTCGGTAGCTCACCCACAAGCAAATGGTCTGGTCGAGCAGACAAATCGACAAATCAAGCTAGGGTTGAAAAAGAGACTAGAAGCTGAAGGTCGAGACTGGGCAGTACAACTTCCGAGCATCCTATGGTCATATAGGACATCTCCAAATTCTTCGACAGGGGAAACACCTTTCTCTCTGGTCTATGGATGCGAAGCGGTGATTTCCGCAGAGATCGGTCTTCCATCCCCTCGAGTTCTAGCATATAATGTCGAAACCAACGATCCTGATCTTCGACAAGAAAAAGATAGCGTTAAGGAATGAAGAGAAGTAGCTTCAGCTCGAATGGTGAGATATAAGCAGAAGATCTCGCAGTATTACAATTCAAGGGTCAAGTACAAATACTTCAAAGTCGGAGATTTGGTTCTCAGGAAAAATGAAGCAAACCGACTGGTAAGTTAGACCCGAATTGGGAAGGCCTGTATCAGATCCTAAAGGTTCATCCCAAAGGATCCTGCCAAATTGGATGAGCAGATGGAACCACGGTTCCTCGACAGTGGCACGCCAATAATCTGAGGAAGTATTACGTTTAATTAAACTTTATATCGATTCGTTCTCGTTTTTCATTCTCATGTTTTGTAATAAGTCTATTTGCCCATTAATTGAATGTTCTAATAAACATGTTTTAGAATTATATAGAATGATTCAAGTTGTGCAGATAAAAGTTCAACAAAGGTAAAGATCATAGAACAACGGTCAAGAAGTGGCGTCAGGAGTCGGCTCTGTGATAGCAGGGGTCGGCTCGACATTAGAAGACGACGGACCATATTTCTGAGCCAGAGATTCCCCTCGTTGGAACTCCTCGCTATACTGGTCGTACAGCTTCTCCGACTCAGGGCTGTAGAATTGCGGCGCAGCAAGCTTGGACACGTCGAACTCGGGATAAGCTTCCGAAGCCTGATCCACCGCTGATGTAAACCCGCCCTTCATAGCCGTGCGCATCAGCACGGTCAAGTTGTCGTCAAGCTCCTTCGACTGGCGGTATTCGATGACTGTGCCTTTCTTGGCCGCCTCGACCTGTGAAAGAACCTTCCCCAGCTCGACCTTTAGACCATCCCTCTCCTCTCGAGCTTGGGTAACCTCGGATAAAGAAGCTTTGTGCACTGCATGCACCATCTCGAACTCCACAACCAGATCGGCAAACTTTTTATCCAAGACTTGATAGCCACAGCAGATGCAGACAGCTCGCTCTTCAACTTCCTTATCTCGGCATCAACCTCCCTCGCATGAGTCTCTAATTGGGATTCCAATCCGGCGACGGCGGCACTCTTCTTGACGCCCTCTTCGGTCAGCTTGCGGATCTGCCTTTTTAGATCCTCTTCGGCCTCGACCGGCGCAGACAATCTCTTAGCAGCCTCCTTGCCGAGATGGTGTGTCTGTAGAAGCAAATAGATACATCATTCAGCAGAAATAAGGGATAGGCCATGATAAAAAGAGGAAGCAACTTACTAGACGACACAACTTCCAAAGTGTGGAAGAGAGAACTTTGTTTTTCATGGTTGCACTCTCATCGGCAGCCAGGTTCATATCGACCTCGACCTCAGCAGAGGTTTCACCGACTTTGGCCTTCTTAGCCCGTCTCTGCTGATCCCTCACCAGGTCAGGTAGGGTGGTTCTCTTCCAGGTTGTGACGCATTTCCTCGACATTTCCACCGACGGTCATTGTTATATCGACCACGGCCTTATCATCTTCATCTCTTAACGAGCCATAGTGGACAAGTAAGCCACCAGAAGGCTGAGATTGGGTGGGGGAATGAGCTAGGATAGCCAATTCGACTCAAAGCAGGCGCCCGACTTGGGACAGAGCTCCCCCTCCAAAGATTGTGAGTTGTCCTCTTCTCGACAACTTGAAAGGAAGAAGCCGCTTGACCCCCGAGCGGCGGAGCAAGCTGGCCTTGTGGCTTGGGGACTTAGGCATGATTGGTGATGATAGAAAACTTTCCCACTGCAAAAAGAAAAGATGGGTTAATATCATCAATAACACCAAGTCACAGAACTCGACAAAAACAAAAATAAACAACAAAAAATGTCCTACAGTTCTCCTGGTCTACCGCGTGGAGATTCCCGTAGGGCATCGGCCCCGCTTCTTCTAGATTAGCCAGGCCATAAAGAAGGCTCAGATCTTGGGTGGCTACCTTGAAACCAAAACCATCCATTGTACGGGCCTCGTGAGGGACTGGACCCTTATCCAGTTTATCTGTCTTTTTGCCCCTCGACCTCCACCGCCCGATGTAGGGGTTATCTAAGCCATGAAGTAGGAAGAAGAATTGAGGTTTCCACTCCCCGTGGGATGAAGGCCCTCGGGACACAAACTCATGTCGATTTGTCCTTCGTTGAAAAGTGTACCACAGTTTGTCCGGCATGCTTGTCATCTTGTAGTAGTGTCGGAAGAAAGGGATCCAGAAGCAGAACCCGGCCACTCGACATGCCAGTACAAACCCTATTAGAGTCCTGATATCGTTGGGGCCTAGTTGAGATACACTTATCTCATAGTGATGAAGAATGGCTACGACGGCCGGGCATAGTGGAAACCTCAATCCACTAGAGAGTTGGGCTTCGTAGACTGAACAAAACCCTTCCGGAGGCTCGTCAGCGTATTGATGTTGGTCGGAAGGGAGTTGGATTTCAAACTGGGGGCTAGCAAGACCAAACCTTTGACGAATTTTATCAATATCATCAGAAGAAAGGGAAGTGAGACAGCCTTTAGGACCATTTCCATCCATCTTGGTTACTAGTCTCTTGGGTTCTCTAAGGACACCGGAAAGTGGCTGGAGGGGATGATCAGGTTGAGAAAAGGGCGAAGCTTGACTGTTAGAAGGCGATTCTGTACCCCTATCTGACTCTGTGGCACTACTAGACATGAGGAAATGCAGAAAAAAGAGGAAGGATACAAGGAATATGCTTACTTGGAATTTGGAGTTTATGCAGAAAAATTGGCGAAACGATTTCTCCTCTGGTCTCTCTTCCCCTTTTTATGCTTGCAAGAATCTGAAAGTGATTTGAAAGGACGTGATTGAGAGAGTTATAACCCCTTACAAATCACGAGAATCAAGGCAGTGACGTTATGGTTGATGGAAGGTGAGGCGTTAGTGCGCCATGATGTCATGCCACGATGCTACAATCGGTTAGGGTTGCAGGTGATGGGCTATTTCCTGCCCAAACGATGGCCCAACTCGAAGACGATTCAATTGGAAGATTTGATCTCGGACAATAGGAGTCGCCTCTCTCAAGTCTGGGGGGCTTATGACCATACAAGGTTTCACCCCTCCACGTGTCGTCTAACGGTAGGTCCCCATGTCAAGAATAAGTGCCAGGGCATGCATGTAGATTCCCAGGCTCAGGGGTACGATGATCGACTTAAGCAGTGTATGACGAGGGTCCCATCTCGACCACCGTAAGTTGGTTAAGTCGAGATAAAGGACAGAGTCCGCACCAGCTACGAAGGCCCATTATCAGCATGGTAACTTGGACAATGGGCAAGGCCCATGAATGTTAAATATGACAATAGCCTAGACCGACCTAATATTAGGGTTAGGGCGTGTATTATCATTATAAATACCACGTTCCAGGAACTACATAAGGCTTGATTCCTGGACAATGACATGATACGTAGGCAATCTAAGATAAGCTCTTAAACTCAGCCACAAATCATGAAACCGATAACACGTTCTTAAGGCATTAGGGTTTTGGGTGTTCACCATTAGATTCATCAAGGCCTGGATTAATAAGGTGATATAATTTGTCATCGTCAGACCGCAAAGAATAGATTGTATAATGCAATTAAAAATAGATGAAACCACTACCATAATAATTTCTTGCTTTAGAATAACAAAAATACAATGATTTTCTTGCTTATATTATGGGTTTTCTAGTTTGTTGGATTTTGGAGGTTATTCTGGTTTGATACCGATTCATGTTGACTAGTGTCCTTTCCGGTATGCACGTGGATTTAAGAGAAGATTAGAGGTTTATGCGTTCAATCAGTTTTGTTGTTTGCTGGTTGGTTTCTTTCGTGTTTTTGGTAGAGGTGCGCAAGGGTAATTTAATGTTTCTTTCTACACCGGTGCCTTATGGTATTTTTTGGTTTCTTGATCAATATGCTCTAAATGGCAGTTTTGATAGTTGTTCCACCAAAAGACCCGGGATGATCTTACGGGATTTTATGTCAAATTGTGAAGATAGGAGGTGGTGTGTTGGGTTACATATTTTTCAATTTTTTCCGCTTGTTATTTCTTTGGCCTTTTTATGGGTTAATGTTTTTCTCTTTAGATTAGACGTTCTCTCTTAATTTATCTGTCTTTTCTTTTTCTCTTTCTCTTTCTCTTGATGTTGTATTGGTGTGTATTATTCGTGTTCTTGTATTTTGCGGAGGTAGTATGGATTTATTGTGTATATATATATATATATATATATATATATATAATTTTTTTTTTCTTTTTCTTTTTTTAGGTCAATTCTTTTTATATTTAAAGTCAAGTGTGGTATCAACAAAGGTTACATTATTTGAACAATATGAAAAATGTCAGGCAAAAATGACTATAAGAAAATATTTTTATCAAAAAGGACATTTCACTAATCAAAGTGAAAGAGAAAGTGAATTTGAAAGTGAATTACGTTGATTTTCAACACAAAACCAACGTAATTCATTTTCAAATTCACTATCATTTTCACTTTCCTTTTTGACAAAAATATTTTTTTATAGTCCTAAAATTATAACATCTTTCTAAATGTGTTCTAATTGACAATTAACTATTTTTTTAGAGGAAAATAATGTAAGCATTAAATTAAAAAAAAATAATTTCTAAAAAACCACAAATTCCTTCTCATCTTCCCACATCACTTATTACTTCCTCTCCTTCATTGTCGTCGTTCCTCAAACATCTCCCTATTTCTATCTCGCACCCCTCGTGCATGAAAATTTATCTGTATGATCGGCCCAAAGTTTTTTTCGTAAAGCATTATTTGTTTGATTAACTGCTGCATCCAACCCTTTCTTGACAATTTTATTGGAGTTCAATAATTCTTCCCGTAATCCACCTTATTTCCCCACCCGGATAATTAACTTTTTAATGCATTGTTATTTAATTTTTTTGACATTATTAATATTAAAGGTTTGATAATCGTCGGTCAATTCCATCAGCCTATAATTTTCATTTTCGTATTTCAAAAGGTCAACGTTATCTAGTTTTTTTACGCTACGCTTTAACAACTGATTTGAGCAGTTTCATGTCATTTTTTCATCGTAGCTTTTCTTTCTATAAATATCGATTTTAAATGTTTGTTTGATTATATGCGACTCTTCCATTATCACGCTAAATCATATGATGTTTTTACCAATAATTTTTCCTATAAATTGAACAAAAGGACGTCCCTGTCTCTAAATTTAGGCTCGCGTAAAAAAAAGTTTGCCCTCATAATCTTGAAAAAAAGTAACCAAAAATGTAGAAATTTTCCAAGTCAAATAAGAACATTGTAAACATTTCAAAACAAAAGAGATAGTTATTGGATGTATTATTAAATAGAATCACTTAAACACCTCTCTCCTAGCATTTTTAGAAGCAAAAATACTACTCAAACTCGTTTAGTCAATGTCATCCACCATACCTTGTTCAATTGACAATAGAGCCAAACCGTTCAACCGCTCTTGTGACATTGTTGACCGAAGATAATTTGTAATCAATTTCAACTTTGAAAAACTTCTTTCTCCGGAAGCAACCGTAACCGGGATAGTCAAAAGGATTCTAAAAGCAATCCACGCATTCGGAAAACATCTTTCATCTTTTTCAAAAAGTTGAGAACTTCAATTGGCTTCTTCACTTCCTCCCGTAATGATTCTCTCATGAACTTCAACTCCATGAATAAGTCTCTACCATCAATATCCGATATATTATCATGTGTCAAAAACTCTTCAAGACTAGCACAAGATTTCATTAAACATTCATTGTTGGAATATTTTGGCTTCTTTAAATCAAATAAGAAGCCAAACTTTTTCTCGTATACTTCTATCTGTTTGAATCTGCTCTTCATTGAAGAAATTGCATGATCCACAACATACAAAAAATAATTCACCCGAAAGGATTCTTCAGCTGTCTGGTTCACCTCGTCGGTAACATCCTCATCAAATTGTTTTTTTCTTCTAATGTCGCGCTTTTCAACAAATACAGGATCAACACCCATCTCACTTGCACTGTCTTTTGCTTCCACCATTTCTTCCATTAAACCAATATCTTTGTATCTTTCAAGAAAGCCATGAGTCCTTTAAATTGCTCAACTGCGTCATCTATATGCAAATCTTCTTTCTGAATGTGTTTGTTAATTGAATTCACAACAAATAACAAGTTATGCCAAATAACCATGCCACACAAGAACTCAAAATTTTCATGTTCATTCTTCACAAAGGTCATTGCTTCACTTTTAGCCGTTGCTTCACTTTTGATTTGCAGTATTTGCAAATTCAACTAAAGCATCTCTTAGTTGTGGAGCTTGATATCTTATGGCTTTAACACTTTCAAGACGGCTTTCCCACCGTGTTTGTGACAATGGCTTTAACGTGAGATTTTTCACATTATCTGTAAAAAATTTCCACCGCTTCGGTGAAGAAGGAAACAAGACATACAATCTTTGCACCACTAAGAAAAATGATGCTGCTTTTGAACAAGAGTTGGCCATATCACAAAGAACAAGGTTAAGACTATGACACCCACATGAAGTATATATAAAATGCTCTTGGAGTTACTTGAAGTAGTCGACTTTGCACACCATTATGTTTTCCTTTCATATTTGAGCCATTGTCATATCATTGACCTCTTAGATCTTGAATATCAAGGTCAAGTTTACTAAAAACTCATTGAAGTTCACCAAAAAATGCCAACCCCGATGTATCATCTACATTCAAAAATTCTAAAAAAAAACTCTTTCACCTATATTGGATTGCTTGAAATATCCACACATCTAATGACAATAGACATTTGTTCTTCATGACTTATATCTGGTGTACAATCAAATATAATCGAGAAATACTTTGCTTCCTTGATTCTTGAAATAATTGTACTTTTGACCTCACCACTTAAAAGTTGTATCAATTCATTTTGAATTCTAGGACCCAAGTAATGGTATCAAATATCACCATTTTCAATCTGTTGTAGGTGATTTTCCATTATTGGATCAAATGAGGCAAGCTAAGATGTTCACATTGTTATCATCATGTACTTTTGATTTTTTTCCACGAAATGCTAAATTTCTCTTAGCAAGTGTCTTGACAAGTGCCAAAATCCTAAATTTCTCTCTCGAATATTCCTTCTCTTTGTTGATATGTTCCAACGTATGCTTATCAATGGTTTCATTCTTTTTCAATCTCAAATTCATCTCGATCCACTTGTCCATGCAACTAATATGCTCATTGCTACTTTCATGGCTTTTAAGTCTTTCACCATTATGTTTCCAATATTTGAACCCTTCAGTCGCTAATTGAGACTTGTTTTCATCTTTTTAAAACAACTTACAATAAAAGCAAAACACTCTATCCAAAGCCTCTGAATAGACAAGCCATGTCCTATCTTGTTTCTCACCATTTGGTATATGACGAGTGAAGTGAATAGGTGAGAAATGCATATGCCTATCAGAATTATCCTTTGGAAAGACAAGATTATTGCTTCTTACTGGACCTTTTTTGACTAACAAGTCTCTTAATTCTTGATCAATCTTGCCCTAATTAGCAGGATCATCAATACATTGAGGTCCAAATACCATGTTTACCTCTTCGTCCTCATTTTCACAAGCTTCACTCAAATTGACAATTTCTTTATGATCATCAACTAAATTCTCATTCTTGATATTCAACACATTTCGGTTGAGCTTTCACCTTGTTTCGTGCCACTAAAAAACTTATGAATAGCCCCCTTTTGTGATTGAATTAATGCTTCCACCTTTTGTTTCTTCTTCCTTTTTTCATATCCGGAAGGATATTTTCTATGTCCCATAAGAACAACTGACCGGAAAAAGAACGAATAAAATTAATTTCAATAGGAAGAATCCTGAATTTGATTAAAAATGGAGAAATATGCTTCTGCCAATTCGGTTTTCAACTTGAAAAAATAAAATTAACCACAAACAATATCATAAGTAAAATATTATTAAAAAAAAAACACAACAATTAAATGTGCTAAAAGCCTAAAACAAAACAATTTGCAGGCAATGTAACAAAGTAACATCTGATAGTGATATGCTAATTCATAGTAATCTATCTAACAAATAACAAGTAACACAACAATTAAACAACTTTAAAAACAGCCGCAATTAATATTGGTAGTACTTTGTTTGTTGTTGGCTAGTTCCTAATTGCTACTTGCTAATTTCTATTTGATGCTTATATCAGAAAATAAATTGGGGAAATTGAAAAAAAAAAAGGATATTCGTCTATACGGAATAGTTTGAGTACTTAATATGCATTTAGGACACTAAGGAATCTTATTTGTTGATAAGGACACAAAATGAGTAACTAGACAAAACTATCTGTTGGAAATATTATTTATGTTTTGATGATGATTCGTCACGTAATTAGACAAATCACTTACAACCCATGATGATGAAGTCATAACTAACTGTTATAGTGCATAATGGAAGAAGAAGCAAGAAATGGTCTAGAGAAAATGTATAAGTTCTATCTAGAATCTGAACCTTGTATAGGTTGTTTCAGACAAGCATTGTAATAGAATAGGAACTAGGCGAACAACTGAATCACAACAAGAAAACTGAGTATGCACATGAAGAACTGAGGGTTCAAACTCAGTTATGCAATAACTGAAGAAGATAAGTTCGCTGAGGGACACAGACTCAGTTGGCTTATCTATGAAGATCAAGAACCGAGGTCACAGACTCAGTTATTGAAGATTGAAGAATCGAGGGTTGAAACTCAGTTAGTAGCTGATTAAGTCGTGACTATAAGTTAGGATTCGGGCAAGTCTGTGGTGACCTGGAACTGAACTATAGATCATGTAAAACTGAATAATCTTAAGGACAAAGATTATCAGTTGACAGGATAAGAAGAAACTGAATGGTGTACTATGACTTAGTCAATTAAAGTGAGATGTCAAATATACAAGGTACTCAGTTTCGAAGAAGAATAGAAAACTGAGTCAAGGCCTTGTTGAATTTAAACTGAAAATACGACAAAGATCGTACATATGAACGTTGGCTAAACGACAAGTGTAACGGCTACAAGAGCTAGTGACCGTTACATCACCCCTATAAATACACAAGAGAATCACTTGAAGAAGAGGCGAGAGAAGGATCATAAAAAGAGCTTTACAAGCACATATCCAAATATCCAAATCCAGAAAATCAGATCATATATATCTAGAAAAGGGGAAGCCAACAGAATTGCCTTGAAGATTTCAAAGAAAGATCCAGTAACCCATTAAGGGGGAAAGAAGGCATCTTGGAGCTACAAAGCTAGATCCAGAAGAACCAGACAGCTCACTGAATTAATCCTTGATTAATTCTAAACCTAACCTTTGTGAAAAATGGTTGGATGTGCATAGTTTGAAGAGAGCAATTCAACTTTTCTTCATACGGTTGCAACTTGGTTGCCATAGCTATTGGTGCAGTCTGCGGACTGTGTTTGTGATAGTGGTGAGCTGGTGAAGGAGTCATTCCACCTCCGAAGGATCGGTTAATGCGTAATGAATGGAGCAATCTCACCTTTCTTCATTTTGTGTAGACAGTGAAACTAGGGTGTCGTGAAGGACTGTCATAGTGCTAGGATTTTGTAACGGTTATCTCAGATTCTAGTGATACCTCCTACACCACAGGAGAAGGGGAGACGTACGGGATTACACCGCCCGGAACAGCCATAAACAAATATTGTGTTGATTTACTTTATGTACTTATGTTCGTTTTATTTGTTGCATTATCACTCAGCAAACACTAGACACTGAGTCAGCACTGAACTGATACATAGAAGGTCTAGACTCTTATTGACACATCTATTGCACTAAAGGCTAGTTTTATCCGCTGCCAGTTAACAAGACTAAATATAAGTCGGCATTGACTTATACTCAGTTGAGTTAGCTGAACTCCGCACATGTTTCACGACAAGAACAAGACTGAGCTGAGTATCAGTTTGAGTTTGACAGAAACTCAGTTCCTAGGGCTTCTCCAGTTTGGGAAAAAAATTTGGTGACAAGTTTATTCACCCCCCCCCCCCCTCTAAACTTGTGTTAGCCTTTCCAAGGGACCAACAATTGGTATCGGAGCAGTTCTTCCATTCGGAAGTGATCCATAGGATATATTTTTAACCAGATTGTTTAAGACCCTTCATCAGATCGATTGCAAAAGCACTTAATTTAATTTCAATGACTACATCTAGAATTAAGAGTTGGCTCATTCACCCCTAACTAATTGTTTGCAAAGTGTATCGATTTTTTCAAGATCAAATAATTGAAAGGTTCAAAGTCGACAAATCGGCATACAAATCCGAACCTCAACTTAGTGATGATATGGGTACAAACCTTAATGTTTATATTAATGAGATCCGGAGAGAGTTCCATCACTAAGAAATCTCTCGAAGAAGAAGAAAAGAAGTTGTTGCAAGTTACCATTGATATAGAAGATTCGTTAGAGCAACAAAAGGATGTACACCCAGATCTTGAAACTGTATCAAATCATCAAGAAAAGGTACATTCTTCAACTCAGTTATCATTCGCTGAACTAAGTCAGAGAAAATCTGATCTTGTCGAGTTAACTGAAAAACTTACGTTGAAACTGAAATTAAAAGACACAGAACTTGACAAAGCAAAAGATTGGAATGAGTTTCTTGAAACTGAGATGTCAAATCTTGCTGAAAGATTATTGTCTAGTAAATTTGACAAAAGCAATGATAATCCCCCACCCCTACTCAGTCTTGAGACTTCAAAGAGTATAAACTCTAAACGTCAAGATACTGGAAGACCTAGTAGATTGCACAAATAAAACAACGATGTAAAATCTAAAAGAACCCTTATGAAATCAACTAAGGTTGAACGTAATGGTTTATCTAGAAAGGAGATGAGAAAGCTTAATTCTCTCATCGAAGAAACTAAAAATAATACTTCAAGAACTAATCCAAATGGACCCAAAAGATATGGGTACCGAAGAAAACTTAAAACTGTTTTGCGGGTTGAGTCAGTTCAAAGCTGAATCCTGAGAAAACTGACCTCTAAACAAAAGCTGATGAAGGACAAAATGGTGAAAAACTAAAGACTTTCCAGCTATCATCTGACGCTTGGGTTGACATGACAAATCACTCGAAGCCACGTGTCAATCTGGGAGAAGAAGTAGATGTACATCCCTACAAAATCCTATTGATTGTGACACGACTCTTATTTGAAAACGATTGCAAAACGAAATCTTGACGAAATCCTGCTCATCCAAATTGAAAGCATTCAAGATTTTCAAAAAGAATCCCTAATTCAAAAATCATGGAACGATACAACATCGACGAAGGAATCACCACGAGCCTGGATAATTTATGTCAAAGATTTTCACACTCCACTCTCTCAACTCGAATTGTTAGCAAAATCAAAAAGATTCGGGGACTCGAAAATTTGTTTGATACAAAGGTAGATGTTTTATGCCCAGAAACCATCAGAGACTTCTACAAGAATGCAGTAATCACCAATGAGGGAAAAAGCTTCAGGACAACTGTTCAAGATAAAAGCTTCACCGTTGATGAACAACTGCTTTCCCTGGTGTTTGGTCTAGACATTACTAGAGGCTCTTTATCCCTCACCTTTGGAAATAAAGAAAGAACAAACTTTGGGACGTCACTGCAATCAACAAGAATGAGAAGAACCTTAGTGGATCAATCTATCAGCAGAAACGAGAATTTGCATTTTTGACGATTCTTCTGACCAAGAATGTCATTGGTCATGCTCGGAATTTGTACACTCTTTCGACTGATAAACTACAGCTGATCTACGCTATTTGGTTTGAGGAGAAATTGGATTGGAACAAGTTTGTTCTCAATCAATTGATAAAGCAAATCTCAGACGAAAAGGAGAGAGCCAAAGAAAGAAACGCTACTGGAGAAAAGCTTTTATTGAAAAAGGGATTCACTTATCTAGTTCAAAGGATACTAGATCATTTCTCCATTTCAAAATCCACACAAACAGAAGTGGAACACAAGCCAGTGTCCACAGGAGTGAAGAAAAGGAAGATTGTTGTAGAAGAATCAAGTGAAATTTCAGATTCTAGTTCAAGTGAGACTGTAAGATTGGATGATAGAACTCTGAGAAGACATAAAAGGATGTGGAACAAGCTTCAAGCAAAGAAAACTGAAACTGAGAATGTAATTCAAATTGAGGATGAAACTGAAGAGAGTGAACAGAATGAAAATGAGGAAAGTGAAACTGAAGAAAGCAAAGGAAGCGAGACTGATAAATCTGAAGAAAGTGAACGTGAAGAAACTGAAGAGAGTGAATTTCCAACTGAAACATTTGTAGACTACTGTTGGAGAGATTTTGCATCATTAAAACAAAAGAAAATTTATAAACCTATACTACCATGCAAAACTACCTCCTAACCGGCCGAATACCGGGTAGTTTCTAGTAAAGTTGGATAAGTACGGGTATCGATCCTCAGGGAAAAGGGATGTTGAATCTAATCTAATTAATCCTCTCAATTGTAACTCAAGAAAACAAATAAACGAAAGATTAAACATAAAAACTCAAAGAACAACTAAAATAAATCTAAGCTAGAACAAATAATAAAAACATAAACTAAGGATACATGGGATCAAACTTCATACAAACCAAGTGATCTCAATCCTAGTTCATCTCATGATTCTAATTCAAATTGTGGTTTCACCTTTACACGAGACACAAACCCCTAATCTCTTAGTGAATCTGTTTTCTCAAGCTATGAAATCCTACTCTCGTAGTGAATTCAATTTATCAATCTCTCCTCTCTCGAATGTTGAGACCGATATTCCATACAAAACGAAGGTGTAGATTCAAGTTAACTTCCGTATTTTAGAATCTAACAACCTAGATAATTAATCGATTAACTTGTCATCATTAATGATTAAAGATCCTATCTTTCTATGGTGATCTAACGTTACTCAACTTCCGTATGTTGTAACTATCAATCGTAAACGATCTCCCGATTCAATTCACACATAGCATCATAATCATAAAAGATACAAAATAAATTAAAGATCATGAAAATAAACTAGAGATTGAATAAATTAAAAGAGATTAAACTCACAAGGTTTGGTACATGGATGAACTCATGAATCGAAAACGGAAAAAACTACATCTAATCTAACCGGATCACCCGAGCACAAGGCTCGGGTGACCGCCTTCTTTACGCCTCTCGCAATCGCGCTTTATGCGATTTTATGCGGCCGGAATAATTGTATTGATATTTTAGGGTTTGAGATCGCAATTGCTATTTATAAGAAACATAAGTCGGTTGCTCTGATGTTTAGGTCGGTTTATGCAAAAGCGCGGCGGACGCTGTTCAATGCACGTCTGAAGACTACAGTATCAATTTTGGCTCCTCGACGCCGGTTTGAGAATGGACTCAACTTCTAAAATTCATATCTTGAGTTGTAGACCTCCAAAAATTATGATCCGAATGTCATAAAAAAGCTCTCGGAAAACTCTACAATTTTCATTAAGGACTCTTCTTGAAAAATGCCTTTTTGATTAGCCCGTCGTATTACGAGTCGTTTTGGGATTTTCCCAAGCTTTATTTCATCTTCATCCTCTTGTATCTCTTTCTTTCCACTTTAATCTTCAATCAAACATCATTTAGACCTCTTCCATTCCACATTTGTGCACCTAAAAGATGACAAAACCGAGCAAAACGTAAAACCATACAAAATAGATAATAAAACCACGATATTTACTCGATTTTGCATTTTAACTATTCAAAACGTCATTTCCTCAATTAATCGATTATAAGCTCGAATTCTACTTAAAAACATCCATATATGGGGAATATTGATATAAAATATATCCTTATAAAACACTACAAATTGACCCTTAACAACTCCTCCACACTTATCTTTTGCTCGTCCCGAGCAAAACAAAACAAAGTCATGCTCGAGACAAATAAACATCCATACAAATATGAAGTATATTCAATAACTTAGAAGTTCACCCGTGTAGTGTGTGCATAGCCATAATAAACTTCCACTAAGTTCCACAATTTGAAAGTTATTCAAACCAAAACTAGCCCGGTTTCCCATCTAAGTTAGAAATATTCAAAAATTATAACAGTGCACTTTACAAAACATACATATCCCAAAAAGAAATAGTAGAGAATATCTAAAGCATTTACAGCGGCACTCGAGAGGATAATCCCTACAACATATCCTTCGATTTATACTGGGTATAAGATTAACGATAACTAAGTCCTTACTTATTCATAATAATATATTTCAATATTTTCACTTTTTCACACTTTTCTAACACACATCGAAATAAGCTTTTGCCCTCATAGCGAGAATAGGACATTTCAAGATAATCCCTACCTTACTCCAATCATAAAGCGACTATAAACTGACTGTCGTGAGCTTTGGTCATCATAGTGGAATAGGACATCGTGGTACACCCTACCTCACCCAAATCATCAACCACTTCCGACACACACAATTACAATTATGTTTACTTAGATATTTACGGTGGCGGTGGAAAAGATTATTTTCTAGTAGCACAGACCACTGAGAGCATAACACCTCAAGTAAACAATTTATTACTATTGCAAAGACTTAATCACGTTTCACTTATCACATTCAAACTTACGGATATTCACAAGATGTCATACTTTAATCCTAGAATACAAACTACTAAACTTTTCAAGAATTGTACATAAGCAAAGAAACATGCTATAATCATCAAAAATCTCCAACTAAAATGGGGTAGGCTTTCAACATTTAGCTCATCATTTACTATGGCATGTGAAAAGAGTGTCGGGTGAAACAACTAAAATTACTAAATATACTGAATATAGCAAAATGATATAAACTCAAGCAAAGATATGCCTTTGTCTACTCGGGATATAACAAAAAATTTGAAAATTAAGCACTTTTCATAGAAATATAATAGAAATTGAGCAAACGACTCATAGATACATATAAACCATCCTCTAACTTTTGTTGGGAGGATTTTGCATCATAAAAACAAAAGAAAATTTATAAACCTATACTTAACATGCAAACTAACTCTAACCGACCAAATATCGGGTAGTTGATAGCATAGTAGGGTAAGTACTGTGGTCGATCCACAGGAATCGGGATGTTGAATCTAATTTCACTAATTCCTTTCAATTGTTACTTAGGAAAAACGAATAAACGAAAGAACAAATAAAATAAACGAAAGAGCAATTAAAATAAATCTAACCTACGAAATAAAATAACACAACCTAAACTAAACTAAAGATACATGGGATCAAACAGTGCACAAATCAAGTGATTTCAATCCTAGTTCATCTCATGATTTTAATTCAAATTGTGGTTACACCTTTACACGAGACACAAACCCCTAATCTCTTAGTGAATCTGTATTCTCAAGCTATGAAATCCTACTCTCGTAGTGAATTCAATTTATCAATCTCTCCTCTCTCGAATGTTGAGACCGATATTCCATACAAAACGAAGGTGTAGATTCAAGTTAACTCTTGTATTTTAGAACCTAACAACCTAGATAATTAGCCGATTAACTTGTCATCATTAATGATTAAAGATCCTATCTTTCTATGGTGATCTAACGTTACTCAACTTCCGTATGTTGTAACTATCAATCGTAAACGATCTCCCGATTCAATTCACACATAGCATCATAATCATAAAAAGATACAAAATAAATTAAAGATCATGAAAATAAACTAGAGATTGAATAAATTAAAAAGAGATTAAACTCACAAGGTTTGGTACATGGATGAACACATGAATCGAAAACGGAAAAAAACTACATCTAATCTAACCCCGGATCACCCAAGCACAAGGCTCGGGTGACCGGCCTTGCTGCCCCTCAGAACTGCCGCTGCTGTCTGATTTTATGCGGCTGGAATAATTGTATTGATATTTTAGGGTTTGAGATCGCAGCTGCTATTTATAAGAAACATAAGTCGGTTGCTACAGTGTTTAGGTCGGTTTATGCAAAAAGCGGCGGCGGACGCTCGTTCAATGCACGTCTGAAGACTCTGTATCAATTTTGGCTCCCTGGACGCTGGTTTGAGAATGGACTCAACTTCTAAAATTCATATCTTGAGTTGTAGACCTCCAAAAATTATGATCCGAATGTCATAAAAAAGCTCTCGGAAAACTCTACAACTTTCATTAAGGACTATTCTTCAGAAAATGCCTTTTTGATTATCCCGTCGTATTACGAGTCGTTTTCGGGATTTTCCCAAGCTTTATTTCATCTTCATCCTCTTGTAGCTCTTTCTTTCCACTTTAATCTTCAATCAAACATCATTTAGACCTCTTCCATTCCACATTTGTGCACCAAAAAGATGACAAAACCGAGTAAAACGTAAAACCATACAAAATAGATAATAAAACCACGATATTTACTCGATTTTGCATTTTAACTATTCAAAACGTCATTTGCTCAATTAATCGATTATAAGCTCGAATTCTACGAAAAACATCCGTATATGGGGAATATTGATATAAAATATATCCTTATAAAACACTACAAATTGACCCTTAACAAGTACACTGAAGAGAAAAGAGAAGCTGTGGAGGACGCTGAATTTTGCGAAGCTGAGTATGAAAAGGAACTGACAAGTCATGATGTTCATTTTTATTATCCCATGGCCAGTTCCTCATCTCAAGTTCATGAGGCATCTACAAGAATATCGGCAACTGAAGGATCTCAGCATCAAGAAACTGAAGATAAACTGAAAGGTTGGGAAGAGATCATTGAAAGTGTGATGCAAACTCTACAGCAGCAGCTCTTTAACTTACATAATTTCTTTGGAAGAACACATTACTCAGGCCTATACCAATATTCCAACATCATCACCTTACTTAAATTATTTGAAGAAAGCTCTCGCATATCTTCAATTAAGGGGGAAGAGAAAATTGAACGTGATACTGGCAATGAAAAGAAAATTGAAGGTGATGCTGGTAAAGCTGACAAAGAGAAAGCTGAAGAGGCCTATGCCAAACGTCTGATTGAAGAACAAGATGAACAAATAGATACTGATCTACAGACTATTGATCTACTATCTATTCAACGGAATGAATAAGCAATTGACATTCTGATCGAGGAGTTGGTCAAAGAAGAAACCTTCACAGAAACGAGAACTGAAAAAGATGAAGAAACCTCAATTAAAGCCGTGCTGAGTATCAGGAAGAAACTTGCAATATGTGTCAGATTGAAAGCTTCTCTAAAAGCAGCAAAAGATGCATGGACAAGAACTGAGGGGGAAAAGACCAAAGGGAAGGAATCTAGTTTTATTTCAGAGGAAGAAGAAAATGTAATGAGTGAAGAAATCAAAGAGATCTTGGTAAAGTTTAAAGCTGGTAACAATGAAGAGGCAAATCGGTTGCTAAATGAATATTTAGAGATCAAGCCTAGAGATGGTGAAACAGAAGAAGAAGGAAAGGCAAGAAGACTCCTGGAGACAAAAAGGAGTATCTTTGTTGGAGAAAGTTGAATCTGGAAAAAGGAAATCTGTAATCTTTTGTGTAACTCAGTTTATTGTGACTTAATGAACTCAGCTGTTCTAGTTTGTTATCCTAAGTTGATTTGTTATGATTTCTTGCATTATTCTTTTATTACTGCTTTTAGGGAGAGTTATGATACCTCATCAAAAAGGGAGAAATTTTTGGAAATATTATTTATGTTTTGATGATGATTCGTTACATAATTAGACAAATCACTTACAACCCATGATGATGAAGTCATAACTAACTGTTATAGTGCATAATGGAAGAAGAAGCAAGAGATGGTCTACAGAAAATGTATAAGTTCTATCTAGATTCTGAACCTTGTATAGGTTGTTTCAGACAAGCATTGTAATAGAATATGAACTAGGCGAACAGCTGAATCACAACAAGAAAACTGAGTATGCACATGAAGAACTGAGGGTTCAAACTCAGTTATGCAATAACTGAAGAAGATAAGTTCGCTGAGGGACACAGACTCAGTTGGCTTATCTATGAAGACTGAAGAACTGAGGGTCACAGACTCAGTTATTGAAGATTGAAGAACTGAGGGTTGAAACTCAGTTAGTAGTTGATTAAGTCGTGACTATAAGTCAGGATTCAGGTAAGTCTGTGGTGACCTGGAACTGAACTATAGATCACGTAAAACTGAATAATCTTAAGGACAAAGATTATCAGTTGACAGGATAAGAAGAAACTGAATGGTGTACTCTGACTTAGTCAATTAAAGTCAGATGTCAAGTATACAAGGTACTCAGTTTTGAAGAAGAATATAAAACTATGTCAAGGCCTTGCTGAATTTAAGCTGACAATACGACAAAGATCGTACATTTGAACGTTGGCTAAACGACAAGTGTAACGGCTACAAGAGCTAGTGACCGTTACATCACCCCTATAAATACACAAGAGAATCACTTGAAGAAGAGGCGAGAGAAGGATCAGAAAAAGATCTTTACAAGCACATATGCAAAGATCCAGATCCAGAAAATCAGATCATATATATCTAGAAAAGGGGAAGCCAACATAATTGCCTTGAAGATTTCAAAGAAAGATCCAGTAACCCATTAAGGGGAAAGAAGGCATCCGGGAGCTACAAAGCTAGATCCGAAGAACCCAGATGACTCACCGAATTAATCCTTGATTAATTCTAAACCTAACCTTTGTGAAAAAGGCTTGGTTGTGCATAGTTTGAAGAGAGCAATTCCACCTTTCTTCATACGGTTGCAACTTTGTTGCCACAGCTGTTAGTGCAGTCTGCGGACTGTGTTTGTGATAGTGGTGAGCTGGTGAAGGAGTCATTCCACCTCCGAAGGATCTGTGTGCAGAATGAAGGGAGCAAACTCACCTTTCTTCATTTTGTGTAGACCGTGAAACTAGGGTGTCATGAAGGACTGTCATAGTGCTAGGAATTTGTAATGGTTATCTCAGATTCTAGTGATACCTCCTACACCACAGGAGAAGGGGGGACGTACGAGATTACACCACCCGGAACTTCCATAAACAAATCTTGTGTTGATTTACTTTATGTACTTATGTTTGTTTTATTTGTTGCATTATCACTCAGCAAACACTAGACACTGAGTCAGCATTGAACTGATACATAGAAGGTCTAGACTCTTATTGACACATCTATTGCACTAAAGGCTAGTTTTATCCGCTGCCAGTTAACAAGACTAAATATAAGTCAGCATTGACTTATACTCAGTTGAGTTAGCTGAACTCCGCACAAGTTTCAGGACAGGAACAAGACTGAGCTGAGTATCAGTTTGAGTTTGTGAAACTCGCCTCTGAGTGTTTCAGCTTGGGAAAAGTTTTTGGTGACAAGTTTATTCACCCCCCCCCCCTCTAAACTTGTGTTAGCCTTTCCAAGGGACCAACACTATCCTTTTTTCCTGGAGCTAAAAATGTTTTTGTTTTTCTGGACTGAATTTTTTTTTACTGGCCGTGTTTTTTTCTTTTTCTTGACCGCGTTTTTTTTCCTAGACGCGTTTTTTTTTTCTGGATGTGATTTTTTTAAACGCTAAAGAGACGTCGCGTGTCTCTGCATCGCGGTGTCTCTTCATCACGGTAACCCTACATCATGGTGTCTCTGCATCGGCAGTGTCTCTACATCGGGTGTGGTCACTGCACCGCGGTGTCACTTCATCGCGGTGTCTCTGCAATGCGGTGTCACTTCATCGCGGTGTCTCTGTAATGCGGTGTCACTTCATCGCGGTGTCTCTGCATCGCGGTGTCACTTCATCACGGTGTCTCTACATCGCGGTGTCTCTGCATTGTGGTGTTACTTCATCGTAGTGTCACGGCTATGCGGTGTCACTTCATCGCGGTGTCTCTGCATCGTGTTGTCTCTTAATCGTGATGTCTCTGCATCGCCGTGTCTCTTAATCGCGATGTCTCTGCATCGCCGTGTCTCTGTATCATCAAATGTTATAACATCACGATGTCTCTGCAATGCGGCATCTCTACATCGCGGTGTCACTTCATCGTGGTGTCTCTACATCGCGGTGTCTCTGCAATACGGTGTCACTTCATCGCGGTGTCTCTACATTACGGTGTCTCTTTATCTCGGTGTCTTTACATCTTCAAATGTTATAACATGACGATCTCTCTGCATCGCAGTGTCACTTCATCACGGTGTCTCTGCATCGGGGGTGGTCACTTCATCGCGGTGTCTCTGCATGTGGGGTGGTCACTGCATCGCGGTGTCTCTGCATCGAAGGTGGTCACTATATCGAGGTGGCCAATGCATCACGGTGTTACTTCAGTGGGATGTAGTGCCCGAAAGACTATTGTCGCTTGTCTATACGGGCAAGTGGAAGATTGTTGGAAGCAGCGCCCAAAAGACAATTTCTGTAATTGTTTTTACAATTAATAAATGACAGATTTATTCTAATCTTATTATTTTCTTTGTTCTTATATGTAATACACCACTGTAAACCTCAAGTCGTATCGTATGTTGCCATATGACTTAGTGTGTGTCACACGTGAGGATTAAGTTTATGGTGATACACTTGAACTATTAGTCCGTGGTGAACTTAATCAAAGTATGGGGTCTATTGATTAAACCACCACTAATGCGCCTATAACACTTTAAGGTGTGACCGTCTTATCCAGACCTTCGATATTGGTTATCTAAGTGGGGCATTTATATATGATATAGTCATGTTGGACTAGACAGATTTAATCTGCATTTTTCATATAATTCAGTGATCGAGAAATCTTATTAAATCAAAAGATGATCATATATGGATTAACCTTAATCCTAAAGTTATTGCAGACTCCTATTGGTTTCAAGATAAGGTTTGATGTGTTCGTTAAGGATCGCTAAGAGGCGCGGTCCGAATCACTTTCACGTTGGCACTATTCTGGAATGAGTGAGGAGTGTGTGTCTCACATATATGGAATCCATTCCTTCCTGCGGGAGTTAGAAAGACAATCCCCTTATTTGTTGATCCTAGAAACTGATCGATCACCCGAGTTCATATTGGTTATGAACTAATTGATCACTAGTGGGTTGATGGTAAACAAGAATAAGATGTAGTGTAGAGGTTTAAGGAAATAATCCTGCATTGTTATGGATAGTCAATGAAGGGTTGGTCTGTATGTAATGATTATATCAATGGACAATTATTGAGTCGACCCTTTGAGAATAAGTTATATCTATAATCGATAGAGTTCTGTTTCGGATTTATGGTGAAGTAATTCTGGAATTAATAAGTTGAGTAGAAATGTTATGTTTGATGAATATTTTATTCAATTTATTGTAGCTACTAGTTATAGGTCCATGGTCCCCGGGTTGGCTCCTAACACGCAAGTGTTTTCTCGTATTGTGGAACCTCGAGAATAAATTAAATAGTTGATCTATTTAATGAATATGCAAATATTATTTATTCGGTAAATAATATGTAAAATAGAAAAGACATTTTCTATTATCCTAATTGGCACAAAAATGGCGCCACTTATTTTGGTATTGGGAAAAAAAATATTCTCCTAATTAATTATAATGTGGATAATATTATTATTTATGTGTTAAATAATTATAAATAAGAAATTTTTTTTCTTATTGGATAAATAGGAAATTTGTTTTCCTACTGGATAAATATTTTATTTTTAAAAATAAATATGTGTGTATAAGATAAACTCGCAAACTATTTGGTTATTAGCCTACATAAAGAGAGTTTATCCCAACAAAAACTAAAAGGTTTGAAAAATCCAACGCCAATTTTTGGAAAAAATTAAACGCCGGTCTTTTTTTGAAAGCAGAGAGAAATTGTGTTTTCTTGTCTTAGCCATTATTAGAAGAAAAACTAGGGTTTTTCTTAAGCATATTCGAGGAGGTTTTACTACGAGAATCGACGTCCATCAGTCGTCGCTTGGAGATACAATCTGGAAGATTACGGCTATCTTCTGTTGGGTAAATCTTTTGCTATCTTGTAGTTATATTAATTAATCATGTGAATTAAATCATGGTAAAATCGCATGCGAATTTAATTCGTAGCTTCCGCATTGCATGATCGAGTGTCTCGATCGGTGCTGTGAATCAGATCTGACAATCCAATTATGGATCGGATCCGGATTGGGGTTTCTGTACATGCAGCATGTAGTCTCAGAGCGAGGTTAAAGCGATTTTGCGATTTTGATTGCATAATTAATTAATTAGGAGTGAAATTGAATTAAAAAATTACATCTTTTATATATTTCTTATATATATGCGTGGTTGAATTTTCTTGGTCGATGAGATGGATTGAGGTTGGTATTATTTACCCATTAGATCTGTTGTAAACCCGTTTTCCGGGTATAGGAAATTTTGTAAAGTGTAATAATTTTATTTTTTCTAGAAAAATAGTCCCTTTTTTTCCTGGATCTGTTATTATTTATTCAAGTTCCAAGCTTTTATCAATCAAAGATTTTGGCGGCGCAGTGGTTGGAATTGCGGATAAAAATCAAGACATCTAGTTTTCGAATCACCGTAGACGTGGTTTTATTCAATTTTTTTTCCGGAAAGTTGCTATTTTTGGAAGAACAAAGAAGAGAAAAGAAAATACTTTTTTTGGAAGAACAAAGAATAGAAAAGAAAATAAAAAAATGCAGAAGGACAGGATTGAACCGGCAAAATGTAGGTGGGAAGATGACTATTTATGAAATGTAAGTGGGAAGGATTCAACCCTCAACTCGGCTAGAGATTTTTTGTTTAAGAAATGGATCAGTAAATTAATAAATACGCATATCCGGCTTTTTATCATAGATAATTAGTGAAGTTGTATGAATATTACAATTGGGTAATCGGGTAATTCTAATTAGGAAAACAATACAAAAACAATGAGATTTGGGTATGATTTTGGAGTGAACTCTTTGAGAGAGTTGCCTACGTATCCAATTTAAGTTATAAAACTGGAATCAAGTCCCCCTCGTAGTTCAGGGTGCTCCTTATATAGTGGTAGATCGTGATCCTCTTCCTGGCGTGATGGGAAGTTATCACCGGTTAACTCTGTACGTCAATGATCGTGGGGTCTACCCACGTCTACGAACGGTTGAACTGATGCTGACCCGGTCTTCGCCGTACCCAGCTGGGTATTCTATCTAGAGATACCTCTGCTCAGCCTTCTAGAAGTACTTCTGCGCAGCCAATGTGGAGTCCTGCTCCTCTAACTATTCTGGTCAGCACTTGTTGTCCTGCCCTACCGGTCCATTCCTCTTTGTTATCTGACTTTGGGCTTGGCCCAATTATAAGTAATCCGACCCAGTGGGCCCATATATCATCATAAGTCCCCCCAGACTAGGGTGGACTGCTTTACAGCTGCCCTAGCCTGAAATGCTTCAAATTCCGTTATTAATATTGCGTGAAACGAGGCCAAGTTGCATCCGTTTTTTATCATTATAACCGTGGACTAAACTTTTGCGTCGCTTCACTTCTTGTCACATAATTATTTCTCTTTCCACACTACTCTTCTATTTTAAACCTTTGGAAACGCACTTCTGCAATCACAAGTAAGTCTTCATCTTTATGTTATTATGCATTTCTTTTAAATCTTTGTTTCTTTCATGAGTTTGAGAGCCAATACTGCTTCTAGTGGATCCGTAGAGAAATTGTTTGAATCACCAGAAAAAATCTCGATTCCCTTAGAGAGTGAGGAAGTGAGTTCCTCCAACCCCATTCCTCGCTCTGGAACTGCAAATCCGGCCGATCATCCGTCCTCTCATATTGATTTAGGAAATACTTCTACCTTTGGGGATAATCCTCTGTGTCTTTTGCCTTCTCATCTTCTTCCTCCTGGGATTTTTACTCCCACTTCCATTGTCCATCAATATCCAAAAGATCACACCGCCTTCTTAAACACTTTAAAGAGAGAAATTAATCGATTTGACAAAACCAAAGCAATAATGGCTTGCCACGGTGTTGCTAGCAAGATGACCAAGACTGAGATGGCTGGTTTATTGAAAACCTATCGGATCCACACTAAGCCTTTCGAAGTTGTCCTTCCTAAACCGACTGAGTACGCTTACAATCCCCCGGCCTATTTCTGCACAGTGTATGCTGACCAGCTTCATAGCGGTCTGAGATTTCCTCTTCCACCTGGGCACGTCGAGGTGATAAAGTATTATAAATTGGGGGTTGGTCAAATACACCCAAATAGCGTCCAATTTCTCATAGGTTTCATGATCTGATGTCGTCTGAACACCACTCCCTTCACCGTAACGTTATTTAGGAATTTCTACAAATGCAAATTAACACAAGGTAGTGGGGGGTGGTATCATTTTTGCCGTAGGGCCCGTGCTCCGATTATCCATATAACTGGCAAAGATAAAACCAAGAAGAAGTGGCAAGAACACTTCTTCTTCGTGATGCATAACACGGACGTCAGCTTGGGGCGTTGGAATACCTCTTCCATGAAAGACAAGTTGGAAGACTTCATCGATGCTACCCTGTCCCAATACCATGTCAGCAACAAAATATCCATTAGATTAGATTTTATAAGTTCTGCCCTGATAGATGCTGCTCAGCTTCAGACTGCAGGGCCTGTTGGCTGCATGGAGTTCTCCAAAAAACAATATAGAAGATGTACGTTTGTATTTGTCTTCTGTTCTTTTTTTGAATGACTTTATTTATCGTTTCGTCTTTGTAGTGGCCAACGTAGATGACTTGATCAACATCGATGCCGATGAGGAGGAAGAGACAGAGCAGATGCCTGAGGATTCTGAACAGACCATGTCTGTTATTCCTGAAGGGGGTGAGGTTTTTGCTCAGAAGGAAACCGGGGAGAGAGTCGCTGACTCTGGTGGTGCTTCTCAGGAAAAGAATGCCGTGGTGGAGACTTCTGTTCAGGTATTACCGAACATCGCTGAGAATGTTACGTCAATTGACTTGGAGGCCCCTCCCACAAATCCAGTTTCTGCTCTGGCTGCTATGCCACTGAGAACAATGTCTCAGAAAAGTAAAAAGAGGCACAGGCCTGCTTCATCTGGGACGTCTGCTAGTGACTCCTCCTTTGGTTTTGAGGACATGTCTGCAGATGATTTTGCTGATTCGGTAAGTACTTTTTTTACAGTATCTATTTTCTCCTTCCTTAACTCTGTTTTTCTAAAATTTGGCCTTCTATAGTGCTACCGCTTTGGCAAATCATTACATAAGAAGACCTCTAGCATGGCTAGGGAGATTGTCGCCCTGCAGCAAAAAGTGGTGCACCTGGATGAGGCCAATGCCAAGGTGGCCACTTTGGAATCTTCAGAAGCTATTGCTTGCCAGGAGATCGAGCAGCTGAAAACCGATCTTGCTAAAGCTTAGGGTTTGATATTCACCCAAGAGGAGCAATTGAAACTTAGAGATGAGCAGCTGAAGCAGATGAGAGAAGTGAACCAGCAACACCTGGCCATGGCGAAGAAAATGAAAGCTGATTTTGACGAAACTGTAAGACAGATGGAGGAGGCTCCTGCTCAGAACGTTATCCAGAAGGTTGTTGCAGGGTATAAAGCTGCTCCTGAGACTATTGAGGAAATCCAGGTCATATTGGCTCCTGCTCTGCATAGAGGATACACCCTTGGTGTTGATGAAGCTAAACCGGCTGACTTAGTGATTAGTACTCTGCCTAATCATAAGTTATATGATAAGAAAGCGGGCGAAGTCTTCACGAAGCGGTATGACGAGTACAAGAGTGGGGAGGACATTGTCCGCAAGTATGCCAAGAAGAAATCTGCTCAGCTTTCTACTACTTCGCCACCTTATACCTACTATACACTTGACCTTACCTTCTACTACTTCTACCCAATTCTCGGTTACTCCATCCTCTTGATTTATGCCTTTTTGAAAACTTTGGATTTTTGCTGCCTTTTCGAGCAACTTTTGATGTAATAAATTTGTTTGTTATTTGAATCTTTGAGTAATGCCTTTGGATTTGATATTCTCTGGGTTTAGAGCATTATTTTCTTGCCGCACTGCGAAGAAGTTAGGATTTTTTATCCTTAGCTTCTTAATCTTATTGTATCTTCTGCACAGAATTTATTTAATGTATAGGACATTACTGTTTTCTGCCCAGGATATTCTTGCTCTGCAAGTTCGATGTTTATATTTTTTAATTGTGTGCTCTGCACAGAATTTTCTTGCGCTGCAAGTTTAACACTCGTGTTTTTTTTAATTGGGTCCTTCTCTGAGACCAGCCACGAAGGATGCTACTAAAAATTTGTCATCCAGATCTGCTATCTGGGATGATTCTCCGTTGAACCTCTTGATGAACTGCAACACCGTTTCATCACTTTTTTGCCTAATTGTCAGCAAATACGTCCGGTTTCGCTGGAAAGGTCTTGCTGCAATGAATGCATGCATGAACTTTCTGGTCAGAGTTGGAAAATCTGGTATGGATCTGGGGTTCAGCTTGTTGAACCAATCTTTTGCCTTTCCTGTTAGAAGAGTTGCAAATGCCCTGCATTTCATCTCTTATGGAGCGTTATACAAATTCATGTGTTGAATGTACTGATGCATATGATCATATGGATCTTTAGTTCCATCATATGCCTGGATCTTTGGGATCTTAAATCCGGGAGGACAGGGAAATGCATCAATGTCCACAGTAAAAGGAGATACCAGCCTAAATTCATCTTGCTTAGGCTTAAGCATCGCGTCTAACTCTGCTCTGGCATTATCACCACCTGGGTGAGTAACTACCACTTGTATGCTAGACTCTGCTTCCTGCTTTTCTTTTTTAGCAGTTTGCAGCGGACTATGTGCTTCAGATGCATCATTATCTTGATTTCTCGCCTTCAAAACTGCCTCAAATATGGCTTTTATCTCTTCAGCCTTGAGATTCGCAAGGTTTTCTACCAACATCTGTTTAACTGCGTCTGGGTTGCTTGTTTGTCCTTCATCCATAACTCTCTTCCCGGTTTCTTGATCATTCCGACCTGGGCTTTTTTCTCTGGTTTGGTCTTTTTATTTTTCTGGTTGATTTTGTTGCTTCTTTGAATTTCCTTGATTTCTTGCCTTATTTTTTAACAATCACTCACTAACTAGAATTTGGCCCTCCTTCTAGCGCTAAATGAAGTTGTATGAATATTACAATTGTGTAATCGGGTAATTCTAATTAGGAAAACAATACAAAAACAATGAGATTTGGGAATGATTTTGGACTGAACTCTTTGATAGAGCTGCCTACGTATCCAATTTAAGTTATAAAACTGGAATCAAGTCCCCCTCGTAGTTCAAGGTGCTCCTTATATAGTAGTAGATCGTGATCCTCTTCCTGGCGTGATGGGAAGTTATCACCGGTTAACTCTGTACGTCACTGATCGTGGGGTCTACCCACGTCTACGAATGGTTGAACTGATGGTGACCCGGTCTTCGCCGTACCCAGCTGGGTATTCTGTCCAGAGATACCTCTGCTCAGCCTTCTAAAAGTACTTCTGCGCAGCCAATGGTGGAGTCCTGCTCCTCTAACTATTCTGGTCAGCACTTGCTGTCCTGCCCTACCGGTCCATTCCTCTTTGTTATCTGACTTTGGGCTTGGTCCAATTATAGTAATCCGACCCAGTAGGCCCATATATCATCAATTAGTAAACCCACTAGCTTGGGTTTAGGATAATTTATTTATGGTAGATTAGATACGGGGTACCAACGGTCCATCTCAGTGGCTTATTTTTCCGCATTTATTTTCTTATATGATTATTTATGTGATATAACCATGCCATACCATGTATCATATTCATGAATTCCACTCCTAGCATATGCATACATGTAGGTAATTAATTTTGACGTTAATTAAGAATGTATGAACACGTAATTAGTTTAGATTAATTTTAGTAACTAATTGAATTTATTGAACAAACGAAATTTTATCTGGATATAAAATTCACATGATAAAAAATAAAATTTACTTGGTAAATCTGTTTTTGGGATCTAAAATTCTTTGAGAATTTTGATTATGTAGTGTCTACATAAATAGGATTTTAATAACCGAAAATTTGGAAAATCGTAAAAAGATGGACACTAACTAGACGGTATTTGGAACCGATAAGTTGGTGATTTCATTTCAAGATTTTTTACTTTTCGGATTATTGGAAAAATTCCGAGATCCAAAATTTTTATCATGAAAATTTTAGGACTATAAAATTCTTTGGTGAATTTTGATTGTGTAGTGTCTATACAAGAGACTTTTTAAAAAATCGATAAATTGGAAAATCATGAATATAGTGTCACTAGTTAGACGATATTTGGAACTGATAAACTAGTGGGAGATTTAATTTTTCCTATTTATTGTTTTTCGAATTATTAGAAAATTCATAAAGTCCTAATGAATTAGGATTATAAAATTCTTGGTGAATTTTAATTGTGTAGTGTCTACACAAGGAATATTTGTAAAATTGAGAAATTGGAAAATCATGAATATAGTGACACTAGTTAGATGGTATTTGGAACTGAGGAACTAGTGGGAGGATTAATTTAAATATTCATGATTTATTGTTTTTCGGATTGTGAAGAAATTCTGAAAATCATAATGAAACTACCTATTTTTTAAAATAACGAGTGGGAGCAGGGAAGGTGACAACCGACCCCACGGCCTCTACTGTTGACACAAGCAAGTGAGAGAATGGTGACGCTTCATGCCGCTTTGATTTAGGCCCCTTAAAGATGGCCTTCACCGCTATCTAAATGCATGGCTTGGTCTCCGAAAGGATAGGATTTTGGGTACTCGTCGGGTCACTGATCGACCCTAAAGCGACATACTCAGGGCGTACTTTGAGATCTGAAATAGTAGGTCACACTCACAAGGATATTTTTGGAATTATCTTGGCTAAAAAAAGAAGGTAATCAACAATTAAAAAGAGATGTATGATTATTAGTTAATTGTTGAGAGAGATTGTCTCAATTTAATCGTCACATCTTTGACCTACCCTAAGGCGGCACTGTAGGTGTGAGATTAAATCCTTAGAATGGTAGGATAAACTGCATGCATGACATCATGTTTATAATTCCTAAAATCATTATATGTTGTGGTGTATGATTTGATTTATATTTCTGTCATAATTTATTTTACAACTACATATCATCTCTAGGTATCTAGACTGCTTAAATGATTAAACTTGACTGATGATGACTTCGTGTATGTGGAAAAGTAACAAGAACGTTGAACACAATAGTCGAGAATGAAAATTAATTTTTCGGCAGAGGATGTTCCTCTTGTGCCTACAAACTTTAGTGACATTGATAAGTATGTCACTACTGTCACTCTGTTTGAATAGGAGACAAATTAAAATTAGTTCAAAGATGACGAGATGATATGGCATCAATCTTACTGGACATCCCACAGTTCACGAGTAGTGTCTATTCAAATGAACTGCTAGTTCACGGCCATTTCCTTTAAAGAAATCGAAGAATGGGAAAGAATGTCTACAAGTGTATGTCACCTAAAACTAAATAAGTTTAAAAGGCAACACCGAAACATTAATGAAAGAAAATGTTGGATATGGAAAGTGATTTCGGATCACTAAGCTATGAATTCTTAGTGACTTTCTTGACCGGGTAATTTGACCCGGAAGGTAAGTTCTTTTTGTAAGAACGAGATGGCTAGGCATTAATGATTAAAGAGTAGAAAACGGGCAGTTATTTCAGCTGAAATAGTGGGAGTGATATAAGGAAAGAAATTTCGGATTTTAATCCTTGAATATCAAAGAAATATAATTTCTTTTTCAGATTCGTTGGAACAAATGGATTCACTTTCACATTGATAACTTAGTTGCCTTAAAGAAAGAGAATATGCCATTTGCATACGATTCTGAGATTCAGACTTTTGATTGAAAAAGTCAGAACCACTAAGTAATACTCAAAAGGTATATGTAACATGTCATAAACTATTTAGACAAATGGTTTCCATATTAAGATAAACAATTTTCAGCATCTATTAATTAGAGCATATATCCTAAAGATAAGATCTGACGATTGGCTAAGGGTGATTCCTATCTCCCAGTCTAAGAACACTATCTCAAGAGAAAAATGATTAAGTAACCTTTCAATTAGGAAAGTGTAATAAAGATAAAGAAGTATCATAGCTTCATATTGAAGATACGAGCTAGTGGGAGCTTTTGAGTAGTGGACTTTTTGTCTGATAGCTGCTCGAAACACCGATTAGTTTATCTGAATATCTTGAGGAATCTCTGATATTACCAGAGAAGTGAGTATTCCATGCTCAAATATTGGATAAAGCATAGTTTTTGGCACTGTCGCTCGGCCTACCTCCGAGTGAAACAATTTCACTGAAAGGATAAACCATGTATTGCCTTGTATAGTTATTAATATGCTACATTACACTGCTTAAATCAATTAAGATATTGGTTGAGAAAAAACGGTTTACATTATAATATGTGATATCGAGAAGTCTACCTAGAAGATGACTATGAATTTGTGGATAAGGAGTAAAGTACATTTACTCCACTTCCGCAAATAGAGGCATTTAGCACCAGTGCTTGTAGGTAGGACTGGAGATTTTACATACACATTCAGATGGTTACTGATCGAGAAATATCTTAATGCATTGAGTAAAGGTTGCTTATAAGATTCCTTATATCGTTGAACTGTCACAGCCTTTCTAAAATAATGTTAAAATAACAACCTTGGACCTTGAAGTAAAGTTACTCAAGGAGTTACTATCTGATATAATCAGACCACATCCAACATTGGTTGTTGGGGGGTTACACTGATAAATAATACTAAACCAGATCAGAATGTCAATTCACCCAAATGAAGTGGGAGTATGGTTTATCCATTGACTCGCTCGGATTATACAAACTTTACAGTCTGCTGGGGGTGATTGATAACCTATGGTCCATTGAAGGGTTGTATAGGATTCTGATAATAAGAGGTTGGCTTAAAGCCACAAACCTGTAAATGGATTTTTGGTGCTCCATATCTGTTCATACTCTTGTAGAACCACCTAAGTGTCTCAGGCCCAGTGGGAGCAATTGGATCTATGTGAAAAGTGTCGAATGAATGAGAAAGATTAATTTACAAGGCAAAGCCAAGTGGTCTAGGGTAATTCCCTGAGAAGTAGAGAGTTAACCAGGGGTGATGCCCTGAAACTCTCTCACCATTCAGACTTGCTTGACTCCCTGAAAAGCAGAAAGATTAACAGGGGTGATGCCCTGAAACTTTCTTGTCGTACGGCGGAGCTTCAATTCAGTCGGAACAGAAGGGTATTAGCTTAAATCCAATGGCAGATTGCCTGCCTACGCTCATATCCATTGGTGGATTAAAGCATATCTCTAGGTCATTAAAAGCCTCATATTTGAAATGTGTGGGCTTGACCAAAATATTGATGAGTCTTTTGTAGACTAGAGAATCAATATTGGTAAATTAGTAGACGTTAGTGTTTATAAAGGATAACACTGCAACGGTTGGAAACAACATGGGTGTGTTATCTGAAGTCAGAAACTCACGAGCCAAGATTCTCTAAATTAGAGATAGAGACTATATACTTAGATTTGATCCGGTCGAATTCATGAGAACAAGTTGTTGGCGGTATCCCATTTATATTATTGGTTAAGATGATAATGCATATTTGTAGGCAATATTCAACGAGAGGTTACCTACCCAACCCCTCACGGAATAATTCACTCGATCTTCGGATATAGAAAAAATGGGATAGTTTCTCTTTTGGATAGAGAGATTCAGATTATAAAGTCAAATTAAGAATGAATCTTGGATACGAACTTTGAGTAGCAGTATAGTGCATCCTCAAGTACCTTTAGAGAATGAGGAGTTGTATGCTTGAGTATTCGGGTGCAAGCCTAGATATTGTTGACTACACTGATTCTAACTTACAGTCAGATTAAGGATGATTGTTAATTGATCTCGGGCTTAGTGTTTTATCATAGTTCTGGAGCTATAGTCTGGAGCAATCTAGCACTGCCAATTTGACTATGTTAGTCGAATACATAGCAGCTTTCGGAGCAGCTAAACACGCGGTGTGGCTTGAGAAGTTCTTTGTTGGATCGGGAAGTGATTCTAGGTCTCGATGAGCCGATACCAATTTACTGTAAAAATAGTTGAGAGGTAGCTCATTCAATTGATCTTCGTTGTCACAAGAGGTCAAAAGCATATTGAGAGAGAGTATCACCTGATCAGACAGACCGTGCAGAGAGGCGACGTTTCGGTTCTAAAGATCGCCTCGAACCGACAACCTAGCTGTTAAGTTTACCAAGTCGTGTGGCATCTAATGTCACTGATAAGCGCTTGGCGGGTATGAAATTGGAAGATATGTCTCATATGCTTTTGATCATGTGAGAGAGTGTTGCGGATAGAAAGAATAAGGGTGTGGTGCTTTAAAATCAATTGTTGCTTGTCTTTACGGGCAAGTGGGAGATTTTTGGATGCAGTGCCCGAAAGACAATTGTTGCTTATCTACACGGGCAAGTGGGAGATTGTTGGAAGCAAATACCGAAAGACGATTTTGTAATTGTTTTTATAATTGATAAATGACAGATTTATTCTCATCATATTATTTACTTCGTGCTTATATGTAATACACCGTTGAAAACCCCAAGTCGTATCATATGTAGACATATAACTTTGTGTGTGTCACACGTAAGGATTAAGTTTGTGGTGATACACTAATACTATTAGTCCGTGGTGAACTTAATTAAAGTATGGGGTCTATTGATTAAACCACCACTAATGTGCCCAGAACACTTTAAGGACCATCTTATCCGGACCATCGATATTGGTTATCTAAGTGGGGCATTTATATATGATGTAGTCATGTAGGACTGGACCGATTTAATCTGCATTTCTCATATAATTCTGTGATTGAGAAATCTTATTAAATCACAAGATGATCATATATGGATTAATATTAATCCTGAAGTGATTGCAGACTCCTGCTAGTTTCAAGATAGGATTTGATGTGTTCGGTAAGGATTTCTAAGACGGTCCGAATCACTTTCACGTTGGCATTATTCTGGAATGAGTGAGGAGTGTGCGTCTCACAGATATGAAATCCATTCCTTCCTGCGGGAGGTAGAAAGAAAATCCTCTTATTTGTTGATCCTAGAAACTGATCGATCGGCCGAGTTCATATTGGTTATAAACTAATTGATCACTAGTGGGTTGATGGTAAACAAGGATAAGATGTAGTGTAGAAAATTTACGGAAATAATCCGGCTTCGTCACGGATAGTCTATGGAGGGTTGGTATGTATGTAATGATTAGATCAATGGACTCTTATCGACTCGTCGCTTTGAGAATAAGTTATATCTAAAATCGATAGAGTTCAATTTCAGATTTATGGTGGCGTAATTCCAAAATTAATAAGTTGAGTAGAAATGTTCTGTTTGATGAATATTTTGTTCAATTTATTGTATCTACTGCTTATATGTCAATGGTCCCCGGGTTGGCTCCTAACACGCGAGTGTTTTCTCGTATTGTGGAACCTCGAGAATAAATTAAATAGTTGGTCTATTTAATGAATATGCGAATATTATTTATTCGGTAAATAATATGTAAAATAGAAAAGACATTTTCTATTATCCCAATTAGCACAAAAATGGAGCCACTTTTTTTTTGGTTTTGGGAAAAGAAATTTTCTCCTAATTAATTATAATGTGGATAATATTATTATTTATGTGTTAAATAATTATAAATAAGAAATTTGTTTTCTTATTTGATAAATAGGAAATTTATTTTCCTATTGGATAAATATTTTATCTTTCCTTAAAGGAAAAGATAAATATGTGTGTATAAGATAAACTCTCAAACTATTTGGTTATTAGCTATATAAATAGAGCTTCTCCCAACACAAAACGGTTGAAAATTCCAACGCCAATGTTTGGAAAAAAGAGACGCTACAAGAATAACTACATCTAATGAGGAGAATTTAATGAGGAACATAATTTTTGTCATTAAATCGTTGTTTTAATGAGGAGTGGTGAATTTAATGACCAATTTGTATTTGCTCCTCATTATTGATGTAAAAAATCTCCTCATTATTACAATAATAGAAAAGATCTCCTCATTATTTCAAAATTATTATTTTTATTTATTTTTCTTACACAAATTTTTAATATTTTTAACATTTTAGTTAAAAATCATTATTACTCGAACATCATTCTCAACCCTAACTCTCTCGGTCTCTCCCAATTCACGAATCGTGGCTCCCCTCCTCCTTGCTCTCACTCTCTCTACAATAGCCTTGACCCGCCATCAATCATCCATCGTGGTTACAAACCACTATATTTGATCTGTGTGAGGACCGACTGCTGACCGGTAGTACTCACCGGCAATAAAATTCCGATGTAGCTACGAGCGAGCACCACCGCCGTCGTCCCCCGGAGCTGCTTATTTCTTAGTTTTGCCTAATGAAATTGAGGAAAACAACAGCCTTAGAAGCATCAGAAATGCATACTTATTAACTGAGCTCAATAAATCAAGAAGATTTGTTGTGACCTTAGCGAGAGAGATCGATGCTAAGAATCAATCTATGTGCATTTGGGAAATGGAGGTGAAATTCGATGAGACTTCTGATGTTCTGAAGAGGATCATAATTGAAATAGATAAGCTCCGGCTAGCTTATGATGGAGGCATAATTTCTTCTTCCTCTTTTCTTACAATTTTACTTTTGTTATTCGTAATTATTTTGATGAAATTTGTATTACTTATCATTCCTGTTTACGTGGAGATTACCTTCCTGGTGGAGATCGATGCAATGTTTTCTATAATGGGCTACACTTGAATGTCTTTGTTTGACCATTTCTATAGGGTTTTATTGGTTTGGAAAATGTAGGATTTCGGTGGGATTGATATTGATTAAATATAAAGGGGCAGCATTTTATGGTGATTTAGTTTCGGATTGCTCAATTTGGTATCATAAACCGATTAAAGTTGCGATTTTTTTGCCACAGGATTGGAAGGGATCAAATCATGTTGTCTAAAGGTGAACACCAAACGTCGGTTATCCGTTTTGTTAAAGCATGAACTACAGAATGAGAGGTTGAAGAATCCTGAGATAATGCATGGTGAGGCTAGCCAAATCAAGAAAAATGAGGACTTTATGTTTCATAAGACGGAATGTCAACGGGCTCTTGGTGATGGTGTTGCCAATTATACCTTTTTTTGCGGTATGTGTTAGATGCCCTTTTATGATCTCTAACTCAATTTCGACTTTTGTTATCTCATCTTATATTGTCGATAACATTTAATGGTTCGGTGTTTGAATGAATATTTGGTTGGTCTCATATGTTTTTCACCCTATTGTTTGATCATTGTCATTGAAGGCAGTTGCAGATTATTGTGCAACAAAATGCAATTTTTCTTATGAACTTAGGATTTTGTTTGAATCTTACTCTCTTTGTTGTGGAACTAGTGAACATTTAAAAAGGGAATGATAGCTTTTTGTACCATGTTTGTTTTCTTTATATGTAGTATTGTAGTTTACATAGAAATCGTTTAGATTAGGCAAGTTCTGGCTATTTAGTTTGATATAGTTAGTATTATCATATCATGTGATTTGGACGCTCTCAGAAATTTGGAAACCTTTGATTACTTGTGCATTCTCATGTGTAATTCATGTTGTCAGTGCCCTGGATGCATTTTATACTTGGAATTTCACTGAGAATACCCCAGATGTAAAACCCCCTTTGCTTCAGGTAATATTTCGTTTAGACATGTTTATCTTGGTGTTAGTTTTTATTTTCGTCATGCCCTTCCACTTTCTAATGTGAATTGTTTAATTCCTGGGACATTTACTTTGTCCTTTTTGTTCGAAACTTCGATTAGCTTTTAGCAAGATGAACTTGAAGCAGTTAAAATGGCAAACTCACTCGCTTTTCCAATCATCTTTGTATCACGGGCTATACCATGTCCATCATGTAATCAAAATGAAACTTCTCGGAAACTATCTTGGTGATTCAAATGGAGTAACAGAACAAGATGGATATCTTAAGAACAAAATCACTTGCAAACTCCGTGGGTTGACGGAAAGCCGGAAGACAAGTAGATTCTCGGGATCAAGAATCAAATTTTCTCATGGTTAGACTCGTTTGAAATGCAAAAGCTGGATCTCTTGTGTCGGTGGAACAAGTCAAGATGCAATGACATCTCACGTAATGGTCGCCGCCTTTGCATTGGTCGCTTTTGGTATCCTAGCCTTGTGAGAGCCAATCTTCCTGAATTCGAATATATGACATGCAAAGGTGATTGTTCATACAATAAAGTATTTTTATAATTTAAAAGAAAAAAATAATCATTCTGATTTAGCTGTATTAATAGTAAGTTGAGTGCAAAATTCAGGCACTTTGTTATGAATCCATACGTAAACTCTACTGTTTTGTGGATTAAAGGGCTGAGTTGTTGTGTTTGTGTAGATAATAGAATAGAGCTTATGCTGGTGGTGGACGTGAGTGAAATTGGAGATGTATCAATGCTTCAAATTGAGGACATTAGTCGCTTCTATTTTTGTTTTGTTTTCATTTTTCGTTTTGGCCCAGAATTGCGAATGAAGCTCTGTTTCAGTCCAGCACGTGTTTTGTTTTGATAGGTAAAGCTCTATTCATTTACCTGGTTGTGGATAATCTACATGTATTATCTATGTGGTATGCTTGCTATGTGAAACGCTTTGAATCGGTTTCGAGTCTTTCCGGTTGTATGAGCTATTGGTTTGTTCTGTTAGTGTTTCTTTATGTTTTAGTTACTTAGCTACCTATTGTGTAGTAATCAATATGTTTTTTTTCAATCCGATTATTTCATTTTTTTCTGACATGTGTTTTCTCACTGAACTGTGAAGATATCATGAAGGCTTGATGTCCTGAAAAACACAATTCATATGGGGAAAAACTGGTATGATCTTTTCTTTTCACCGAGTAGGAAATGAGGCTTAGAGTGAGTGTGAGTGTTGAATCATTTCCTTGTTTCTGCAGGATTGTAAGGTTCAAGATTACTGGTTGCTGATTTAATATTATGCCTATTTTCAGTTTGTTCAACATCCCTGACAATTTATTTTTTCCAATTATTGTAAGCAGTCGTTGTCATCTTATCCAGATATACAATACATGCCAATGATGATGTATGGGGCGGCAGTAAACATGGTACTCACTCACCTCTATCTTCTGCGCTTATTTGTTATCATGCACCTATTATAACTTGTTTTTGTTTTTTTCTTTCCTTTTTGGGATTAATCCGTTTTATCAATTGACTTCTCTCATGAGCTCTTGTATTCGGCTCCACAATAGATGCTCATTTGCTCATATATATATATATGCACTTGAACAAAGTCGACTACATGCATAATGATACCCTTGTCAAACATCTTTTCCAATCGTATGTTCACTTAATTACCTTGCTCCTATCTTTCTATGAGTTATATCTGTTTAGAAACTTTTGTTGAGGAAAAAATCTTCAATTCTTTCGCTTTTATCTTTGCATAAATGCTATCAATTCAATCATCTAGTGAGGAATTTCTTTCATTTTCTCTTCATTTTGTATTTTTTGAGCTTTTTGCATAGTTAGCTAGGATATTCCTTCATGAACATAGTTTTCCAAATTAATTGGAGGAGTTATACTTTTGAGTCTTTGGCCATGGTCACGTAGTATCTGCTTACCTTTCGAGCTTATAATAGCTTTTCAATAAATTGTTATCATGAATATAGTACCTCATAATGACTCAAAACTTGTCTTTATGCGAAATATTGATGACGTGGACAAGATCATGGACAAAATTAATGAGCGGACCGAGAATACGAAGCAAATTCAAGGCGCGTTGTCGGCACTAATTGGTGCAAAGAATCGATTTGATGATGTATGCACATTTTAACCCAACTCACTTTGTAGCATAATACGAAAGAGCGAATCTTAATAAACAATAGATATATTTATTCTATTCTTTTTTTTTCATTTTTCTTTTCAAGGATGAATTAGAAGCAGAATTAGGCGAATTGGAAGGCCAATTGATAGGTGCTGATGAATTAGACAATAAATTGTTGTATATATTGTTGTGTAACTTATAATGAGGAGATGTATCATTTACATTTCACTATTTAATGAGGAGCAAACGGCCTTTTAATGAGGAGTTATGTTATATTGATTTTTTTTTCCAATGAGGAGTAAATGACTTTTTAATGAGGAGATTAGTCATCATTAACAATATTTTTAATGAGGAAAAAATGTTCTCATTAAATGTACGCCTTAATTAATGAGAAGATCCATTTCTCCTCATTATATGTTATTAGCGCGCGAGCGGCAATGAGGATTGAGTTCTCCTCATTAAAAGCGTTTAATGAGGAGAAATTGACAATTTATGAGGAGAATTATCCTCATTAAAAGGCAAATTTCTAGTAGTCGACGTCGGTCTTTTTTTGAAAAAGAGAGAAATTTGGTTTTCTTGTCTTAGCCATTGGGAGAAGAAAAACTAGGCTTTTTCTTAAGCATATTCGAGGAGGTTTTACTACGAGGATCGACGTCCACCAGTCGTCGCTTGGAGATACAATCCGGAAGATCACGACTTCTCTTTTATTAGGTAAATCTTTAACTATCTTGTAGTTATATTAATTAATCATATGAATTAAATTACGGTAAAATCACATACGAATTTAGTTCGTAGCTTCCGCTGTGCATGATCGAGTGTCTCAATCGGTGCTGTGAATCAGATTTGACGATCAAATTATGGATCAGATCCGGATTCAGGTTTCTCTATATCCAGCAACTTCATCGAGGCGTCTCTGCTTCGCGTCGTCTCTGCAACGCAGGTGGTCACTGCATCGCGGTGTCAATTCATCGAGGTGTCTCTGCAATGCGGCGTCTCTGCATCGCAGTGTCTCTGTATCGAGGGTGGTCACTGCATCGCGGTGTCTCTGCATCTGGGGTGGTCACTGATTGAGCTAAAATTTACCCCAACAAAAACAATTTATAAGACTCGAAACTCTGGGTAAACTAACTCTCTAACCGGCAGTGTACCGGGTAGATTGCTAGAATAGCTACAGGAGTACGAGGTCGAACCCAAAGGAATCGTGTTTGCAAGTACCAAAGTGAACGTAATGCTTAGTCTAGGTGATCAAAGTTCTAAGGTTTTGTTTACTACAACGACACTAAGTGATTCTAACTAACGAGTCTAAAGATAAAAAGAAAGAAAGAAGATAAACTACTAGGTTTTAAAGATAGTTAAAGAGACACAGCCGAACCATGATCAAAATAGATAGTTTCACCCCAAGGAATGACAAAACCAGGAGTGTGCAATATGACAAAAGAACCCTCACATACAATTTCACGGGTACGTACTCCTAGTCCCGGTGCTAAGGTCTGAACAACTCTTCCCCAACACCTTATGCCAAGTTAACTACCCTTCCCTAAGGAAGATTCACTCACAAGACATGTTATGCACGAGAGCCGTTTAAACGTTAAAACGAGTAACCTCGCACTACAATGCGATCCTAGAACCCTTTTCCCACACCCCTCTATCTGAACAACTCTCAAGATTGATGTGTGTGATTTTGACCTAGGTGATCAATCTAGCCCAAATCCGTTATAACGAGTTCTAAGACATGAAACATGCAAGATACAACAATAAAAAGCACTACCCACTCCCAATTTCATCACCCAAAAGGTGATTTCACCAAATTTCACATGATTCGACTATGAAAAGGACTTTGCTACTCATTACACTAGTTAGAACATACACAATACAGTAAATAAGAGTCATAACAAGCAAAGGAAAGGAGAAAATTACCATTAGTTTGCAGAAATTCGAGATTGGATCCAAAAAGTACAAAATAGAGAAGTAATTAAAAGGTGGTCTCTTAGTGTTTGAAATGGAAATCTAAGCTATGAAATGGAAAGATTAAGCTAAGATGTTGTTGATTTACACTAAGAGGAACTATTCCAAACTATTACAAAATTCGAGCAAGAAATGGGTAGAGTTTTGCTAAGAAAGACTAGCTGTCTCAAGAAATAGTCTAAGGGGGGTATTTATAGTTTGGGAAAAAAAATCTGCAGAAAACTGGTCCAAACGCACATTTGGAGAAGCTGAATCAAGGTTTGGCTTCTTCAAACGCACGTTTGGAATGGTTCAAACGTCGCGTTCCGCTTCGTTTCTGGGCAGGGGCTTGAATGTTCTTCATCTTGAACGCACGTTTAGGATGGGTCGAACGTGCGTATGGTGGACTTTGAACGCACGTTTAGGATGGTTTTGAACGTGCGTTTGGAGGGGTTCAACTATGTATCAACTTTTACCTCTTTGAACGCACGTTTGAGGGGTTCAAACGTGCGTTTGGAGTCCTGGTGCCCCAAAACTCCACTTTTTCCTCCTTTGATCTCTTCTCTTGCCTCGGTTATGCTTCTTACCATAAATCATCGCCTTCCGGGTCCTCGAGACATTAATACCCTATAACATCACACATGACCAAAAACATCCAAACAATTCCAAAGGGTAAAAGTGCTCGGGAATGGGGTTAGTATCAACAAAATAGGGGTAATAATCCATCAGAGCAACGGATTAACTCCCCGTGCCATAAACTCACGATAACACCCCGAAAGCGGCCTAATCCACCCAAAAATGTGCTGAAAGTGTGGTAAGCGGGGGTAATTAATGCACCGGAGTCACGTTAAGTTGACTCCCATCAACCACCCCACACTTAGCCTTTGCTCGCCCTCGAGTAAATTAGGCGTTTTAAAACCAACCAATGGATTCAACTTTGTGATGTAGGTGCTACTATTCACACCCTCGAGGTAACCACAAAGTATGAAACACGAACATATACACACCGGTTATAACATTATCAAGAAAATGGAGTGTGTGTGGTGCCAAGCTAAAAACCAAGTGCTCAAAATGATTGTCGGGGCTTGAATCCCGACCAATAGTCTACCAACCGTTTCATACCCACTAGCCTCTCCACTAATCAAGGTCACTAAGTTTGGACACGACCGGGTAGGACTTGAAGGGTTAAAACGTTAGGCTAGGGTAATTCCGGTTAATCGAAAAGGATATTTTGGGAACTGGAGAAAAAGAAGTACGAGTGAACCTAATCAACAAGTGCACCACCTTATCTCTACCATACAAACCACCCAAACTCCTCTTTGATTAATTTAAACACTTTGGGAACCATAGGATACTAACATACCTGAACTCATTGCCTAACTCAACTATGTTTCAAGTTTCATAAGGCGAGGTCGAATACATTAGCACATATCTCACTATCCCAACTCCAACATCATAAGTATAACTTTTGAGCTCATCTCTTTGATTCCAACCATTTATTTTATAAACTCCAAACTCTTATTCATTGAGAACTTTCTAATTTATTATGAACTTTGATTGATTGAGTTCTCTTTTTTTTTAAAGGAGAGAATGAAGAATTTCACAGATTCTTCTTTTCTTTTTGGGCCAAACCCAAACACTAGGCCCAAACGAGCTCCTCTTCTCCTTATAGCTCCAAACAAGGAAACACCAACCCATCAAAACATCATTTCCCCCACCCCACACTTGCCTTAGCAAGTGTGTCCTAACAAGAGACTAAGTCCACTCGTAGGGTATAAATGAAGGAAATGTGACCAAAATTACGGCTCAAGGTAGGTTTCTGACTAAGTAACAAAACGGCTATAAAACGAATGGTGGTCAAACCATTCTGTCAAGGCTGAGAGGGGCTACGAAGGTCTAATGTTGGGGATTAGGCTTATTTGGCTTTGGTTGGTCAAAGAGACGCCATGACCGTCATCCCGTATCCTACTTAGGTGAACCTTTCTATTTTGTCTCGAGAGTAGTGGTATGTGAGGTGGAAGCAATCAAATTGTGCACAAAGTGTAGCTTACGTGAAATTAATAAACTCCATTCTCAAGATAATATCGGACCATGATTGTACACGTTCGGGGCCCTACTAAGGTGATCACCACTCGAATGTGAAAATAACACAAACAACACGGTGTTGAAAACCCTTGAAATTTTTTTAAAAATTACCCAAAAATCGACTAGAGCCCGGTCATAGGCTAAGCATGCCACATATTAAACACATTTAACAATCAAAACAAGAAAACGGCTAAGTCTCTCACCCCACACTTAAACGAAACACTGTCCTCAGTGTGTGAGAGATAAAAAGAGTAAAAGACTTAGATGTTTGGCCAAAACCCGGCAGAAAGGCACACTCGTGACTCGAAACTCGTATCAACCTCGTATAAATCCATCCCGTAACCTAAAGCGAGATCAACAGAAACACAGAAAGCGCATGCACGGGACTAATTCCACGTGCTACAAAGCAAGCATTAGGGTGAGCGGGTGCGTAAAATAACGAGTCCATGCCACAGCGACGAGATCAAAGCAAAATGAGGGGGAATACGGGATATGCGATGGAAGTATACAATAGAATCAATAAGAACAGAAACATCCATGCAATAGATAAAAACCAATAATAACATCCACGTCATCCCAAAGTATCAGTCAATGAAAAGGAAAACATACACGGTCAAGCAGGCCTCAGGGGCTCAAAAATAAGTGCGCGTGTATGTAAAGTGAAGTGTATCCAAAAAAATGATGAAAGAATGTCAAATAAAAAAATCAGACTAGCAAGATAAGATAAGAGTATAAAATGCATAACAGAACATGCTAGTCTGCTCCATGCCCCTATACGTCAGTAGTGGAGTCAGGTGTGCCCGATGATGGTGAAACCACAGTAGCTGCACTCTCAGTCTGTGTAGGGCTTGCAGCACCTATCCTATCTGCCTCTGTCTCAGCCCCATCTGTGCCAACCAGATCATCCCAAGCAATGTCATCAAACCCCTCATCTGCATCATCAACAAACATGTCCTCTGATTCCCGCTGCAAGTCTGCCTCTATCTCCGGGATATACTGGAATGGTGCCTCATCTAATTTCAACTAAGGAAGGTCTATCTGTCTGGATCGAGCAAAAACCCTCTGATTCTCTACTATACCGTTCAGAGTCAGCCTCAAACTATCCATCCAGTCCCGCTGCTTATGGGCAATGAGAAGTCCCTGCCGTTCACTGAGCCATGGCCCCCTGGCTGTAGGTGTAAAAGGTGGAGGAGGAGGTGTAGATGTAGTGGAAGGTCCAGTAGTAAAAGGAGGAGGTGGGGGTATCGTAGTGGTGGTAGTGGAGGAAATGACAGGTTGAGGTATAGGGAGTGTGGTGGAAGTAGTCGAGGTGGTGGGGTGAGGAACGGTGTGAATAAGTCGTGAGGAGAGCCTAGGAGGTCGTGGAGTGGTGCGAGCATTGAACGGCTTAGGAGCTACGGGCTGAATTTTCTTTCTCAAAATCTAATCATCCGGATATTCTTCAACCGGTACTCCTTTGCATAAGCCATGAATGAGGTAGGGGCACATGATCATCCGACGCTTGACCTTCTGATTCTCTCTAAACTCATCGAAGATGGTCTTCCCGACATCAACCTTAAGATCATAGTGTAAGGCATACAACAATTGCAAATCCTTGATGTGGAAATGCGTAATGTTGTCCTTCGGCAGTAGGCGATTCTGGGAAAACTTTGCTTTGACTTTCCATTCATCCGGCCAGGTTGTCGTTAACAGCTGATTCCTTGTGCTACTATTTCCCCTAGCCACCCACTGTAATTCGGGATTGATAGCCTTCCTCAGTTTTTCCAACGGATCTTCAATCTCAGTATTGTCCCAATGCGATATCTCCGCAAACCAACTGATATAATCCTGTCCCTCGAAAGCCGGTATCCGGTAGTGATCATTAATCGCTTTGACGGACCACGGGACATTTACCCCTCTAACCTTGATGAACCCCGTCTCTAGGTTGGCGACACTGAAATTTGCATACCACTCCCGAACGAGTGTAAGATTGAGGTCCCATTCTGGCTCAAGAATCATGTTTTTCCATCCCCTCTTTACCAAACTGCCTATGAAGGGTTTAGGAACCACCTTAAGATCTAACCCCTTCTCGTAACACATGTTCTTTGTGGCTATGTACTCGTTGTAATTGGTCATTGCCACCGGAGAGTTAAAACGCATGTCAAAGGGCAGAGGGTCACGAGGGGGAGGAGCTAGTGGAGGATCTTGCTCGGGAACACTAGGAGGAGGAAGTGAAACAGGTTTTTGTGTAGGTTTAGTTCGCATTCGTGCCAAGGGCACATCACTTTCCACTTCTATTGCCTCCTCACTGTCACTACTGGTATTTCTCCCGTCAGTATCAGGCTCAAAATCCTCGTCCGAGGTCTCATCTCTCAACTGTCCCGCAGGCCTAAGGGCTCGAGGATTCCTACTCCCTATATGGCCCGTATCACTGATTCGAATACCACCCTTAGGTATCCGAGGATAAACTAGGGTTTTCTGCTTTTTGGGTGTATGCCTTGTCACCGGCTGTTTCCCTTTACCCTTAGCCTCGGTTTCCTTACGCTTAGTCTCCCTCACTATCTCTGAACGCACCCAAACACCACCAAACAACCAAATCATCAAACAAACCGACCCGGTTATCATCCAACCGGGATTTCAAAACAAACCAACCAACCAAAACGAAACCCCACGAGAGCCACACCATTCATCATCGATCAACAAAACAAAGCAAAACAAACAGAAACAGGATACAAAATCAATAATCAATAAAGAACGGGATAGGGGTGTCAAACCAAAACTGGCTAAAAACTAACCCTAACCGAAACTTAAACGTAAGACCAAAAAGTACCTGTTCTATGCTTAATTGAGACGATACGAATGATTTGGAGCGAAGAATGAGCCTCGAAACATCAAAATTGGTCAATTTCGACCTTGGCAAAAAGTTGCCAAAACTGCCAATCGAATCAAGAATTTGGTGGATTTGTTGTTGGATTGGCTTGATGAAATCAAAAGAAGAGATCAAGGGGTGTTGTTTAGACTTTAAATCACCAAAAACGGAGTAAAAACGAGTGATTTCGAGTGAAGGGGGGTGAAGAGCGGCTGCCAGAACAGTTAGGTTTTTTGGGAGAATTGGAGCTGAAACGTGCGTTTGCAGGGTTTAAATGAGGAAGATGAACTTGAACGCACGGTTGGAAATGTGAAACGTGCGTTTCGCAAGTCCAAACGCACATTTGAAGGTGCTGAACGTGTGTTTGCAGAGGGAAATCATGAACAGAGAGTTGGGGTCTTAAACGCACGTTTGGAATGTGTCCAAACGCACGTTTGGTACAGCATAGACTGAAACGCACGTTTTACTGGGTCTGAACGTGCGTTTGGACCAAAAACAGGGCAAATACAAGATTTCTACCCCACACTTGGTTTTTAACCGCCCCGAGACCACTAGAAACACCAAACTTACTCAACAAAAACTACGAAATGGTGGGTTAACTCCCCCAAGCGCCTTTGTTTTACGTCGTTGGCTCGACAAGATGGATTATACGGTGCCAACTTTTTCAAAGTTATACCGTTGGCACAAGACGAGAAAGGGTAGAAAGATGGAAAGATGGATTAGGAATTATACGAGTCAAGATTTAAAGTCCATGACAAGACTTACAAGATTCATCACAAGGTACGGGGTCTTCAAGGTGCACTATTTCTAGTGCTTCATCGTAAGGCAACCTCTCATACCTTTTCAACCGCAAGCCATTAGTGGTAAACGTGCCAAACTTAGGATGGGTGATTTCAATAGCACCGGACGGATAGACTTTCGACACAACATAGGGACCGGACCACCTAGACTTCAACTTCCCTTGAAAAAGATGCAAACGAGTATTGTAGAATAAGACTTCGTCACCCTCATTGAAAACACGAGGTTTAATCAACTTATCATGGAGTAACTTAGTCTTCTCTTTATACTGCGTGGAAAGGTCATAAGCACAAATGCGGAACTCATATAGTTCATTCAATTGGGCCATACGCTTCTCACCAATTAAGGTGTCATCGAGGTTTAGCATTTTGATGGCCCAATAAGCCTTGTGTTCGATCTCTACGGGAAGATGACAAGATTTACCATAGAATATCATGTAAGGTGACATGCCTAGGTGTGTCTTAAAGGCTGTCCTATGGGCCCACAAAGCATCATCTAACTTTAAAGACCAACTCTTGACATTCGTGTCTACCGTCCTTTCTAAGATACGCTTAATACCCCTATTCGTGACTTGAACTTGACCACTCGTTTGGGGATGGTAAGCGGTACCTAGCTTGTGTTTCACTCCATACTTCTCTAAAAGTTTATCAAACGGCTTATTGGCAAAATGGCTTCCATTATCACTGATTATAGCACGAGGCACCCCAAACCGACAAAAGATGTTTCTTCTAAGAAAACGGATAACAACATTCCTATCATTGGTGGTTGAGGCTAAGGCTTCGACCCATTCGGACACGTAATCACAAGCGACTAGGATATATTTGTTACCACACGAGGAAGGGTAGGGGCCCATGAAGTCGATGCCCCAAACATAAAAAATCTCACAAACTATGATCGGCTTTTGAGGCATCTCACTCCTCCTAGATATACGACCAGACCTTTGACAAGCGTCACAAGATTTCACATAAGCATGTGCGTCTCGGAATAGAGTGGGCCAATATAGCCCACTTTCCAACACTTTCAAAGCGGTTCTTTGCCCCGAGAAATGGCCCCCGGCCTCTTTGTCGTGACAAAAAGAGAGCGCACTCAAAATTTCACTTTCCGGGATGCATCTCCTCAAAATGCCATCCGAACACAACCTATATAAGCAAGGATCCTCCCACACATACTTACCAACCTCACTAAGGAATTTACGCCTTTGATTTGAATCAAGGTCGGGATCTACAAAACCGCACTCGTGGTAGTTGACAAAAGGAGCGAACCATGGACTACCTTCCTTACCGACTTTTAGAAAGTTACCTTTCTTGACCGGAAGAAGGGTGTCAAGTGCATAAAGTTGCTCGTGAGGGAAAGAGTCATTTATCTCACTTTGTGCTTTAATCAACTCCTCACTAAGCTCCATACAACTTAAGTGGTCGGCTACGACATTCTCACAACATTTCCTATCACGGATCTCTAGATCAAACTCTTGCAAGAGCAAGATCCACCTCAAGAGGCGGGGCTTGGCATCTTGCTTGGCAAAGAGATAACGCAAAGCAGCGTGATCCGTGTGGACAACTACCCGAGAACCTACGAGATGAGACCGAAACTTATCAAACGCAAAGACGACTGCTAAAAGCTCTTTATCAGTGGTGGTGTAGTTTTGTTGGGCCGGATTCAAAGTGTGACTGGCATAAGCAATAGGCTTGAAGATTTTGTTGATCTTTTGACCGAGGACCGCACCAACCGCGGTGTCACTCGCATCACACATGAGCTCAAATTCTTGATCCCACTTCGGGGCAACTAAGATAAGAGCGGATACAAGCAATTGCTTGAGCATCAAGAATGCTTCAACGCAAGCTTGGTCGAAATCAAACGGGACGTCTTTTCCAAGAAGAAGAGTAAGAGGACGGGCTATTTTCGAGAAATCCTTAATAAACCTACGATAGAACCCCACATGGCCTAGAAAACCCCTAAGAGTCTTTAGGTTGGTGGGCATAGGAAGCTTAGCTATCGTTTCTACCTTAGCCTTGTCTACCTTTATACCCTTACTCGATATCTTATGCCCTAAGACTATCCCTTCCGTAACCATCAAATGACATTTCTCCCAATTTAGCACCAAATTTGTCTCCTCACATCTACTTAACACCTTCTCAAGGTTATCTAGACAATCCTCAAAGGAATCACCAAATACACTAAAATCATCCATAAAGACTTCTAAAAACTTTTCAATCATATCCGCAAAGATGGCAACCATGCACCGTTGGAATGTCGCGGGTGCATTACACAACCCAAAAGGCATTCTACGGAAAGCAAAGGTGCCATAGGGACAAGTGTAGGTAGTCTTTTCTTGGTCCTCTAAGGCCACATGTATTTGGTAATAACCACTAAACCCATCAAGAAAGCAATAAAAAGCATGACCACTCAATCTTTCCAACATTTGATCAATAAAATGGAGGGGGAAATGATCTTTACGGGTTTGGTCATTTAGCTTACGATAATCAATGCAAATTCTATGACCACTTACCAAACGCTTGGGCACCTCCTCGCCTTTGTCATTGATCTCAACGGTCATACCTCCCTTCTTCGGCACCACTTGGGTGGGACTCACCCACTTGCTATCCGAGATGGCATAGATGATCCCTAGCTTCAACATCGTGACCACATCCTTCCTCACAACCTCTTGGAGGTGTGGATTGAGCCTTCTTTGGGGTTGCCTTACCGGCTTTGCTCCATCTTCGAGAATAATCTTGTGTTGACAAATGGTGGGACTTATACCCTTGAGATCACACATCTTCCACCCGAAAGCATGCTTGTGCTTCTTAAGCATCTTCACCAACTCTTCTTCCTGCAAAGCCGTTAGTGTAGCAGAAATAATCAAAGGAAGTAAATCATCATTTTCAAGAAAAACATACTTCAAATGAGGTGGAAGCGGCTTCATTTTCAATTCTTTCGGTGGGTCCTCTATTGATGGCTTCTCTAGCTCTCCTTCAAGCCCAAGATCAATCTTCTCGGTCCACTTTTCTCCCACGAAAGATGTCTCTCCTAGCTCTATTGCTTCCTCTTCCAACTCTTCTTCTTCATCAGGTTCCGTACTCACTCTTGGCATGCATTCATCGGATTTGTCTTTATATTCCTGCATGTCAACATGTTCCGAAACGCAAGAGTAGATAGCATCAACAGAAAAACAGTCCTCGGTGCCCTCCTTAGGATGTTTAATGGCTTTATAAACATTGACCGTGACTTTTTCATCTCCAACTCTCAGAATAATCTCACCGCTTGCAACATCTATCAAAGTCCTCCCGGTGTTTAAAAAGGGACGTCCTAGCAACAAAGGTGTTTTGAAGTCCATCTCCATATCTAGTACCACAAAATCTACTGGGAAGGCAAACTTATCAACTTTCACTATGACATCCTCTATCACTCCCATAGGCTCCCTAATAGACCTATCTGCCATTTGAAGGGTCATCCCCGTTGGCTCCAACTCTCCTAGGTCAAGACTCCCATATATAGCACGGGGCATTAGGCTTACATTAGCCCCCAAATCACATAGAACACTAGGAAAATGAGTTGTACCAATAGTAACCGGAATAGTGAAACTACCCTTGTCTCTAACTTTCGGGGGAATCCTAGACTTTCCATCAAAAATAGCGGAACATTCTTCATTTAGACACACAACTTCTTGCATTTTACCCTTTTTAGTTAGCAACTCTTTTAAGAACTTACAATAAGACGGCATGTTTGCAAGTGCTTCAAGAAAAGGAATGTTCAAATCAATTTTTCGCAAAATCTCAATAAATCGGGTTTGAGCCTTATTCAAGCAACTTTGTCTATGATTCTTAGGAGGATAAGGGAGAGTACTCAAATCAAAATCTTTAGAAGGAGGAGGGATCATACCTTTCTTACCTTTGGAGCGTGGGGAAGACGGCTCTTTCATTGGCTCTTTCCCTTCTCTTTTAGTTGATTCCTCCTCTTTCACATCGATAACCACATAATCTCCCCTAGCTTGAGCTTCTTTCCTCTCAACTTCCTTCTTCTTGACATATTCTCTATGATCTTCATCATCTTCAATCCCATCTATGTCGCCATCCATGGCTCCCGCTTCGGTCTCAATATGAGCTTTTCTAGCTTTGTCCTCCCATAGGACTTTCTTCTCTCCACTAGTCCTCAACACCTTACCACTTCGAGTTAAGATGGCGTTTATACTTCTTGGATTCTTCTCGGTGTTGCTCAGTAAACCGCCTTTCAACTGAACATGTTCCACCACTTGACCAAATTGAGTCTCGAGATTTTTGAAGGCGGAACCATGCTTGTAGTTCATCTCAACCATGTCTTTCTTTATCTCCGCAAACTTTTTGTTCATTTGTTCCAATACGACATCGGTTGAACTCTTTTGAGGTATAGGAGCCAAAGGAGGAGGGTTTTGATAATTGTTATAAACTTGTTGATTATACCCTCCTTGTTGTTGCCTTTGGTGTGGAGGTTGATAGACTTGCCCTTGTGAAGATTGGTTTTGATTTTGGCCTTGTCTATAACCTTGGTTTTGGCCTTGGTTTTGATTTCGGTTCCAACCTTGATTGTTGTTATTCCTCCAAGAACCATCACCTAGATTCCCATAATTCCCTCATTGACCTTGTCCCACATAGTTTACATCTTGGGATTCTTCATACGGTTGCCCACCTTGTTGCTCCCCCATATATTGGCCTTGATAGGGGCTTTGCAATTGATTTTGATATTGGGGCCATGTATTCCATTGCTCCATCGAGCAAATACTCATCATCCGCTTAGCTAACTCATTCATGTTATCTTGAGTTAGAGTACTAGGTTGCCCTTGAGTCGAGGATTGAGGATAAGCCATATTTTGAGCTTTGGTCGTCATCCTACAATCCTTTGCCGAGTGTGATCCACTACAAATTTGGCAAAGCTTAGCACTTTCGTTCTCTTTTTGCAATCTCCCCAACTGTTGCTCCATCGCTTGTACTTGAGCATGGTATTGATCATTTGCCTCTACTTCTTTCACTTCCACCAAACCGGGCTTCTTGCTTCTTGTACCCTTTCTACTCGACGATATGTATTGCCTCGAGGTCTCTGAAATTTTCTCAATTTGGTTCATGGCTACTTCGGGTACCATACTCATAATATCCCCATTGCATGAAGCATGCAAGGTACTTTGGTGTACTTGGTCCAAACCCCGGAAGAAAGCATGAACTACCTCATAAGATCTCAACCCGTGCCCCGGGCACGCTCTCAACAAAGCCTTAAACCGATCCCATGACTCATGTAATTCTTCTCCTTCATAAGCATTGAATGACATGATAGCTTCTTTCATATCCATGGTCTTCGATGGGGGGGTAATATTTTAGTAGAAAAGTCTTAACCACTTCTTCCCATGTGTGTAAAGAATCATTAGGTAACGAATCATACCACCGCTTGGCTTGCTCTTTCAAGGTGAACGGGAAAAGCATAAGTTTGAGCGCCTCATCACTCACTCCATTGATCTTTGTTGAGTTCACTATTTGGAGAAAGTGATCAATGAACAAGTGAGGATTTTCTAAAGCGGTTCCCTTGAATATAGCATTGTCTCCCAACAAATGTATGATGTTTCTGTTGAGTTCCAAATTGTTGGCGGCCACCGGCGGCATTCGAATTGGACTATGCCCCATGTTTGCCGTGGGAGCTAGCACAAAGTCTCTACAAGTCAAACCACCTTGATTTTGCTCTTGTTGGCCATTAAACCAATTTGGCATCGCATTTGCACCTTGATTGTGAGCTTGGTTTTGATTTTGTTGAAACTGATTCAACATCCATGCATTGAACTGTTGCATAAGAGCGGGATCCATTTGATTCCCTTGGGCTTCGTGTTGAACATGTTGAGGTATATGCCCATTCGCATTCACAACATTGTTTCCTTGTCCATTCCCACCTCCTTGTGCATTGTTATTGACAAGAGGCGGGTTTTGATTCGGGATTCCATTATCATTCCCCAAATTTCCTTCCAATCCTTGTCCACCGTTTTGTGCCATGTCGGATCCTTCTCCCAACTCACCCAAACTATTCTCTTCAAAGACCGGATTTGATTCCTCTACTCGACGACCTCTTCTCCTCTGACTATTTCTACGCCTTGCGTAAGCCTCAATCCCGTCTATGTAAGGTTCGAGTGGTGTTTGAGATCTCCGGGTCATGCACTACAAAAAGCAAACAACAAGAAAACAGTAAAATAAAACCTAGGCCCAAGCCTTCGGTTCACTTGCAAGATATCGCAAATAGCACACAATTCCCCGGCAACGGCGCCATTTTGATTGAGCTAAAATTTACCCCAACAAAAACAATTTATAAGACTCGAAACTGTGGGTAAACTAACTCTCTAACCGGCAAGTACCGGGTCGATTGCTAGAATAGCTACAAAGCAAGATGAGGTCGAACCCAAAGGAATCGTGTTTGCAAGTACCAAAGTGAACGTAATGCTTAGTCTAGGTGATCAAAGTTCTAAGGTTTTGTTTACTACAACGACACTAAGTGATTCTAACTAACGAGTCTAAAGATAAAAAGAAAGAAAGAAGATTAAACTACTAGGTTTTAAAGATAGTTAAAGAGACACAGCCGAACCATGATCAAAATAGATAGTTTCACCCCAAGGAATGACAAAACCGGGAGTGTGCAATATGACAAAAGAACCCTCGCATACAATTTCACGGGTACGTACTCCTAGTCCCAGTGCTCAGGTCTGAACAACTCTTCCCCAACACCTTATACCAAGTTAACTACCCTTCCCTAAGGAAGATTCACTCACAAGACATGTTATGCACGAGAGCCGTTTAAACGTTAAAACGAGTAACCTCGCACTACAATGCGATCCTAGAACCCTTTTCCCACACCCCTCTATCTGAACAACTCTCAAGATTGATGTGTGTGATTTTGACCTAGGTGATCAATCTAGCCCAAATCCGTTATAACGAGTTCTAAGACATGAAACATGCAAGATACAACAATAAAAAGCACTACCCACTCCCAATTTCATCACCCAAAGGGTGATTTCACCAAATTTCACATGATTCGACTATGAAAAGGACTTAGCTACTCATTACACTAGTTAGAACATACACAATACAGTAAATAAGAGTCATAACAAGCAAAGGAAAGGAGAAAATTACCATTAGTTTGCAGAAATTCGAGATTGGATCCAAAAAGTACAAAATAGAGAAGTAATTAAAAGGTGGTCTCTTAGTGTTTGAAATGGAAATCTAAGCTAAGAAATGGAAATATTAAGCTAAGATGTTGTTGATTTACACTAAGAGGAAGTATTCCAAACTATTACAAAATTCGAGCAAGAAATGGGTAGAGTTTTGCTAAGAAAGACTAGTTGTCTCAAGAAATAGTCTAAGGGGGGTATTTATAGTTGGGGGAAAAAATCTGCAGAAAACTGGTCCAAACGCACGTTTGGAGAACTGGAACTGGCGTTTGGCTTCTTCAAACGCACGTTTGGAATGGTTCAAACGTGCGTTCCGCTTCGTTTCTGGGCAGGGGCTTGAATGTTCTTCATCTTGAACGCACGTTTAGGATGGGTCGAACGTGCGTTTGGTGGACTTTGAACGCACGTTTAGGATGGTTTTGAACGTGCGTTTGGAGGGGTTCAACTCTGTATCAAATTTTGCCTCTTTGAACGCACGTTTGAGGGGTTCAAACGTGCGTTTGGAGTCCTGGTGCCCCAAAACTCCACTTTTTCCTCCTTTGATCTCTTCTCTTGCCTCGGTTATGCTTCTTACCATAAATCATCGCCTTCCGGGTCCTCGAGACATTAATACCCTATAACATCACACATGACCAAAAACATCCAAAAATGTGCTGAAAGTGTGGTAAGCGGGGGAAATTAATGCACCGGAGTCACGTAAAGTTGACTCCCATCAGTCACTGCATCACGGTGTCTCGTCATCGGAGGTGGTCACTGCATCGAGGTGGTGAATGCATCTGGGGTGGTCAATGCATCGCGGTGTCACTTCATCGAGGCGTCTTTGCATCGCGGCATCAATGCATCGAGGTGGTCACTGGAAAAGTACACGCCTAGAAAAAAAAACGCCATTAAAAAAACGACTAAAAAAACCGACCAGAAAAAATACGCAATGAAAAAACAAAAAGCAAAAAAAAACCCATAAAAATGAATAAAAAAGAAGAAAAAACATTTTAAAAAAAAACAAAAGCAAAACAAAATTAGGGTAGTTTGGTTCATGTACTAATTATGTGTCCTTATAACCAAATAAGATTCCTTAGTGTCCTATTTGCCTAATTAAGTCTAATATGTGTCCTTTTGGGAAAGAATAATATATTTGGGAATATGAAGGGAAATGAATAAGATTTTAGGGGATTGTCATTTGTCAACCAAAAAAAATAGGGGGAAGGGGCTAGAAGGACCAAAAAAAAATCATAAATGGGTCCAGAATGACGTTACTACATGTTATGTGATTAAAAAGGACAAATTCATAATAAATGGACAAAAATACCCTTTTACATATTAAACACGTAGTAACGCTAGATAAAGTCTAGTAACAACCAATAAAACAAATAGTAACAGCCATGAAACAAGTAGTAACAGCCCATAAAATGTCGTAACATCCAATGAAAAAGTAGTAACAACCAATAACCAAGTAGTAACAGCCTAAAAACAAGTAGCAACAGGCTAAAAAGAAGTAGTAACAGCCCGTAAAATGTAGTAATGGCCAATAAACTGTTAGGTGTAGTGCCCGAAAGACAATTATGTAATTGTTTTAGGACAGAATTAATAATTCATCTTATTATATGCATGTGTCCTTATAATTAAGACACTACTGAACACCCTAAGTACCTCGTTTATGTAATCACATAACTCAGTGTATTGCTATACGCAAGAGGATTGAGTTAGTGAGATTTACTTAAAATTAACTTAATCCGTAGCGTTTATTAATCTGAGTAAGGGTCTCTAGATTAATTTGTTAATGATGCGCCCGGAACACTTTAGGTGTGACAGCCTTATCCGGACTGTCGGTAATAGGGTACCTAATGGGGCATTTATATATGATGATAATCATATAGGGCTGGACCGATTTGATTTGAGTTCTCGATATAATTCCGTATTCGAGAAGTCTTATCAAATCACAAGATGATCATATATGGATTAATCTCAATCCTGAGGTGATCACAGATGAATGCTTAGACTGGTAGGGTTTGATGTGTTACTAAGGATCACTTCGTAGTATGTGGGCCAACACTTCTCGTTGGCTCTATTCTAGAATGAGTGAGTAGTCTGTGTCATCACAGATATGGATTCCATTCCTTCCCTCGGGAAGTAGACAGACAGTTCCCTTATTTGTTAACCCTAGAAATTGATCGATTGGCCGAGTTCATATCATATTGGTTATGAACTAATTGATCACTAGGGTGTTAATGGTAAATAAGGATAATATGTTTCGAGAAGGGTTTACGGAAATATCCCGAATCGAAGTGAACAGTCTATGGAGGATTTATCCGTATGTAATGATTATATCAGTGGACGCTTTCGACTCATAAATTGAGTGTAAGTTATCTATATTTGATAGAGTTCAGTTTCGGGTTTATGGTGGTGTAATCCCGGAATTAATAGGTTGGATATAATTATTCTGTCTGATGAATATTTTTATTCGATTTATTGTAGCTACTGAATATGGGTCCATGGTCCCCGACGAGGCTCCTAATATATAGCATATAGGATTCTCGTCGTTACACCTCAATTATAATTAAATAGTGGATTGGACTATTTAATTTGATAAGTGGATTAATTATTTAGTTGGACTAAGTAATTAAATAAACGGAAAAGATATTTTTAGTGGACTCAAATAAATTAGTGTGTTGACTTTTTGACCTAATTGGTCAAATATAGAAATGTGCGTGACCTTAATTTTTAAGGGTGGGGCTCATATTTAATATTAAATATTATTAAGAAATTAGTTTTCTTGGATAATTATTTAATATGTGTTTTATCTTTTATTTGTTAAATGATAATTCATGGAATATTAGATAATAATATGATTTATCCTAATTTGTTTGGGATAATTATTTAATTTATCTTTTATTTGGAAAAAGGATTAATGTAATAATTATCTCTTAATTATTAAATCCTTGAAGGACAAGGATTACTCTCCTATATAAAGAGAGTTCTCCCAAGCCTTTTGATAACACATTAAACACGCCATATTGACTAGTATTTAGGTTGATATTTTCGACTAAGTACTTTGGGTTTCGAGTTGGGATAATCTTCGGGATTATTCCGGTAGCATATCAAGGAGGTCCGGCGGCGGGAAACACCATCCACCTGGTGTTCTTTGGGAGACACACGTTGGAAGGTCAGGGCTGCTCATACACGTGTTCAAGGAGCCTTTTGTTCTTGGAGTTAAACACCATAAAAAGGTAGGCTCCTAAGCCCCCTTGTAGGTTTAGATCTTCAATTTATGTTATTTGTTTCGCCTAGATCTAGATCTGATGCATTCCGCTGCGTAATCGGGTCAATCTATGATTGATCCGACGATATTACATCTAACAAGTGGTATCAGAGCCTTTGATCTAACGATCAAAGTATATGAATTTTAGATCTTGGAGTGGAAAGCATGTTTTAGGTGTTTTTATTTCGTTTTTTTTTTTTGTAAATTCGAAATTTAATCATGGTTGTATGCTTTGAATGTTGTGGTTGAAAAGATGGATTGGGGTTGGTATTGTTTACCCATAGATCTATTTTGTAGCTCATTTGTTTAGTAACAATTGAGCATAGGATTTGTATCTTTAATTATGCAATTTTCGAAAATTATGTAAAAATAGCATCTTTTATTGTAAATTTGTCATTCCGGACTCGAAAAGATGAAGATCTTGAAGAAAAGTTGAAAATCAAGGCGAAACCCAAGGTATGAACGAGGAGAAACGGCTAAAAACCTGTTTTTAAATTAAAATCCTGCGCTACAGGACTTTCTGCGACGCTGAAAAGCGTCGCTATAAGTCTGTTTTTTTTTAATAAAACTGCATGCGGCTTGGATTTTTCAGCGCTGTATGTAACTTTTTTTTAACCGAAGTTTTTTTTTTTTTTTTTCAAATCTGCCGTTATTTGGCAGAAAAATAAAAATAAATAAATAAAAGATTTTTTTTCCTGGAAGTTTTTTTTTTTCAGCCGCATCAACAACAAAAAAAAAAAAAAAAAGGTTTTTGATAATTATAAAAATATTTGTTTATTTAATTAAAAAGTCTTCTCTCCTCTCGGGTGTTCGTGGTTCATGATCCGACGGTTCGAGTTCAAGATTCGAAGATCAAGACTCGAAGACATATATTAAGTTTTACTTTTCCTTAGAAAATAGTTAGTCAAGGGTACCAACGTTAACGGTCCATCTCGGTGTTTACTTTTCGGTATAATTTTGTGTTTGATCAAGATTACGTGCTAAAAACCGGAAATTTGCCATGACTTGCATCTTCATGATTCCACTCCAATGCATACATGTAACTAGTTTATTTCGAATAAATTAGGCATGTATAACTCGAATAATTAGTATGAATGCTTATTAATTTAATATGTGGTAGTTAAATAATAAGTAGCTAATTATAAAACCGAGGACCCGGGTTTTTGTCAATCGTTACGATTTTAGTGATGGATTCTCGGTGAATCCCACTTGGATAAATCGTTGAGCTTTTCGGTGATGGCTTCTTAGTGAACCCACCTTAAACAGAAACGAGATTACGCTTTCGGTGAAAAAGAAGAAATCGGAGAATCTTAGTACATGGGTTCGGAAATGGTCTAACCATGGTTGGGCGAGTTCAACCGAGCTTCGGCTCAATCGACTCCCCTCCACGTGTGATGTACATTACAAAGTTTCGACAGACTTAGCATAGCCGATAAGCCTTCGGGCTAAACGGGCTTTCTTGCCGGATTGGCTCGAATCATCACATATGTTCCAACGAATAAGACAGGCGTAGGCTTGCTTCACATAATCGACCTATTCGTGAGTACTTTGATTTATTGTTTCTTATTGTCATGACCGAAACCGTAATTAGTAAACCCACCACTTTTTCAAAATATTGAGTGGGAGCAGGGAAGGCGACAGCCAACCCCACGGCCTCTACTATAGATGCAAGCACGTGAGAGAAGGGTGACGCCGTGCCACTTTGATTCCGGCCCCTGGCTGATGGTGTTCACCCCTATCAAAATTCAAGGCTTGGTCTCCGAAAGGATAGGATTTGGTACTGTTGAGTCACCGTCCGACCACAAAGGCGGCATATACTCGGGGATACTTTGAGGTCTGATATAGTAGGTCACACTCTTTATGGATATTTTTGAAATATCTAGGCTAGAAAAAGGAAGGTAATCAATGATTAAGAGCCGGGATGTCTGATTCCCGAGAGATGTTCGATTCTCGAAGCTTAATCACTGAGAGAGATTGTCTCAGTTTAACCATCATTATGCTGATACCGACCCTAAAGGCGGCGGTACGATGCGAGGTTAAATCCTTGGAATGGTAGGATAAACTTTTTTTAGTTTATAATTCCTAAAATAAAAATCTAGTAGTGAAATTTTAATTTTGAATTTAACTTTCTGTCATGTTTATTTACAACTTTAATCTCTATGCTACTAAACTGCTAGTAATAGGACTTCATTAAAAATGTGGAGAGTAACAAGTACATTGTAATTATCAATAAATGCAGTTAGCTTTTTTTTTTGTTGAGAAGAGCAGTTAACTTTTCGGAAGAGATTTTTCTCTTGGCCTTTAAAAACTTAAGTGACATTGTACAGGTATGTCATGGGTGTCACTCGTGTTGAACGAGAGACGACCATATTTAGTTTACAAATGATAACATAGGAATATCAGATAAAATTCATTTAGTTAATTTTAAAAGTGTAATTACACATCAACTTTCTAATTGAAAAATTGGAAAATCATATACATAAGGCGTTGCTAGTTAGACGGTATTTGGAACCGATAAACTAGTGGGAGCCTTAGTCTTAGGATTTGTTGTTTTTTTGAATCATTAGAAATGTGTAATGGAATGCACAAGAGTTTCTCCATTCATTGGAAAAACAAGAATAAAGCGTTACTAGTTAGACAGTATTTAGAACTGATAAACTAGTGGGAGCTTAGTTCTGGTGATTTTATAATCTTTGAAACATCATGAACACATCATTGCTAGTTAGACAGTATTTGGAACTGATAAACTAGTGGGAGCTTAGTTCTAGGTGATGTTCTAATCTTTGAAAAATCATAAATACAAAGTATTGCTAGTTAGACGGTATTTGGAACCGATAAACTAGTGGGAGCTTTGGTCTTCTGATTTGATGATTAGAAAAAATCGATAGTCCAAGCAAGTAACACTGAACATCCCACGGTTCAAGAGTAGTGTCTACTCTAATGGGAAAGAATGTTTATACGTGTTAGTCATCTAAACTAAGTAGTTTTAAGGCTAAACCGGAAAATTAATTGGAAATTAGAGGATAAGGAAAGTGATTTCGGATCACTGACCAATGCATCATTAGCAATTTTCTCAAAAAGCTAAAGTTCTTTGGAAGAACTAGGAAGCTTTGCATTAAATGATAAATAAAATAGACAACGGGCGCTATTTCGAGATAGACTAGTGGAGTGATATAAGGAATTGAATCTCGATTCAATTCTTGAGTATCACAGAAAATTCATTTTCTGTTTTCGGATTCGTTGGAACGAACGTATTCATTTTCAATAGGATAATTTGTTTGTCTTCATGACGATAAATATAACATTCGTAGCATGAACCTAAGACTCAGACTTTTGTTTGATAAAGTCAGAACCACTAAGCATTGCTGAAAAGGTATTAGTAATGCATCTTAAAACAATATAAACGCAAATGGTTTCCGTATTTCGATAAACGCTTCTTTCTATTCTATTAATTAGTGCATATTCCCTAAAGACACGATTTGAAGACTGGCTTAGGGTGATTCCTATCTCACAGCCAAAGGAACACTGTCTCAAAGGAACAATGCCTAAGTTTCCTTTCAATTGGGAAAGGGTAATAGATTTAAAGAAGTTACATAGCCTGTTCATATCGACTTTCGGGGTCATATGAAAAATACAAGCTAGTGGGAGCTTCTGAGTAGTGACATATTGTCTGATAACTACTCAAAACTCCGTAAGTTTATCCAAAATATTTGGAGGAAATCTCTGATTTCACTAGAGATAGAGTATTCCATACTCAGAAATAGGTTATTGCGTAGTCTTCGGGACTCGATGCTCGGCCCGCCTCCCAAAGGGAATGTTTTCACTAAGGATACACCATAAATTTGCCTTATATAGTTATTGATGTACTACGACTCACTGGTTAACTCATTTAAGATATTGGTTGCAAAATAACGGTTTACGTTGTAATGAAAAACCGAGAAGTCTACCTAAAAGATGCCTATGCATTTATGGATAAGGAGTGAATTCGGTTCACCCCACTTCCGTAAATAGAGGCATTTAGCACCGAGTGGTTGAAGGTAGGACTGGAAATTTTGCGTGCACATTTAGAGCGTGAAATATCTTAATGCATTGAGTAAAGGTTGGTTATAAAACTCATAAAATCAGAGAATGACGGTGATACTGTCAAACTCGGTCTGATAGAGTCTATAAATAACAACCTTAGATCTTGAAGTAGTTGTACTCAAGATGTTATTAACTGATTTGTTCAGTCCACATCCAACACCGGCAGTTGGTGATAACACTTATAAAAACTACTAATCTAGATCAGTATATCAATCCACCCCGAACGCAGTGGGAGTATGGTTTGTCCATTACCTATTGCAAGACCTTACGGTCTATAGGGTAGATTGATGACCTATAGTCCTTCATGGGCTATGTATAGGATCCTGATCATAGAGGTTGGTTTAAAAGCCATAACCCTGTGAATGGAGTATGATACTCAAATTCTGTTGAAACTCTTGTAGAACCATCTGAGTATCTCTGGCCCAGTGGGAGTAATTGGAACTACACGGAGAAGAGTCGAATGAATAGGAAAGTTTAACTTTCAACACAAAGCTGAGTAATTTAGGGGTGATTCCCTAAAAGGTAGAGAATTAACCAGACCGTGATCTCTCTTACCATTCAGTCTTCCTTGATTTCGTCAGAAAGCGGGAAATATGGGTGATTCCCTGAGACTTCCTTGCCGAACAACGGAATCAATTCATTCGAAATGTATGGTTTTAGCTAAGAACAAATGGCGGATTCGTTAGAAAGCAGAAAATAGGGGTGATTCCCTAAGACCTTTTTACGAGACTAACGGTATCTTAATCTATTCAGAAAGAACCTTTGGCAAGATGCCTGCCATAGCTTATATCCTTTAGGGATTAAAGCAAAACCTCTAGGTCATTTCAAAGTCATATATTTTAATATGTGGACTTGACCAGAATGTTGATAAGTCTTTCGTAGACTGGGCATCAATATTAGTAAAGTAGTATGTAGATTAGTGTTTATGAATGGTAACACTGAAACAGTTGGAAACAACATGGGTGTGTTATCTGAAGTCAGAGTCTGACATGCCATTGGGATTCATTCTAAAGGATTTGATTCGCTCAAATTCATGAGAATCGATCATTGGCAATCCCATCCATTCACCTGGTTAAGATATTCTTGCATTTATGCAACATTCAACGATGTAGTCTACCTTACCTCTCAGGAATGGTTATCTAAACCTGAGGATGAATACGAAATGGGATGTTTAGTGAATCCTCAAGTATCTTTGGGAGAATGAGGAATAATATGCTAGTATATTCAGGTGCAAACTAGAATATAAGTGATAAACACTGATTCTGGCTTTAGGTCAGATTAAGGATGATCGTTAAGTCGATCTAGTCCTCAGGGTTGAATCAAAGGCATATTGATATCGTACCACCTGATTAGATGGAAAGGCGAAGTTTCGATCCCAAAGGTCGACTCAAGCCGCCAACCTACCTGATCAGTGTAACAAGTCACATGGTGTTCAGTTTTAAGTACGCGCCGGGTCACTGACCTACCCTACGGCGGCATACTCTGGTCATACTTGGAAACATGAATTACTTGGATGCGCTTAGAGGGTATGCATCTTAGGGATATGTCTCACTTGTTTTGAGCAAGTGGGAGAATGTTGTAGATATATAAATAGAAGGTGAGCTCTAAAACAATTAATCCACTTGCCTTTCGTGCAAGTGGGAGATTTTTAGATGTAGTGCCCGAAAGACAATTATGTAATTGTTTTAAGACAGAATTAATAATTCATCTTATTATGTGCATGTGTGCTTATAATTAAGACACTACTAAAAACCCTAAGTACCTCGTTTATGTAATCACATAACTCAGTGTATTGCAATACACAAGAGGATTGAGTTAGTGAGATGTACTTAAAATTAACTTAGTCCATAGCGTTTATTAATCTGAGTAAGGGTCTCTAGATTAACTTGCTAATGATGCGCCCAGAACACTTTAGGTGTGACAGCTTTATCCGGATTGTCGGTAATAGGGTACCTAATGGGGCATTTATATATGATGATAATCATATAGGGCTGGACCGATTTGATTTGAGTTCTCGATATAATTCCGTATTCGAGAAGTCTTATCAAATCACAAGATGATCATATATGGATTAATCTCAATCCTGAGGTGATCACAGCATTTAACGCTAGACTCGGGTAGGGTTTGATGTGTTAGTAAGGATCACTTCAGTAGTATGTGGTCCAACACTTCTCGTTGGCTCTATTCTAGAATGAGTGAGCGATCGTGTCATCACAGATATGGATTTCATTCCTTCCTCGGGAAGTAGATGCACGATTCTTTATTTGTTAACCCTAAAAACGATCGATCGGTCGAGTTCATATCATATTGGTTATGAACTAATTGATCACTAGGGGGTTAATATTAAATAAGGATAATATGTTTCGAGAAGGGTTTACGGAAATATCCCGAATCGAAGTGAACAGTCTATGGAGGATTTATCCATATGTAATGATTATATCAAGGACGCTTTTCGACTCATAAATTGAGTGTAAGTTATCTATATTCGATAGAGTTCGGCTTTCGGGTTTATTGTGGTGTAATCCCGGAATTAATAGGTTGGATATAATTATTCATCGTCGATGAATATTTTTATTCGATTTATTGTAGCTTCTGAATATGGGTCCATGGTCCCCGACGCGCTCTAATTTAGCATATAGGTTTCTCGTCGTTGCACTCTCAATTATAATTAAATAGTGGATTGACTATTTAATTTGATATGTGATTAATTGTTTAGTTGACTAAATAATTAAATACACGGAAAAGACATTTTTCACGACTTTCAAAAATTAGTGTGTTGACTTTTTGACCTAATTGTTCAAATATAGAAATGTGCGTGTGACCTTTATTTTTAAGGGGTGGGGCGCATATTTAATATTAAATATTATTAAGAAATTAGTTTTCTTAGATAATTATTTAATATGTGATTTATCTTTTATTTGTTAAATGATAATTCATGGAATATTAGATAATAATATGATTTATCCTAATTTTTTTGGGATAATTATTTTATTTATCTTTTATTTGGAAAAAGGATTAATGTAATGATTATCTCTTAATTATTAAATCTTTGGAGGACAATGATTGCTCTCCTATATAAAGAGAGTTCTCCCAAGCCTTTTGATAACACATTAAACATGCCATATTGACTAGTATTTAGGTTGATATTTTCGACTAAGTACTTTGGGTTTCGAGTTGGGATAATCTTCGGGATTATTCTGGTAGCATATCAAGGAGGTCCGGCGGCGGGAAACACCATCCACCTGGTGTTGCTGGGAGACTCACGTTGGAAGGCTGTGGCTGCTCATACACGTGTTCAAGGAGCCTTTTGTTCTTGGAGTTAAGCACCATAAAAAGGTAGGCTCTTAAACCCCCTTTTAGGTTAAGATCTTTAATTTATGTTCTTTGTTTCGCTTAGATCTAGATCTGATGCATTCCGCTGCGCAATCGGGTCAATATATGATTGATCCGGCGATATTACATCTAACATAAACAAGTACTAACAGCCATAAAACAGATAAAGTACATCAAAAAAATGTTGTAACATTCAAAATTAATAGTAATAACCCTAAACCCTAAAAATTTTCAAAAAAATTAAAAAAAATTGGTGCGCCGTCATCTGCAACTTCCGGCGGCACAGTCGTCACCCCGCCGGATTTTCTCACCACATAAGAGGTAGTAACAAATATACACGTAGCAGTGGCCAAAGTAGCGCCTTCTTGTCCGGAAATTGGACTCGGTTGGACAGTGGGCGGAGCAGTGAAGCATCAGCCTCGGATTTGATCCGTGGCAGCAGCAGCAGCCACGGATTTTTGATCGGAGTTGAAGGACTCTCCGATTTTTGCGTCGTGAACATAGGCCTTTTCGTGGCTGGTGGGAAGGACGAGGTCTGGCCGGAGTAAACCGTAGATGCAAGCGTGGTTGCCGGAGGTTCGTTATTTGCGTGGGGTTGTCGGAATTGTAGCGTAGATGGTCGATTTACATCGGATGGGAGAAGGCTTTGACCATGGCAGTGGGGTTGGAGAGGTAAGAGCAGGCTGCACCAGAGGAGGAGGGGGCGGCGGCCATGGTTGCCGGAGAGGGAAGTGAACGTACAAACGGCCATTTTTTATTTAATTAGAATGTACATGAACAGGCTACGACCATTTTTTTGTTTGGAAAATGGGTATTTTGGTAAGTTTAATTAGGTTTGTCCTAATTAATAATCCATTTCCAAGTAGCCTAATAAATACATTAATTTGTCCTTCTAGACAAAAACCTAAATATATATATATATAAAAGAAATAAATCAAAAAGCTGCGTGAGATAGTAATGGGTTTGGAAGAAAAAAAACTACTTATTTGACTCCTATGTTTAATAAAACAAAAATTATTGTAGCTAGCGGGATTGAAAACCGAGCCTCATGTCTAGTATACCAGAGTGCTAACCATTAAGATAATACATCCTTGTTCATATAAATAGAGTACATAAATAATATTAGGTCAAAATTTCGTGGGACCCTTAAATTCATTGATTTTCGGAGGCCCCACATTACTGCTCCCCCCAAGAGGCGCCCCTGATTGAACATATGAGTATAAATTATCAGAGCATTCGTGAGCATATTTGGTCATTTTTAACATGTGTAGGATTGTGAACATTAGTTGTCATTTAATGCGTTATTTGCCAAGAAAATAGTCTACTTTAGTGTCTTTTGGTGTTTGACAGGTAGCATGAAGGATGAGCGTTGTGCATGGTGATGGAGCGGACTTGAAGAATGTGAAGTGGAGAGAGAAAATCGAGTCGAGAATTCATGAAGAGGAGCTCGAAATTTTATTATTGTCGCCGACCAAAGTATGATTTGGTGATCCGGGGCCACCAATAGAAGACAACAAAACACACAGCGCCCACCGCGTGTGAAATATAAATCGCCATTAATTTACATTTTTACCCTTCTTATAAGGATTTTCATTGATGAATTAACGCGATACTATGATCCCTGACCACCATAAAACCACCGGAGAGGAGCTAATTGAACATCAATTCGATCTGATTATTGATAAACTAATGAACATTGGGTTGGAAGACAAGAGATTCAAGTGAAATGTGCTGACCTGTTATTGAAACTTCTACAGCATGACATGTTGATGGTTCTACATCACGAAATTACTTTAAACCCTACCTTAAGTCGTCTTATCATCCAAGAAACATTATAAATACAGGGCAACAACATTATTTCGATGAAATGGAAGCACATAAGCAAGAAAACACCTTTTCTTAGAATTCAGAATCACCTTTTTTGTGTTTACTTTTTGTCTTTGAGAGTCAATGATTGACTGGTGGTGTTCTGCCAAGTTTTTTTTCAAGAGATTTATAGATTTATTTATGATTGAAGTAACCCAAATTTGTATGTTTGCTTGTTAGATCAATCTCATTATGAATTAGTGAGGTTTTCTCATCCATAATGTTAAAAGTCGAATATTTCTCCTTGGTAGGATAAGGCTTTTTCATAGATCCCAATTCAGTGTGTGTTTGCTATTCAAACCTAGTCTGTTCACGATAAGTCATTTAGCACGCGCGAGTTCACCTTATTTTAGGTAATACTTTCGACAATGTTCTCTCACTATGTTTTGTTGTTTGAGTTTCGCAACAACAAATCAATAATATCCGAGTCGATTTGAACAGAAAGGGTGCATCTGCATAGAACTAAAATAGAAGAAGAGAAAAGCAAAGCAATTATAGACTACATTGCTCCAAGGGTAGGACAATTTGTACCAGCAGTAATGCAGCCATCTGAAAAAGCATATCATCACAAACCGGACGTTATAAAATTATTATCAGATTATAAAAAAAACATCATGGATTGGTGACAAGGATCCTGGCTTGCTTGACTTAATACGATTTATGCAAAATTCAGAGTATGTTACTAACAAATTAATCCTAATTAACTAAGTCCCGAAAGCAAAGACGTAATTAATTATTAGACTAATCTGATTAATACCTGTGTGATCAAAAGCAATATATATAGTTACTGAAACAACAATTGTTATTAAATTGATTTACTGATTCAATGATCAACCAAAAGTTATAAAGCTGATGTTATAAAAACCAACTCAAGGGCAGAACAGACCAAATTACAAAGCACTTAGAATTCAGTGCACAAAGCTTAGGATTAAAGTGCAGATGATATATAGTTATACAAATCTGAAGATTTGACAAGAGTTAAGGATTACACGAATGCAGATTATAATCACAAATGTTGAATTACAAAGCAGGTTGCTTAAACAGATTAAGTTCCTCAAGCAAGATGTAATGGATCGAGTGCAGGTTCAGTTTGCAAGGCAAAGCTTAGTGCAAAAACAAATGTTGATACCAATATAAGTAGATACACAAAGATGATGCACTTGCAGATTCAATTACACTAAAAACTTGCAATATGGATGTTCAAAATCCAGCAAGTAGAGGACTATTACAAACCAAGAGCAGCTTGTATATAATAATAGTTATGTTCAATTCTAATTGCATAATAGTACTGCAATTCTGCAAAAGCTAAACAAAAGATTTCAAGGCATATGCAGGTTACAAAGGTTCTGTAAATTCTGAATAGATACAGAACAGTCTAAAGCTTACAATATGGACAAGCAGATATAAACTCAGCAAAAATAGAGAAGGGACTGATCAGACTAGGCTGATCACTCGGATGATTCCTAGAGGAGATAGTCAGAACCAAAAGCTTACAGCAAATTTGAACAGGTTATAGCAGATATAGCAATTCAACAGGAATAGTGCAGCAGAAATTCAAGTGTGCAGGCAAAAAGATATGATCAAAGATTAGCACAATCAAAAACAGCCAAGCACACATACACAAGGACACAAACACAGAATCAGTGAAGGTAAAATTCACAAATTCAGCAGACAAAAATGAAGGATAAAACAGAGAACAAAAAGACTTAACCTTGACGAATCTTACTATTAGTTGACTGACCCTTAGACTGAATATTCCTAGATTTCTTGTCGTCCCTTGGACCACACTCCTTCCCGTTATCATTTAGTCAGAATATTACAGTCAAACCACAGTCCAGAAACTAGTAAATTATCAAGTTAAGTGCAGACCTTTAATCTACCACTTACGCCACCGAAAAAGGGTAAATTAAAGACAGAACAATTACAACCTTGTAAGCACAGAACTACTGAAATTATCAGGCATAATTTCAGCACCACAGCAATGATCTGATCTTGAAATCCTCTGTCCCACTGAGTTTCTTGATTTTAGAAAATTGCCGACACAGTATCAACGGCCTTGGTCCCACCAAGTGTTGATACTTGCCGGCCACTATAATAATGTGGGATTGCTTTGACTCAATGAGTTAAGTGATACTTTCTGACGGAGGTCGGATTAGCCTCGGACATGTGTCATCCAGTAAATAGCTAAACAGTAAAGTAGGAAAGAGAAGCTGAGTAATTAAGGGCCAGGAGTCCTAGCTAATACTTAGTTATATGACCTTTATCCCCATGGGAAGTTTACCCAGTCTTTCGAGGATTAGCTCTGGCCCACCGTCATGTCGGTTAGGGCGAGAAGAGCTCGGGCAAGTGCAGCTCTGAGCATAACGACCTTGGAGCTCTCTGCAGGTCGGATAGAGCTAAACCCGATTATGACCCACGTATTCAATATAAGTGATAAACATGGAAATAATCCTTTATCATAAAGACTCTGACTATGTCAGTTAAATCCTAGTGATTATCTCCTGGAAATTAGGGGATTTACGCGTATCAATCCCATTCTTGAGGGATAAGAAATAGTCCCTAACACTACAAGAAAATTGAGTTGTAATAAGGGGAACTTAATAAGGGGTGGAGAATTTGGACATTAAAACGTAGTTATAATGAATAGTGAATAATTTGATGACGAATTTTTATTTTCCCTTATTGATAATGACAAAAACCCTTATTATTAATATAATAAAAATAAATATAAATCTATACCCTCATTGTTTCGTAAAATCTATCCTAAAACCTATAAAAAAAATTAAAAACACCCACCTCCCCAATAAAATACACAAGATATGAACATCATTTCCGAAATTCCCTCAAATAAATCAAAATCATTTCTCAAACCTAAATGTCACAGCCGCACTCTCTGTACTCCAAGTCTCCAACTCCAACTCCATTTCCACCATCGCCGAAGCATTTTTCGGTTATAGAGGGATCTTGGATGTATCTTTGGCAGCATAAAGATCTTTATTTGGACTTCGGGTTCACTTTTGGCGCTGGGTTTTTGGTTGGATTGATTACTTTGATTGTTAAAACGCTGTTCTTCTAGCCCGAAATCGATTTCGCCAGAGGTCTCTTGCACCCTGGGTGATTCTGACCTTGCACCGGAATCCATGGCAGATTTGGTGGCTCCTTCTTTTCATACGAAGACTGATATTGCCGCCCCTACTTCCGGCAAGGGGAAGGAGGCAGAGTTTCCACCTAGGATGATTCAGGTGGTGCGTGAGGACCAATTTACCTCTGGTATGAAATTACCAGCACCACAGGTAATTCCTTTGCTTGTTCATTCCAATTGTGAGAATGGTAGTTTTTTCACCCCTGAAACCTACCGGGAGTTGAAGTGGTAAATGACAAAACTGAAAAATCTATTCAAATTTCCAATCAGAACTCAATTTTCTGCCTCATCTACATGTTTGATGCATGTTTGCAGTTACAGTTAGTATGCATTGGACGTTGAGCGAGTATAAAAGGAGAGAATCAAGCTTTTGTGGCATTGAGATAAGAATGTAACCATGGTACTATGTCCTTTTCATGCTTAAGATAATAAGGAACATAGGTGTATTTATGTTGCTTTTGTTAACAGTTTAAGTTGCGTCGTATATATAGGAGCTAAGAGAATTTTTGATCCTATACGAGCTGAGCTTGATAAGTTGAAGTCTACATTTGTTCAGGGGCATCTGAATTTATAAGGAACTATTTTTCTAGTTTGGTGGATTTCATGATAAGAGAGAAGAGTTACAGCCGGAGGCTACCATGGGTAGAAATATTTCCGTTAAAATGATATAAATGTTAAAGTAGTCCCTGTTTTGACATGGTTTTTTTTTAAATCTTTTGTGTGCATCTTGTAATGTTAAAGTAGTCCCTGTAAGTTAACCTCATACAGTCCTATATGTGTAGTTTTTGTCGTGTAGCCAAGAGTCTTGTTTGAGGTTTCATCAATTTAAGTGACTGAACTATCATAAAATTGAGGTTTCATTATTTTTGGGACAAGTGCTGCTCTTGATTCTTACTAGTTATTTTTATCCTTATGGCACATTCTCTGTCATTTTGTCATTTTTAGAGGGAGGGGGGCTGGGATAAGCAGGGCTTTCACCTTGGTATAATGATCATATTTTCTTCTTGGCAAAATAATGCAAAGTTTAGTTCATTCGTAACGTTTTCCGTAACCATTTTTCATGTCCTGAATTTAACACTTTCCTTATTGCATCCTCTTTATAGTGAAGGAGAATTTTCATCATCAACATGTAAGTTTCTATTTTTCAACCCCTCATGTCTATCATTTTTTTAGTGTGTTAGGTTTTACTCAACTAAGATACATTTTCAGTATTCAGTTTAAAATTTTGTGTTCAAAGGTCTTAATTCTTCACCACATTTCCTTCTTCTAACATAAAGATGTTTGTGATTGGTTTATTCAGGGGAGCAAGCTGGAGCGGTCTATGTCAAATTATATTGTTGCCACTTAAATGTAAGTTCATGATATTGGTGAATCACTTGAGTAGTTTATAGATTGAAGGTTTGATAGTCAAACAAGTTGTTTAAATGCTAATCTTTACTTAGATGTTCTGAATGTACTTATTTGACTGAAATGTGTGGATATATGAAAATGGTTTGCTCCTTCTACTTTTTTAGCCAAACATTGAAATTTCGGTGCTGCCGCTTCAACAATGTCTGCCCTCAAGCAGCAAACTATCAAAGTTGTTGCTATTATAGCTGAAGGTGTTCCCGAGTCGGACACCAAGCAGTTGATTGCCTATGCACTGGCAAACAATAAGGTAAAATGGACGATTTCTTCTGCATTCCGTGGGTAGTTTTCATCTTTGTAATAGAGTGGATTTATTTTTTAATTATGTTTTTTCTTCCTTAAGTGATTTTTGCTTGTGAAGGGGAGGAGGGAGTAGGTGGGGTGTGTGTAAGGATCTTACAATTGTAATTTCTTGCAATTATACTGAGTTGAAATCTTTTTTTCACTGCACTAATCAAACATTTCTGTGTGTATTGCTAACCTTTTGTATTTCCTGTGTTATGGTGTTCTTGGTCCGGTTTTCTTGAGTTGTCTTAAAGGAGGAACATGGGATTCACTTTGACAGTCACATCACATGGGGATTCACTTTATTATAGGTGTAGTTGAGGGAGAAAAACACACCCATACCTCTTCTTGTTACACTAAAGTTCTTGATTTAACTGCCTCTCAAGAAATATACTCATGAGGTATTGCTAGATATTAGCAAAAGAGATGCACTTTATTATATATGAATGTTCTGCTTAGTCATTGATATATGATTGCTTTTGTTGGGACCTTGTCTATTAGAGCATATTAAGGTTAATGAGGCTAAGAAAATGCTATTGCACCTTCCTGATACATCAATATTAACAGGAATTTAATGGCTATCCAGCATAACTTTAAAAAAAAGGTACTTTCAGTGATGTGACTTCATTCCAATTCCTCTGTCTATTCTAGTGAGGGAAAAACTTCATCAGATTAAATGATGCGACAACAATTTTATATCCCCACCCTCTTGCTTGCATGTTTAGCTGAGAATTGACTATTGATGGTCGATTGTGACAGTCGACCGGTCGATAGTCGATTCTCAGCTCTACAATATGCCTTCATATGTTCATTCTACCCAATCTTTGGAGCTAATGTTTTTGAATAGTCATCATTGTCTTTGTAACAGATTAGCGGGCAGAGATGAACACAAAAAAAAGGGCTGAAGTCGGTCTTGCATTCTTGTCTTCAAGTGTGGTATATCCACGTTGTCGTCCATGTCTGCATTTTTTTTGTTAGTCTACTTCCTTAGTTTTTGTCTGTTTTGGGGAGTTTTGAAGACTTGTGTGGAGGGAGGTAACTTATCATATCCTTCAAGGATTGTAGTGTATAGGCATATTTGGAGTAACGAACAAAGATATATGTTACTCAAAGGCGGATATTAGGAATTTGTGTTATCATGTATGTACATGTAATTTTGCTTTTGGAACAAAGTCTCTTTGTATATTTTGATAATATAATGTGATTACATGTGGATGTAGGTTGTATTAATGTAATTCATTAATGTAATTTTAAGGTTTTAAAAGAATAATACTATCTGCCTAAAATAATGAGGGGCAAATAATATAATAATAAGAAAGTTTATAGTTATTATAAATTATTTTTAATGAGTGTATAAAACCGTTATTGAATGTCATCCCATTTTAATGATGGGATATAATTACCGTCATTGTTTACTTTTACCAATGCTTATTATGAGGCGATGAGGTAAAGTTCCCTTATAAAAATCTTTTAATGACGGGAATCAAGCATTTAATGAGGATAATTCCCTCATTAAAATCCTTTTTCTTGTAGTGTAAGCGCACAACATATTCATCATCTAGGGCTTAAGTGTTCCTATATAAACAATTCTAAGACCTACTGGCAGACTTGATTCATGAACATTGGCGTACGATACGTAAGCGACTCGGAGAAAAACACCTCGCGCCTCGGTCTTTAGATAAGTTCAAACTTCTGAATATTATTGACGGGTTCCAAGAATGTCAAATTGGCGCTAGAAAGAGGGGGCCACCTTCAACACTACCCAACAGCGCTTTGTCGATCAACCGATGACCATGGATCCAAAGGCCATGCAAGCTATACTCCAAGTCGCAAAGATAGATTTGGAGGATGAGAGGCCAAAGAGCATACTCCTACACCTCGCAACGCTAAGAATGCTAAGAAAAGCAAGCGGGACAAGACGATCATTCATCCGCGTCAAACATAGAGAAAAAACCACCTGATCCCATAACCCTAGACGCGATGAGAGTGGAGTTGGACGCTATAATGGGGAAAAAATCTGACGATTTCACGTTCACTTCCCTTTTCATAGCCCATATCGATGACTATCCCCGGCCTACGGGGTTTAATGTTCCTAAAACTGACTTATACGACGGCTCCAAGGATCCCTCAGATCACTTATTCCAATATATGACACATATGAGTTTATATAGTGCACCCGAGGAAATGAAATGCAAAGCATTTCGCACGTTACTCACGGGAAGGGCCTATGAATGGTTTAAAATTTGCCACCCAGGTCAGTATCAGACTTCCAAATGCTAGGCGGGATGTTCATCAATGCTTTCAACGCGGCTAAGGCATTCCAACGGAATGCAACTCATCTCCTTACGGTCAAAAAAAAAAGAAGGAGACTGCCCTTCAGTATATTAAGAGGTTTAACGAAGAAGAAATTTAGGTTAAGGATGCAGACACCAACTCATAATCGCCTGCTTCGTAGCAGAGTTGCGTGAGGGGTGGTTAAATGTAAAACTAAATAGCAAACCTCACAAATCAATGGATGCACGCATGAATTGGGCATAAAAACATTGCCAAGGTGAGGAGGCAAACCGACTGAAGAGAGAGTCATAGAAGGGAGAATTGAAGAAAGATTAAATAGAGGAATGAACTGACAAGAAGAGGAAGACAGTCTGGGACTGTATGAATTCCCCAAGGACAGATTGACTAGGGAAGAGAGGGGCTTTGCAGGATAGGGACTATATCCCTTTGAACAGATCTCACGATCTGGTCCTCGCGATAATGGAACGAAAGGGTTTAGCACGGGTTCCGCCACCCATGAAAGGTCCACCTGAAAAAAGGTACTAGAGCAAATTTTGCTCTTACCACAAAAACATAGCAGGGACTTAAAGAGGGACATTGATATGGCCATCATGGAAGGAGGACTGGACGAGGTCGTCGACCGATCTTAGAATCCTAAGCCCCGAGGTCACAGAGACTTCAGACGTTGCAACTATAATCAAGGTCGGGGTGCGCAAGAAGAACCCTAGAGGAAAAGGGATCGGTCACCAAACCCTGATCGGCAGCTCGACAATCGTTCCATCAATACTGTAAACACAATTGTAGGGGGACCTAGCCAGACATTCAGAGAAGTGATCAAATAGGATTACCGACGTGCGGAGTCACAGGCGTGAAATGTATACCAGAAGAGGCTGAGTGAAGTGACATATGGCATATGGTGTCCAATAACAATGGTTTAGTTATAGAGGATGTGGTGCAAAAGAATTTGGTAAAGACGATTTGTGTGGCTACCGGAAGTGCCGTCAACATCCTTTACCACTCGGTATTGCATTCAATGGGCTGATAAGATTCCGAGTGACCACAGTGTCACTTCCTTGTTCGATTCATAGGGCCACCACCCATCTCATGGGGAATGATACGGCCCGTCAACCACTTTTGGCCAAAGAGCAAGAGGCAAAACCCTGATGGTAAACTATGTGGTGGTCAAGGCTCCGTCAGCGTACATCATCATCCTGGGAAGACCAGCGCTGATTGAACTTCGAACAATAATATCATTAGCTCACTCCAGTCTGAAATTCACCACTACATAAGGGTTTATTGAAATCAAGGGATACATGGAGCCTGCTAGAATATGCTATGCCTCTACCATCAATAAAAATGGCACAGTTCGAACCTGAGAAACCAAGTCATAGTAGGTTCTGAATATTTATGATTCCCCAAACTATCATTTCGTTCTTATAACTATGGATTAAATTGTTTCTTTTACTTCCACTTTGACGTTTTACAATAATTACGCCTATGGAGTGACAATCTTACGCCGTGTTATCATATATGAATATATATATATGTTTTTCCTCACTCGTGCATATTGTGAATTGCTATATGGAGCTACGCATGTCGAACTCAGAAAAATAAAGTTCGCAAAGGACAAACTTAATAAATTTGTGGGACATATTGATTGAGTTCTGCCGTCGAGTTTGCAAAAAGAACAAACTCCATAAATTCACAAGGCGACTACAGAGACTTGGATGTTATATGTGGCAACGTTTACTAGAGATACACTAGTCTGTAAAACGAATTAATTGGGGTCCGTAACTCGGGCCCCACGAACTAACTAGGCCTACGACGGTCATACTCAGTCATAAGGCAAATAAAAGACAAGTCCATGGGTATTCCATCCAAGAGCTAAAAGGTCAAGCACGCCATACTGGGGGGCATAATACCCGCATACCATAAAACATTTTAGATAAAGCGTTTAAAATAAATGACCATGATAAGTCAAGCCAAAGGGCTTAGCAAAATAAACATGTTTTATAGATTACATTTTTGAAGGTAATTTCAAAACAAAAAACGAAGTACAAAGGGCAATCCTAAACGTAAGAGGAAGGATTCAAATGCTACTCTACAAAAACATGAGGAGCTGCGTGCTTGGCCACAATGTCTTCTCCTTTACGAAATTTGTCTACTCGAGCATTGTAGACTTTCTCCACGCGCGGCTTATACATGACCTTGTGGGGAAGTTGGTCAACAACCAGGTTGGAAAATCGGACCCGAGCGTCATCCACATCCATGGTATAAGCCCCACTCGCCGCAGGAGCAAACAACAGGTTCAAGGCTTGGTAAAAGTCTGTCGAAGCCTTGTAGTCTTTGATAATACGAGCATGAGCTGCCTCGAGCTGACCTGCTAGAGCATTCTTCTCCACCTAGAGTTTAGTCATGACCTGTTCCAGCTTGGATTTCTCACTCCTGTGTTGATCGTCCATGCTTTGGATGAGCCCCCTGTACTTAGATCCTAGGCTCTGTAGGTCAACCTCTTGAGAACGAAGACGCTCATTAAGGGCTTTATTCTCCTGAACTATAGCTTGCAGTTGCTCCTTGAGCTGTCCGCACCCAAATGCTTCTTTCTCAAGGTCAGCAACCTTTTTCCTCAACATCTCTATGCAAACAAGAGAAGCACTTACCTTTTGAAGGCCTCCTGACCAACTCGAGACCCCTGTGAAGGAAAAGAGTAAGTCGTTAAAGGAAATGAAAAGCAGGCATAAAGTAAGAAAGGGCCTACAAAGTCACTTACGTAGTCAATGGCCTGAAAACATGCGTCGGCCAACTCTCCATCCGACATCTCTAAGACCGGATCAGGCTGCACCTCTCCCTCAAACTCCCCTTCCTCGTCTTGATCGGAGGGATCAGGAGTGGGATCTAGTGAAGCTATCGATCGGCCTCTCTTTCGACGACTCGCTCCCTTGAGCCGCCATAAGTAGCACCAAATCGACCCCTCCACAAGAGAGGGGTCCTTTCATCATCTGGGATCTCAATGGTAAGGTGGTCAATTCAACCCCCGGGGTCAAAGTCTCGGCGTCAGACGCCTGTTGCTTTGGCAGTGGGCGGACCGTGCCCTCATTCAGAGGTGCACCCACAGCTCGGACCAAAACAGGCTCCTCAGTGTGCGTTCTGCCTGTGGAAACACTCGTAACACCTTGCTCATACTCGCGGCGCAAACTAACAAAGTCGCAAAGGATGTCACTGCCAAAAGGGCAAGCAAAGAATACGGGTTAGTTCGCATCTCAAAATAAAGAAAGGAAAGGATAATACACATAGTAAGCCCTACGGATAGATTGGTCCTTGACAATGAGGGGGACGAACGGGTCGGGCCACCTCGTCAAAGCCGAGCCGCCTCGATTAGGCCGAGACGACAACTCTTTGGTAGTTATGAAGAGACCGTAATCCGTGATAGCCTCGAACTTCAAGAAAGTAATTAATCTATGGGGTAGCGACCTTAGACACTTCTTCAGACCTCCACCGGCTCAGCTCGGCCTGACCTTCATTCTGAACAAAGAAAAAATGGGCACGCCATCCCATAGACGGTGAAGGCCCGTCAACCATATACGCTTGAACGCCTGATCGGAGAGGGAAGTTGTACCATCCAACAGGCCTTGGATTCTTCCTCGATTTGATGAAAACCTCTCAAGAGGTTTATAGAAAGCGCACTCCGAGCCATCCGGCACAGATTGGCAAACCGTATGATGCTCCCGATCCCATTGGGAACAACCTAGCAACACCTCACTATATAAGAGGCTATATGGGATGCGAAATTGAAATCAAATTCATTCTTCTAGTTCTTCATCCAGTTGATACAATGTAGCCTTTTAGCAACTAAATTTTCTTTTTCACTTTTCTTCTCTTGCAAATAAGTCATTAGTCATTCATTATTGAATTGTGCTTGGTTTATGTTCTTCGTGGATCAATCTAATTGGTGGTGTGAAAGAGAATTGAAGGGTGAGAGCATGATTTGTGCCATGGTATGTCCTACTCCGATGTTTAATATTATAATTTAGATTTGATCTTGTTTTCGTGATAGATCTAGATTATGCTTGCATCTAATCAACTATGAATTTATTAAATGAACCTTAATTCTGATTATTCGATTTGTTCATATGAATACACAGAATTAACAGTTGTGTTCTCTTGCAATTGTGATGGTCTTTATCGCAATTGCGAGATACCTAGTAAACCCTAATTCTGTTTTTCAGTGTCAGCTACGTTGATCGATATGTTTAATTTACATGTTCTTAGCCTGATCACCTAATTGCATATCATCGTAAATTAACATGAAGGACGGTAAAGTGAATTGTTAGTTAGGACATAGTCTAGATCAATCTCTAGGAACATGATAGTCAATCCACGATAGCTACTTAGGGAGGTTCGGTCTTGAGTCGGCACTTTCTAGAACATATTACGTGTGGGTTAATACAACCAACGAAGGAGGTTAACTGCACATAGACGTTTACTGTCCTTTCAATGGTGTTGAACAAGGTTAGGAGACTGCACCCATAGCTTAATTACACATACGGATCAGATATAGATTAATGGGAGTTTATTTGTGAATAGTTTAGTTAATGCCTTTTCAATATATGATTGACTATTGGTTTATTGCATCTCTTTTATATATTATTTATTTAAGTTGGTCAATGACCAACCCATTGGGCTGACCTATGAATTATGGTTGTGTTTAACGTAATTAAATAATAGTCTCTGTAGGATCGACCTTGACTCGCTCTTGCTATACTATGATTGACCTAGTCCTCTTGCTAGTATTAAGCGACTTACACGCGATAATTAGTCTTCTTAACTAAGTCTGAACCCTCAGTTCTTCAGCTTTTAGATAAGCCAACTGATTATGATCCCTCAGTGAACTTACCTTCTTCAGTTTCTAGTTTTGAATCCTATCTATTACAGTGCTTGTCTGATTTAACATAGACAATCAGACTCTAGTAAATCCTATACATTCAGTTCTAGACATCTTTTTTGCTTTGCACTATAACAACTAGTTATGCCACTTCATCAACGGGTTAATACAAGTAAACTATAAGTGGATGAATCATCATAAAATTTTATTTCCAACAATCACCTTCCCTTTTTGGCAAAGATCGTTAGGGAGTTGCAAAGAAAATATTATTTGTAGCCTTAGTAGTAAAGATGGTTGAGGTGATTTTCTCCGGAATCAATTTCCCATCATCTATGATTCGGCCATCCACAAATTTGGCACTCTTCCAGAATGATATGGGGTTCTGATTTGCTTGACCGGTGGGTTGAGAAATGTCATCAACTCTAGATTGGCACACCATATACCAATCTCTGTGCCTGAGCGTCATTGTTGAATAGCTCCAAATATTATGGGGTTCGGAACTAAGGTGTTCTCATATTGTTAGCAGAAAGAGTGGTTGCAGAGGATGAATCCATTTCAAGACTTAGAGAAATTTTTAGAGTAAAAAGCTATGAAATTTCTGGAAATATAGGGTTTGAATAATATGAAAGCGTAAAGATTGTGATAGATATGAAGTGTGGTTTATATAGTGAAGATTTATGTGTGAACAGAGATGTGGATATGAAAGGATTTAAAGGGAAAAATGCATGATTTTTTGTATATAATCATGGAAAATAAGGATAATATGGGAGAGAATAAAGGTAAACAATGATGATTCCCATAAATCGATGGGTTTCCATCATTTCCATCTTCTCCAATATTAATCTCCGCTTTAATCCTCGTGTCCAATTAAAAATAATAATATCCACGTTGTAATATGCAATAAATAATGTATGATTTACCACATATGTAAGTATTTATCCCATTCACACTTCCATTAGTCGCTTAAGTTTAATGGAAGAGCGGTGTAGTCTTAGATGCTTGGATTTACCGGAAGAGTAGTGGTCTTAGCCGCTTGTCGCTTGATTAACTTTACTTAGTCGAACTCTTTTTTGTTTGAAATGCTTCATCAAAACTACTATTCCTAACAACCAAAGGAGTGAACTTTCTCGATCCAGCTCTTTGGCTTCATCAAAACTACTATACCCAGTATGGCAAAGGTCAACCCCGCTGGTGAAGTCACTCACTAGTTACTCCAATAAGCTATTCTGATACAAGTTTAGGCCAATTCAATCATCCCAGCTCAGTCCTTAATTTGCAAAATCTTTCATGATTGAGGGGTTGAGTAAATATATGTGCTAGTTGGTTTTCAGTAGATATGTACTCCAATATCACATCATATTTCTCTACATGATCTCTGATGAAGTGATGCCTCAAATCTATATGTTTAGTTCTTGAGTGAAGTACTAGATTCTCTATTATTGATAATTCACCTGTGTTATCACACAATATTGGAATTGTCTGTCTCTTAGCTGTTGTTTAATCCACAGTACATGTGCACAATAGCTACCAGTTGTCATATATATTCTACCTCAGCTGTTGAAGTAGATATTGAGTTTTGCTTTTTGCTGAACCAAGATACTAGTCTGCCGCCTTGCATTTGACATGTACCAAATGTACTTTTTGTATCAACGTTCCATCCAACATAGTCTGTATCTGAGTAGGATATTAACTTAAATCCTTCATCTCTTGGATACAAAATACCTACATTGATTGTATGCTTTAGGTATTTTATTATACTCTTAGCTACCAGTACGTGAGATTCTATTGGTTTTGATTTGAATCTAGCACACACCCCTACTGCTAATGCAATGTCTGGTCTACTTGCAGTTAAGTAGAGCAGTGATCCAATAATACCAATGTAGAGCCTTTGATCAACATCCTTTCCGTGTTCATCCTTTCCAAGGATTACACTTGCACACATAGGTGTTTCTGATATTCCAATGGTGTCCATACCACACTTTTTAATCAAGTCCTTGGTATATTTGGCCTGATTTATGAATATTCCATCCTTCATTTGCTTTACTTGTAAACCATGAAAATAGTTGAGTTCTCCCACCATACTCATTTAAAATTTGCTCTTCATAAGATTGGCAAATTTATCACATAATTTCTCATAATCTGATCCAAATATGATATCATCCACATATATATGGACAAGTAATATGCTTGTTCCATCTTCTAGATTGAATAAAATATTGTCTATTGTGCCTTTGCTGAAAACATTGCTGATCACGAATTGAGATAAAGTCTCATTCCATGCTCTGGTGCCTGTTTGAGTCCTTACAGAGCCTTTTTCAATTTGAATACTTTGTCTTCTTTTCCTTTTATCTCAAATCAACAGGTTGTTCCACATAAACTTCCTCTTCTAGTAATCCATTCAGAAATGCACTTTTCGCATACATCTGATAGAATTTAAAGTTCTTTTGTATTGCAAATGCAAGAAACAATCTGATTGCCTCCAATCTGGCTACTGGTGCAAAAGTTTTATCGTAGTCTATGCCTTCAGCTTGAGAGTATCCTTTCGCAACAATTTTTGCCTTGTTTCTGATAATTGTTCCTTACTCATCCATTTTGTTTCTGAATACTGATAACGCTCTGAAAAATACCATTAATTATACCTTTATTCACCCCGAACTATGCTCAAGAGAGGATATATAGGCTCTTTATTATATGGAATATGTGTTAAATGCTATGTGCGTGTTCCTAGGTTTGTAGTTCTGCATCTGTGTTATTTTCCCGAGGGTTTGGTACTGTTTTGCCTCATTTTATGTGTTTTACAAGATGTATCAAATCCGGAGCATTGGAGGAATGGATCCGGATCAATAGAAGAATGTTGGGCCAAGTAAATAAAGTCCAAGAAGGAATCTGCTGATGAAAAAGAGGAAAAGTGAGCCCGGTTTACCCCCTGGCTAGAGTCCGTAAACCGAGAGCCTTGTGGAACACGAAATCGATTCTGCCGCATTGACTATGTCGGTTAGGGTTTTTGAGAGTCATAAGTTGGTCATTGTATCTATATAAGGCCGCATCAATAGTTTATTGCGTACGTTCCAAGTTTTTTCATATCTTATTATTACATTATACTATTTGATGAAATAAAGTTCCTTTAAGGATTTTGAAGCTTATTTGCTGGTTTCCTTCCCTTCCTCACCATCTCTAGCTTGAGTGGAAAGCTAGATCTCCATTGTTGAAGGTATGAAGCTTTGAATGTTCCTTTCTGGCTGGCTTCAATATGGTAGGTCTGTTTGTATTTACGTGTTTTAGTTAGTATGCATGTTTAACGACCCCATAATTTACTTAGATTAATCGGAATTGAGCAATGTAGATCCAGAATTAAGAAAAGCCGCCCTTGGTAAACCAGCGGTCTATACCGGTTTACCGAGGCAAAATTTAAGAAACTTAATATGGGATTCACATCAGCTACGTTGATCGACAGATATAATTGAAACGAGTAATAGGTCTGGCCAATCTAGTATTCGTAATTCGTAAATTAACATGAAGTACTAATAGTGAAGTGTTAGTTTGTACATAGTCTTGATGGACCATAGGAACATGTCTTGTCGGTGTCGACATGTGTCTAGGCGGGTTAAGCGGTATGATTTAGCGCTCGGTACCGGAAATTCTAGTTCTTTATGCATATGGGCTTACATACCAAGTAAGGAGGGTAGCTGGCGTATAGATTATCTACTACCATGGTCGGAGTAGATAGGGGTTAGGAGTTGCACCCGTAGCTTAAAACTAAATTTAAATCACGTTCGATTAGTTTAAGGAAATTATGTGGGGAAGTAACGTAAGGATTAACCAATCCAAGTTAGTAGATCGGTGGGAAGAGGGGGAGGAATACCACGTTTCTTTTCTGTTTATTGTTGGTCAGTGACTACTTCTATGTGTCTTCTTAATTAAGATTAGGATCGTTTATACTTAAAGACGCATTGTCTCTGTGGGATCGACCTTGATTTGCCCTTACTATACTATGATGGACCTAGTATTCTTGCTAGTAATATCGATGTTAGTGACTTACACGCGATCAAGATTTTTGGCGCCGTTGCCGGGGACAATGTCCAATTTCAAAGATAAACGTTTTAAGTATTAAGAAGTCATTTTTTAATATATTTTCTTTTTGAGTCTTGAGTCGTTTTGGATCAAACCTGCAATGTATAATGGCCAGAATAAGAAATTCTTGGCTCGGTTTACCGTGGGTTACCCCTGGTTTACCGAGGTCCAGAAAATCAAATTCTGACAGCCCCTATTATTCTATGTTTTTGCCAGTTGATTTTAGTTAGTAGGTCTACAACAGTTGGGATCACCCTCAACTGAAGCGGAAGTTGCTAATATTTTCTTTGTTTTATTTTGTCTCTTTTGCAGGAGTATCAGGACAATTCAGAAATTACGTCAAGAAAGAGCCATTAAGGCTGGACGAGTCAAACGCAATGCCTCGTACTGTGTTGAACATCAAGACAATCTCTATGTATCGTGGATCAGAAGCCAGGGAGCAATACGAAGCTGATAAGAAGCATGTGAAGGATGAGACTGAAACACTTAAACAGGAAGCCCAGGAAAGCCTGAGTGGGTACGAGACTTATCGGCCAGGTACGTTTCCTATCAAGCTAATTGATATATCATCTGACTACAAGTCTGATGATATAGAGGAGGATCTGGATACTATGTTCTTAGAGTCTGAGGATTACCCAGACTCTGACACGATAGAAAAGTTAGAGGACCCTGGAACGTTTCGACTCCCAATCTCTATCAATGGTATATTTGTAGGTTTAGGCCTTTGCAATTCTGGTTCAAGTTTTAACATTCCACCTTTCTCCCTCTGCTAGAAAATTAAGATTCAGGTTGTCATGGATCAAACCAGGTCCATGACCTTTGTCGATTGAACCCGAGATATGCCTGCTGGCCTGCTAAAGGATTGTACGATTAAGGCAGAAGGATTCTCATTTCCGACAAATTTCATGGTTTTCGGGACGTACTGAAGATCCGAGTGCCCTGATTCTGTTAGGTAGACCATTCCTAGCGACCAGTCGAGCAATCATGGACTTCAATAATGGGAAATCACCTTAAGGCTGAACAATGATGCAATATCTATCAAGATAGAACCCCAAAGAATAGGCCGGAAAGTTGAAAAATGACTTATGTTAATGGAAAGCGGAAATCATGGAGATAGAAAAGGAAGGACATAGGCAACGAGAGAGGTTCTAGTGGAAACACGTGAGCAAGAATTCATGAGATTAATGCTTAGAAAGCGAAGAGAAGGACAACAACCAGACACTCACGGAAGCTAGTCCCTCCGTACTGCGTAGTGAAAGACTAGAGCTTAAAATGGAAATGTGGAATCCTTGGGCATCAAGTTTAAATCTCGACGTAGAGGCAGATCTAGTATGCAAGCAATGAGAGAGGCATGCTAGGAAGAGAGCTCTGAGAAATTTTCTCAGAAACCAAGAAAAGCATTCTTAAAAGATAATGACCAACGAGAAGGGAAGTGCATGACGGTTGAAACCTCGAAGATGCGAGTTTGGCGAGTTAAATCCCTAACTATTGACTGAGTGAAGATCCGAAGGTAAGTCGAGCTGACAACTTTAAACTCAGAACTATCCCCTTGAACCCTTAGGTAGAATAGGTATGAATAAAAGTAGCCGGATGAGGGGACTAGATTTTTTTCATCCTACCGCACCCTAAGGCTTGAAACCGATGGTTGTTGGGAAGGTTTTTTTACTCGTTGTGGATTCTAGTGAAGTAGGTTAGGATTGAGTCGGAAGTAGCAACAAAAGGAGTAAGAAACTAGTCATTTTGAGGTCAGGATTGAGCAGTGGGCTAAATTAAAGTGTGCAGAGAAGGAGGACAGAGAAATCTGGGGAAAATAAGCCCCGGTAAGCCGGGAGTTCCCTCCGGGTTACCGAGCTTGTTTTTTTTCAGGTTCTGATTGTCAGATTAAAAAGCATAATTTTTAGAGACACGTGAAGGACACACGTTGTATCAAAAACCACCCAGTCAGCAAAACCACCCCATTTTCCCTATTTTCTATCATTTCATCCTTTCCCACACTCCACCATAACTCCACCTCAATCCCATCAATCAAACCCCTCAAATCCCTCACCCTCATTACCCCTTTACCCACTATCCCACCAAATCCTTCCATCTTCTATCATTTTTCCTATTTAAACACTCTTCCACCACCACTATTCACTATCCTCAACAATTATCTTCTTCTTCTTCTTCTTCATTAACCAACTCTCCCTTTCTTCTACTTCTAAGAATCTCGGCCCCCATCACCACCATACCTGCACAAAAATCAAACCTTTTTCTTCCAAAACGACCAACCAAACCATCCTCTCAATCATTTTTTGCTGATTAGTAGTCTTTCTTCTTTCTTTGTAGTGTAATCGCTCTGATTCTTCATCTTCTAGTATCAGAAGCAGAGTCCCAGTAAGAACTAAGAAAAAACAACTCCGGTAAATCGGGGCATACGGCCGGTTTACGGAGGGTCTATTTTCAGAATCAACTTCATCATCAGTCTCTGTATCAATCAAGATAGGTCCCAAAGTAGCATAACACCAGTCGTCCAAGCGGTCAACCATTTATTTATGGAGATGCCAACCCTTTAATCGACGGGGTTGAGCAATTTGATTCACTCGAGATTTACGAGTCATTTAGAGGACACTAGAATGGCCGGCCTATTAGCCATGATCACGGTGTGAATTTAGAGGATTGTGGCTTGATCTTTCCAGAAGCTATGAAAGGGCAAGATATTTTGGACATGGCAGAGGCACCGAGCCAATTCAATGCTACAGTGGTGTGGGAATTTTATGCTTGTCCTTCGCATACCCTATGCGCTACATTTGGAATGGTCTGGGAAGTATATGTTGGCTTTACAATTGAGCGTATCAACGCATATTTCGGGGTTCGCAATCCACCAGTGGGCCCAGATGAGTATACATCCTCGACCAACCCTATGCGCTACATTTGGAATGGTCTGGGAAGTATATGTTGGCTTTACAATTGAGCGTATCAACGCATATTTTGGGGTTCGCAATCCACCAGTGGGCCCAGATGAGTATACATCCTCGACCAATATTGAAGATTTAGAGAGGATGTAGATGATTGCTGAGTATTTTGGGGTGCAATGCAAGAGCAACACTATAGGAGCCCCCACCATCTTCCTGGAGAATGAATTATCTTGGGATAGGAAGATGGTCAAAAGATTTGTATGTGCCCGCCTTCTACCGACCAAGCATACGGTGTCTGTCACACCAAAGAGGGCAGAATTGATGTTCTATCTGGAGCAGGGATCTCCAGTCAACATCGGTCTACTGATGCATAGCCGCATTCATGAGATTGCATCTACGTCTAAGCGAGAGCAGTTGCCGTATGGGCATATGATTGACATGTTAGCTCACGAAGGATGAGGTCAAAGTTCGTCGGTGACGATTGGGAGGACCACTGAACCGAAGATCAATTTGCGATCCCGGTTCAATGAGTAC